>LR778265.1:54183033-54239305 GCA_902810595.1 Coregonus sp. 'balchen' | reverse complement strand
TCCATAGGAACCGATTTAAATATATGAAGGATATAGTTACCTGGCAGCGGAGACACCTTGATCCAGAGGTTTACCCAGGGTGAGGCTTGGCCATTGCACTCGGGCCGTGCTGACTCCTGCAAGTTCCCCAAATGTGGGAATCTCGACTGAATAATTACAAAACCATTGAGGATAATAACACGATAAAGTTGAACAGATTATTATTTCCCACAGAGATCTTATTAAATTACTAGAGGGGCTATGTCATCAACCCTCAAAGTTCCATTCTAGTGTTCTTTCCAGGTACCACATGATGGTGACTCACAGGTCCATGCTCCGGCTGACTGGGGCTGCCTGGACGTTTGCTGTGTTGATGGTGTTGATCTCTGTGGGCCTCATCACCCGCCTCTCTTTCTGTAGGTTAGTATGTACCATGTTGTAGTGCAATGACTCTACAGCAAAGCATAGCTTCTGTGAATATAGCTTAATCTGTTAAATCAAATCAAACTTTAGTTCAAGTGAATTTAAAATTGCAAAACACTTCACAGTGGACCAATCAAATAAAGGAGATAAAAATAAGAATGTGATGTTGTTGTTGTTGTTGTTGTTGTTGTTGTTGTCATCTGTCAGGTTGTTGTAAAGGTTAAATTTTAAATGATGTCTTTGACTCAGTGCTGTAAAAGTCTGATGGCTCAATGTTTAACTCAGTTCCTCTTGAATGTGAGACTAATTCCAACAGATAAGGAGGTGAAACCTGTAGCCGAAAGGTCACGGGTTTGTAACCCTGGAGAAAACATGAGCAGAAGACACATTTCTGTTGTTCGCTCTGATATCTGGACAATAAAAATGTTGTATAATGTATTGTATTGTAGGTCTCTGGTGATCAACAGCTACTTCTGTGACCATGGTCCCCTGTTCCGTCTGGCGGCCCCTGTTCTGATGTGGTCCCTAACCTGATGATGGCGTATATCAATCCCTGTGTAGCCCTCTATCTCCCCATGGTCTTCATCATATCATCCTACATCTGTATCACACACGCCCTGTTCACCATCACATTGCCCCCCCAGGACAGGTGGAAAGAATAGATTGGTAGTCAGTAAGTCAAGTCAAGACATTAAGTAGTCATTGTCCAAGCCAAAAACAGCCCATATACGATTGGTGTGAGGCCTCGAAATAGGTTTGTTAGAGTGGATGGACTTGTTAGTGTGATAAATGCGGGGAAAATATTGCGGAATGCAATTAAACTTACTGGATTAGATGATATCACATACTGTACTGGCACACATTATCTCACTCCCACTACAAGCTAAGTTATAGATTCCAGCTGTAGAGGGGGAGATCATAGGATATAGCGAGAGAGAGAGCTCGATAGATCTGCGATTTTCATCTCAACCGCTCTCACCCTCCACCTCTCTCTCTATCTCTCTCTCTCTCTTCTCTATCTCTTCTCTCTCTCTCTCTCTCTCTCTCTCTCTTCTCTCTCTCTCAGACTCAGAGCCAGTAAGACAGGCACTCAACCTAATACTGGTTTGCCATATTCTACTTGCCTGTTATTTTAACATACCTCCTCCAACCCTTCATACCAACCAACGCCCGGATCATCAACCTCTCCCTGACCTCGGTACTGCCACCCATGCTCAACCCCATCATATACGTTCTGAAGACGGAGGAGTTTAAGGTATCGGCCAAGAAGCTGCTCAGAAGAGGGGCCCAGAGAGCTGTGGCGCAGGTCAAACCAACATGAAGTACTTGAATTATTTATCTTAAACATAATATATTTACAGTGCCTTCAGAAAGTATTCATACCCCTTCATTATGCCACATTTTGTTGTGTTACAGCCTGATTCAAAATTGATTCAATATATTTTTTCCCTCACCCATCTACACATAACACCCCATTATGACAAAGTGAACACAGGTTTTTAGAAATGTTTGCAAATGTATTGAAAATGAAATACTGAAATAGCTTATTTATATAATTATTCACACCCCTAAGTCAATACATGGCAGCAATTAAAAACTGTGAGTTTTTCTGAGTATGTCGCTAAGCGCTTTGCACACCTGGATTGTTTAATATTTGCACACTATTCTATTAAAAATTCTTCAAGCTCTGTCAAGTTGGTTGTTGATCATTGCTAGTCAGCCATTTTCAAGTCTTCCCATAGATTTTCAAGCCAATTTAAGTCAAAACTGTAACCAGGCCACTCAGGAACATTCAATGCCATCTTGGTAAGCAACTCCAGCGTATATTTGATATAAGTTTTAGGTTATTGTCCTGCTTAAAGGTGAATTTTTCTCCCAGTGTCTGTTGGAAATCAGACTGAACCTGGTTTTCCTCTAGGATTTTGCCTGTGCTTAGTTCTATTCCATTTATTTTTTATCCTAAAAAACTATCTAGTCCTTGGCAATGACAAGCATACCCATAACATGTTGCAGCCACCACCATGCTTGGAAATAGGAAGAGTGGTACTCAGTGATGTGTTGTGTTGGATTTGCCCCAACCATAGCACTTTATATTCAGGACATGAAGTTAATTTCTTTGCCACTTTTTTAGCAGTTTTACTTTAGTGCCTTATTGCAAACAGGACGCATGTTATGGAATATCTTATTCTGTACAGGTTTCTTTCTTTTCACTCTGTCATTTAGGTTAGTATTGTGGAGTAACTACAAAGGTGTTGAGCCATCCTCAGTTTTCTCCTATCACAGCCATTAAACTCTGCAACCGTTTTAAAGTCACCATTGGCCTCATGGTGTAATCCCTGAGTGACACAAACCATTTTAAATTCAGTCTGTAACACAACAAAGTCAAGAGGTGTGAATACTTTCTGAAGGCACTGTATATTATGTCTATAAGCTTTTTAAAAAAAATAACAAATATCAGCGTGACATCATGATTTAATGTATTTAATGTATATTTAGACATACTTATATTTAGAAGTACTTGAAGTGTCGAGTTTATTTATATCTCCTTTTTGCTATCTCGGTTGCTACCTTTATTTTTACATGTTTCGTTTTTTGTTTGGAAGAAAGCTATGTGTAACTACAGTTATGATGTGTGATGTGTTATGTTCACTTCAACATACCCTGGCAGTTACTGTTGTTTGTCCCTCTTTAGTCACAGTAGCAACAACATAGCCACTTCCTCAAATCTTTCATTCATTGTAAAGTCTTTTTGCCCAGGAGGTCTTTGTCGCGCAATTTTACATCTACATCATCATCAAGCTGTCAAACTATCGTAAATAAAGCACAAGCTGCTACAAACTGTTTATCAGTCCCCAAAATCACTAGCTAGCTAAGTTCCATCTCTGTGTTTGTCAATAACGCTAGCTAGTACAAGTAGCTAGAACAATGGATTCACTTTTTTCAATGCTAGTTAAGGATACTATAGTTATCACGTTTCTCGCTGGATTTATTAACTACAAAAGTGCCATTCTGCACACACAAGCTAGTTCTGATCCGACGTTAGTTAAGCCAACTCTGAAAGTTCAAAGACGTTCAAAGTTCCTTCATAGAAGCCGATCCTCCGTAGGTATAATTCTGTGGGACTAATTCAGATAATGCGTATCATACTAACAAGATGCCCAGAGCTACATGTACCCATCGTCTTCATGCCCAGCGCTCTCCTCACCCTTAACATTTCAGTCTACACTTTCCTGTCCAATGCATGTACACAGCTTAGCCCGTTCCATAGCAAGCTGCTCTATCTATTGGTGAAGTAATTTAATGTCGAGCTAAATGTAAAAAAAAAAAAAAAAACGATTTCAGAGGTTTAAAAACGGAACAAAAGAATTGAACGATTGGAAAATAATTTAGGTTCCATCCCCTGGTGGTGACGTGTGTCCTTCGGTGCCGTTTTGTTTTTACAACTTTCTCACTATCTATTACCAGAGTGAGTCTGTCTGGTAGTGTTTCATCAGGAATCATATTACTAAACAGTCTAGCGGCGGGACCAAAGATGCTCGCCAAGGGGTTTAGAATTTTGGAATATTGACAAGTGGCAGTTGGGATGAAAGTACCCATCGTCTCAATTCTCATTTTGCCCAAAACAGGCAGACTGGAGTGATCACTATCAAACACATCGGCAAGTGGCCACTCCATAAACGACCTAGGTGCCAAGTGTTCTTTCAGGGTCATTCTACAGATTCGGTGACATTTCAGTATTGTCAGTGTCCCAAGATGTACTAGTGTTATAACTTGTCAGAACATTTATCAAACTACACTTAAATTACAACATTTCAAAGTTTTACATGTTTTTAATATGGAGTAGAGAATATGATTTTAAACAGAGATGAATTTCAATACTTATATGTTTGCTTTTCTTAGGAGTATTAAGAATTTCGCCTGTCCCTATTGACCATCATGCAAATGGCGTGACTCATTTTGAGTACACAGTGTTAAATAATAATGCTTTTTTTTTGTTCAATTAATTGTATATGCCCCCTTATTATGCATAATCCATTTTCTCAGCATAAGACATTTTATTTTCTGAGAAATTCAGGCTTTTACCCCTGTCCTTGTATTTCTTTCAACCCCGTAACGCAACAATACCCCCACTCACAATTAAATAATGGTTTGATCCTGTGGACATCATTTATGAGGAAGTGACATCATACAAGTCTTCAGAGAAGCCTGGTGTGACAAGTGGTAAGCTGCTCTCTCACTTTTTATAAATATTTCATGTTTTTTAAGCACATATGGGCTTTGTCAATCTCAGGTATTCAACTCTGTTGGGGGGGGGGGAATTCATAGTTAAGATTTTACCAAGAATTGTTTTTATAGCTATGAAGTATAACAATGTCTTTTGTTGAATAAGGCCATGTGGCACACTGCTAGCTGCTAGCATCCCGAATTAGCAACAGATTAGCACAAAATCTTCAACCCTGTCACATTCAACCCCATCACATTTTTCAATGTTACGGGGTTTGAATGGCTGTTACAGGGTTGAATAGCTGTTAAATCTTAGCAATATTTAATGTATATTGCTTAATACCAATCATATTTTCTTGTTGAATGTTTGTTGTTTACGGTTTTACAGTATCAACTAAAAGTACGAGGAATTTTTGAAAAAAATAACTTTAAAAAAGTGACAATTAATTTGTTCTCTCTCCTATATACATTGACATATTTAGGAGTATTATCTGCAAGTTCATGTTCATTTTACTACATAGTGATTAAAAGGATACAATATTTAGTCTTGAAGAGTAAGCAGGTCATTGACTTGACCTTGACCTACAATTTCAGATTCAACAATGGAAAAAACAGCAGCAGAAAGGAAACACACATAGAGAGGAAGGTGAGGGACATCCGCGCGCCGGTGGTCAGGTAATTCTCCTGGAAATGTAAGATCTTTAAGACACGAGGTGGTGGTGGTCATGGACACACAATCAACAGAAAATAAAGTTTTGTTGCTTTAAAGCATAATTTGGTAATGCATAAAAAGACTAGAGAATGTAAATGAAGACTAGTCTAAAAAGACATACAGTATACTGCCTTGGCAACTGGTGCGTGTTCACTAGCCGACTGGTTTGTACTGACATATTTAGGAGTATTATCTGCAAGTTCACGTTCATTTTACTACATAGTGATTAAAAGGATACAGTAATTAGTTTTGGAGAGTAAACTGGTCATTGACTTGACCTTGACCTACAATTTCAGATGTTGTTACTGTTATTAGTTCATTAATGTGTTTTACTCTGTCTAGCTTTCATCTAGATTCTTTAGATTTTAAAAGCTATGTTGACAGTAGGTTTAAAAATGTTAAAAATGTTTAAAAAATGGCAACATGTTAGTGATCTCAAAAGATAAAACATATGACACGTGATGCTTTTCACTCAACCCTGTTACATGATTTTCAACCCTGTTGCGGTGCATTCATCCCTGTTACGAGATTATTTTTTTACATTTTTGTATTAAATACACAAAATATAACATCAATAGTGTTTTTATTGTGTGTATTAAATCAGGGTAAATAAGGCTATTTCAATTTTGTCAGGAATTACGCAGCATTCTTGCACATTTCTTGCGAAAATGTGGAGTTAGATTAGAAATTTCTTCATCGTAAACTGGAAAGGATGGTGCTGGTCAGTTTTTCTTGATTTTCTCTTTAATTACAATATGCCATTATTTACAAGGGACATCTAAACTGTGAGATTATGCCAGAAGCTGATCTCAAGGTTATTGGAAAAATGAATAGTTGAATAACAAAATGACTGTGACGGGGTTGAATTAAATTGGGACTTGTTTGAGAAAATAATACAGAATAATAACTTAATACTCTACATTGAGATGGGAAAAGGTATTTTCTATCAAGTACACACATTACTTTGTCACATCAAATAAAAAAAAGCTTAAGATTTTAATGTTAATTGTTTCATCCTCCTCAATCACAAAAGGCACCGAATCTGTAGAATGACCCTTCAACATAACATTGGTATTGTGTTGTTTTATGTTAACAAGTCCGAGGCGCTGTGTGATGGGCAGGTCTGGAGGTTGGCAGTGTAGTGTATGAAGAATAATGACTTTGCTAATGTTTTCAAGTGGAACCTGAGAGGATGTTTATTCTGTTTTAGAGGGAGCCGTTTTAGAGGAACACCATAGAACAGAGGAAGTCTGTTGTGTGGAGACAGGTGATTGGTCTGTAGGGGAACACCCATATCAGATTACATAGCATATATACCACAGTTGGGACAAAAGAGGTCAGAATAATCATATTAGAGATGGGGCAATTATTCTCCGGGTATCTGCAGGTATCTGTAAATCGACGCTGTAACCCTTTGTTATGAATAAACCTTATGATGAAAATACAGCGTCAGCGGGTCCTCCTTGTCATCACAGCATAATTAGCAACGTTAACTCGACACTACAGCAGCTATGATGGGATAGAGTGCAAACAGCGCTTGCCCTTTTAAGTCATAATTAAAAAGCCTTCATAAAACCTTAATACATTACTTATAATCAGCAGCTGTCAAAAAGTACTTCTACAATAACCCGGCCTAGACCCCAAAGACCAAGCAGAAGCAGGAGCACAGTGGCCAGGAACAACTCCCTAGGCCTAGAGGGAAGAAACCTAGAGAGGAACCAGGCTCAGAGGGGAGGCCCGGGGCAGTTGTTTGGGAGTGTATATTACTATAAAAGCATCACATATATTGTTGCTGTCCATATAGCCATATGCTACTAATAAATTAGTGCTACTCTCCTGCACCACACACACACTTCGTTCCTTCTGGTCCATCTCCCTTCAGCAGCCCCGCAGCAGACTACAGACAGAAATTAGCTGCTAGCTAAATCTGGTCAAACACATCTTTCTCTCAAGTGTACTGAGACTAATGTTTGTGTTATACATTGTCCCTGCTCAAATAAACCTAATAAAAATATAAAATAATAATATTAACTGTCAGGAATGCAGAGTGTCTGTCATTGTTTAAAGAGATTCGCCGGTGCTTTAGTTTGACTTTTTAGACAGTAGTTCTAAAAGTAGTGCCCACGAGCCAAAAGGGGTCCCCGGATATTGCGCACTACGTCACATCCTGTATGTGCAGATATGTGCACCACGTCACTGGTCTTTCTCTCTCTCTCTCGCTCTGCTGTGGGTGCATGATGTGCCGCTTGCTAGCTGTCACTCATATGGAGAGTGGCTGAAGCTCATTGGTTGAACTCGAATCGAAGCGCTGGACCACGTGGAGGAAAATGTACATTTAAGATTTTAGTAATTTAGCAGACGCTCTTATCCAGAGGGACTTACAATTAGTGTATTCATCTTAAGATAGCTAGTGGAACAATCACATCACACTCATAGTAAGTAAATGTTTCCTCAGTAAAGTAGCTATCAGCAAAGTCAGAGCTGGGGGGGGGGTTGAGGGGTGGGGGGGTAGGTGCTGTGTGATTATTTAAGATGCTCTTTGAAGTGGTAGGGTTCCAGATGTTTTCGGAAGATGGGCAACGAACTCGGCTCCAGGGTTCCACCATTGGGGTGCCAAGACAGAGAAGAGCTTGACTGGGCTGAGGGGGAACTGCCCTCCGGTAGGGGTGGGAGGGCCAAGAGACCAGAGGTGGCAGAACGGAGTGCTCGGGTTGGGGTGTAGGGTTTTAGCATAGCCTGAAGGTAGGGAGGGGCAGTTCCTCTTGCTGCTCCGTAGGCAAGCACCATAGTCTTGTAGTGGATGTGAGCTTCGACTGGAAGCCAGTGGAGTGTGCGGAGGAGTGGGGTGACATGGGAAAACTTGGGAAGGTTGACCACCAGGCGGGCTGCAGCGTTCTGGATAAGTTCCAGGGGTTTGATGGCACAAGTGAGGAGCCCACCCAACAGCGAGATGCTGTAGTCCAGACAGGAGATGATAAGTGCCTGGATTAGGACCTGCGCCACTTCCTGTGTGAGGTATGGTCGTACTCTATGGAGTCACTGGTTTGACGTCTGCAGAGAATGACAGGGTGTTGTCCAGGGTCACGCCAAGTTTCTTTGCACTCTGGGTGGGGGACACCGTGGAGTTGTCAACTGTGATGGAGATGTCTTTGAGCGGGTAAGCCTTCCCCGGGAGGAAGAGATGCTCCGTCTTGTTGAGCTTGAGGTGGTGGTGGGTCGAGTGTCATCTGCATAGCAATGACAAGAGAAGGTAGAAAATAGTTTCCTAGGGTTAGAGCCAGAAGCTTGACATTTAGAGTGATAGAAAGTGGCTTTAGCAGCGGTCACAGAGGAAGAGAAGGTAGAGGAGTGAGTGAAAGGATGATAGGTCCTCCGGAAGTTTAGTTTCTCTCCATTGTCACTCAGCTGCCCGCAGCCCTGTTCTGTAAGCTCGCAATGAGTCACTCAGCCACGGAGCAGGAGGGGAGGGCCGAGCCGGTCGGGAGGAAATGGGACAGTGCGAGTCATAGGATGTGGAAAGGGGGGAGAGTAGGGTCGAAGAGACCGAATCAGGAGACAGGAGGGAGAAGGATTTAGCAGAAGGAAGAGATGATAGGATAGAAGAGGAGTGAATAGTGGGAGAGAGAGAGAGAGACCATCTGGGTAGGGGCTGAGTGGTTTGGGTTGAAGGAAAGGGAGACAGAAAAGGCAACAAAGTAGTGATCAGAGACCTGGAGGGGGGTTGCAGTGAGATTAGTAGGAGAACAGCCTCTAGTAAAGATGAGGTCAAGCGTAATGCCTGCCTTGTGAGTTGGAGTAGACTGGAAAAGGGTGAGGTCGAAAGAGGCAAGGAGGGGAAAGAGTGAGTTGGAAAGAAATGAATCGAAGGCAGATATCGGGAGGTTGAAGTCTCCAAATACTAAGAGCGGTGAGCCATGAAAATGATCTTATCAAGGTGTCCAGATCATTGAGGAACTCTCTAAGGGTACCTGGTGGGCAATAGATGACAACAATTTCAAATGAGGAGATGGACAGGTGAGAGAGGGAGAAAATAGTAAATCTCCACTTAGGAGAAATGAGTAGTTCTGTGCCACCACCGCGACGACCAGATGCTCTAGGATTATGAGAGAACACATAGTCTGATGAAGACAGGGCAGCTGGAGTAGCAGTGTTCTCTGGGGTGATTCAAGTCTCCGCCAGGGCCAAAAGGTTAAGGGAGTAATTAACTCAGCATGTAGGGAAAATGTAGGGGGAAAATGGCGCAACAACTTCCAGAAAAACAGTTGCTTTCTAACTAGGGATTTCATGGCTAATTGAGGTAAAACAGTAATTGTGATCATACAGTAGATTATGCATTTGTGAACTACACATTGACATATCCAACCCAGAGCAGGAGACTTTAAAATACTTAGTATTCGCCAAAGAGAATGTCTTTATGGCCCAGCTCAAGACTGTGCTGTTGTCACGAACGTTGACTGATGACTCGTGGAACCAAGGAGCAGCATGATAAGCGTACATTTTATTTAGTACACAACACACAAACAAAACAACAAAACGAACGATACGTGAAGTCCTGAGGTTAACAACACAAACCTTTACGGAACAAGATCCCACCCCGACTAGTGCCAAACAGGCTGCCTAAGTATGGTCCCCAATCAGAGACAACGAGCTACAGCTGCCTCTGATTGGGAACCACCCTGGCCAACATAGATCTAAACATTTACATTTACATTTTAGTCATTTAGCAGACGCTCTTATCCAGAGCGACTTACAGTTAGTGAATACATATTTTTTTTATACTGCCCCCCCGTGGGAATCGAACCCACAACCCTGGCGTTGCAAACGCCATGCTCTATCAACTGAGCTACATCCCTGCCGGCCATTCCGTCCCCTACCCTGGACGACGCTGGGCCAATTGTGCGCCGCCCATGAGTCTCCCGGTCGCGGCCGGCGGCGACAGAGCCTGGATTCGAACCAGGATCTCTAGTGACACAGTTAGCACTGCGATGCAGTGCTTAGATCACTAAACGATCTAGAACTAAACATAGAAAATAAAACATAGAAACTCCACACCCTGGCTCAACATTTAAGAGTCCCCAGAGCCAGGGCGTGACAGTCCCCCCCCCCCCCCCCCCCCCCCAAAGGCGCGGACTGCGACCTCGCCACACAAACACAACAGGGTAGGGGCCGGGTGGGCATTCCGCCTCGGAGGCGGATCCGGCTCTGGGCGTGACCACCACTTTCTCTCCACCTCCCCGTTGCGCCCCTGGTCTGGTCTGGCACCGCTGACTGGAGCTGGACCCGACGACGGTGGATCGATCTGTACAGGCTCCGGACTGGAGCCGCTGGCCGGAGCTGGACTGGGCACCGGTGGAGCGGATTGCTCTGGCTCCGGAGTGGATCCGCTGACTGGAGTTGGACCGGACCCTGGTGGAGCGGATTGCTCTGGCTCCGGAGTGGAGCAGCAGACCGGTGCCGGACCAGGCACCGGTGGAACAGGCACGGGCCGTGCCGGACTGGACACACGCACCACTGGCTAGGTGCGGCGAGCAGGAACGGGCCGGACCAGGCTGACGACGCGCACCACTGTCTTGGTGCGGGGAGCAGGAACGGGCCGGACCAGGCTGACGACGCGCACCACTGGCTTGTTGGGGGGAGCAGGAACAGGCCGGACCGGGCTGGCGACGCGCACCACTGGCTTGGTGCGAGGAGCAGGAACAGGCCAGACTGGGCTGGCGACGCGCACCACTGGCTTGGTGCGAGGGGCAAAAACAGGTCTGACCGGGCTGGCGACGCGCACCACTGGCTTGGTGCGAGGGGCAGGAACAGGCCGGACCGGGCTGGCGACGCGCACCACTGGCTTGGCGCGAGGGACAGGAACAGGCCGGACCGGGCTGGGAACACGCACCACTGGCTTGGTGCGGGGAGCAGGAACAGGCCGGGCTGGACTGGGAACACACACCACTGGCTTGGTGCGGGGAGCCGGAACGGGCCGGGCCGGACTGTGGAGGCGGACTGGAGGCCTGGAGCGAAGAGCTGACACAACCCGTCCTGGCTGAATGCCTACTTCCGGGCTGTGCACTCGTACTGGCGCTACAGCACGTGGCACTGGCGCAGGATATACGGGACCGAGGAGGCGTACTGGAGACCACGAGCGTTGAGCCGGCACACGCCGTCCTGTTTGAATGCCCATCTTTGCACGACACGTGCGTGGTGCTAGCACAGGACGTACAGGACTGTGCCGGAACATTCGCGGCACAGTACGTGGCTCCGCATAACACGGAGCCTGCCCAGTCACACGCTTCCTAGCCTGAGTACGGGGAGTTGGCTCTGCTCTAACCCTAGGCTCCGCCAACCACCCTTTTAGCCCCCCCAAAAAAATTATTGGGGCTGTCTCTCGGGCTTCCTCCTCGGCCGGTACCCTCTGCGTTGCCGCTGCTCCTCTCTATAGCGCGCCTCCACAGTCTCCTCCCAAGGACGGTGATCCATTCCGGCCTGAATCTCCTCCCAAGTCCAGGATCCCCTCCCGTCCAGGATCTCCTCCCAGGTCCAGGCTGTCTGTTCCTGGACACGCTGCTTGGTCCTCTTTTGGTGGGATCTTCTGTCACGAACGTTGACTGATGACTCGTGGAACCAAGGCGCAGCGTGATAAGCGTACATTTTATTTAGTACACAACACACGAACAAAACAACAAAACTAACGATACGTGAAGTCCTGAGGTTAACAACACAAACCTTTACGGAACAAGATCCCACCCCGACTAGTGCCAAACAGGCTGCCTAAGTATGGTCCCCAATCAGAGACAACGAGCTACAGCTGCCTCTGATTGGGAACCACCCTGGCCAACATAGATCTAAACGATCTAGAACTAAACATAGAAAATAAAACATAGAAACTCCACACCCTGGCTCAACATTTAAGAGTCCCCAGAGCCAGGGCGTGACAGCTGTTCAGAAAAGGACCTCTATTAATTCAGGTCTCATGTCCTCCTGATCTGACGACACCTGTATATAGCTTTGTTTGTTCTCTGTGTCCTATGTTCTCTCTGTTTGGATTGCTTTCATTATTTATGTATTTTTTAACAAACGTTTTGCACCTTGGGTGTGAGAAATGCACTTTACAAATTAAATGAATTATTATTATTACTATTATTATTCAATCAAATCAAATCAAATGTTATTTGCCACATGCGCCTAATACAACAGGTGTAGACATTACTGTGAAATGCTTACTTACAGCCCTTAACCAACAATGCATTTATTTTTTAATAAAAAAGTAAAATATAAAAACAACAAAAAAGTGTTGAGAAGAAAAGAGCAGAAGTAAAATAAATAACAGTAGGGAGGCTATTGTCACGAACGTTGAGAGACGGGTCGGACCAAGGTGCAGCGTGAAAAGCGTACATGTTTATTAACTCAAATAAACATACAACAATGTAACGTGAAGTCCAAAGGGCTATGCACATACCAGCCTGACAGGAACAACATCCCACAATGCACAGCAGGCAATGGGCTACCTAAGGATGCTCCCCAATCAGAGACAACGATTGGGAATCACACCCGGCCAAACCTAGTACTGCAACATAGAAATAGACTAACTAGAACATAAACATCGAATATATAACATAGAAACTCACGCCCTGACCAAACCAACTAAAGACAACAGGCCTCTCAAGGCCAGGGTGTGACAGTATCCCCCCAAAGGTGCGTACTCCGGCCGCACCAACCTGACTCATTAGGGGAGGGTCCGGGTGGGCTTTCAACCTCGGAGGCGGATCCGGCTCCGGGCGTGACGACCTCTTCCTCTCTGCCTCCCCGTTGCGCCCCTGGTCTGGTCTGGACCTCGACGCGATGCTTCCCCTCTCCTTCCTCCCACGATGCACCAAGCCATGTCTGGACCCTGGTGTGGGAGACCCCGAATCTGGAGAGGGGCTGACGTCTGGGCCTGGATCGGCAAACCTCCCGCAATGAACCAAGCCCTGTCTGGACCCTGGTGTGGGAGACCCCGAACATGGAGAGGGGCTGACGTCTGGGCCTGGATCGGCAATCCTCCCGCGATGCACCAAGCCCTGTCTGGACCCTGGTGTGGGAGGCCCCGAACCTGGAGAGGGGCTGACGTCTGGGCCTGGATCGGCAATCCCCCCAAGATGCGCCAAACCCTGTCTGGACCCTGGTGTGGGAGGCCCCGACCCTGGAGAGGGACTGACGTCTGGGTCTGGAGTGGAGCCGCTGACCGGAGCTGAACTGGACCCCGGTGGAGCGGAATGCTCTGACTCCGGAATGGAGCCGCTGACCGGAGCTGGATCAGGCACCGGTGGAGCGGATTGCTCTGGCACCTGAGTGGAGCAGCTGACCGGGGCTGGACTGGGCACCGGTGGAGCGGACTGCTCTGGCTCCGGAGTGGAGCTGCTGACCGGAGCTGGACTGGACGCCGGTGGAGCGGAATGCTCTGGCTCCGGAGTGGAACCGCTGACCGGAGCTGGACTAGGCACCGGTGGAGCGGACTTCTCTGGCTCCGGAGTGGAGCCGATGACCGGAGCTGGACTGGACGCCGGTGGAGCGGAATGCTCTGACTCCGGAATGGAGCCGCTGACCGGAGCTGGATCAGGCACCGGTGGAACAGGCCGGGCTGGACTGGGGACACACACCACTGGTCTGGTGCGAGGAGCAGGAACAGGCCGGGCCGGACTGGGGACACGCACCACAGGTCTGGTGCGAGGAGCAGGAACGAGCCGTGCCGGACTGGATACACGCACCACTGGCTTGTGAGGAGCACTGGTGACACAGTGCATATCTCCGCATACCTAGTTTCTTCTATGAACACACACTCCTTCTGTTGCCTGACCAGCTCCTCTCTCCTTGCCTCCACTACTTCCTTCTCCGTTTGAGCCTGATGTAGCACCTCCCTCTGAACGGATAACTCCTGCTCCCTCTGATCTAACAGCCCCCGTAACGTGGTGGCCTCCTCTCTGACTCTCGATCCGCAGGTCTTGGAGGACCTCGAAAATAGCGGCCTCCTCCTCACTAGTCACCCCTTTCCCGGCCTCCTGCTGCCTCGTCGTCCACCCCGTGAGCCCCCCCAAAAAATGATCTTGGGGCTGCTTCTCTGTCTTCCTCTTCGGCCGGCACCGTTGATGTCGCCGTTGATCCTCTCCTACCCGGGCTTTCTCCTTCATTGCCCTACCGTAACGGACGGCCTCCTCCTCTGTGATTTTCCCCCAACCGAGGAGGACATCACCTCCCGAGTGGCGCAGTGGTCTAAGGCACTGCATCGCAGTGCTAGCTGTGCCACTAGAGATCCTGGTTCGAATCCAGGCTGTGTCGTAGCCGGCCACGACCGGGAGACCCATGGAGCGGCGCACAATTGGCCCAGTGTCGTCCAGGGTAGGGGAGGGAATGGCCGGCAGGGATGTAGCTCAGTTGGTAGAGCATGGCGTTTGCAACGCCAGGGTGGTGGGTTCGATTCCCACGGGGGGCCAGTGTGAAAAAAATACAAATAGTGCAAATAGTCCGGGTAGCCATGATTAGCTCTTGGGGGTAGAAGCTGTTGAGAAGCCTTTTGGACATAGACTTGGCGCTCCGGTACCGCTTGCCGTGTGGTAGCAGAGAGAACAGTCTATGACTAGGGTGACTGGAGTCTTTGACAATTTTGTGGGCCTTCCTCTGACACCGCCTGGTATAGAGGTCCTGGATGGCAGGAAGCTTGGCCCCAGTGATGTACTGGGCCATACGCACTACCCTCTGTAGTGCCTTGCGGTCGGAGGCAGAGCATTTGACATACCAGGCGGTGATGCAACCAGTCAGGATACTCTCGATGGTGCAGCTGTAGAACTTTTTGAGGATCTGAGGACCCATGCCAAATCTTTTCAGTCTCCTGAGGGGGAATAGGCTTTGTCGTGCACTCTTCACGACTGTCTTGGTGTGTTTAGACCATGATAGTTCGTTGGTGATGTGGACACCAAGGAACTTGAAGCTCTCAACCTGTTCCACTACAGCCCCGTCGATGAGAATGGGGGCTATGAGTTGTCTTGAGCAGGTAGCTTAGTGGTTAAGAGCGTTGTGCCAGTAACCAAAAGGTCGCTGGTTCTAATCCCTGAGCCAACTAGGTGAAAAATCTGTCGGTGTGCCCTTGAGCAAGGCACTTAACCCTAATTGCTCCTGTAAGTCGCTCTGGATAAGAGCGTCTGCTAAATGACAAAAAATAAATACAAATAAAATAAATAAATAATGATTCCATATACCAAACAATGACATAATTCTAAACACATCACTTCCCTGTGTTATTCAGGTGAGTGTTTTGGCCCAAAGGAGTGTTTGGCCCAGGTGTGTCCATCCCTGTGGGAGAGAAAGTCTCCATCCTAGTGGTGGAGAAATGCTACTACAGCTGTAGGATCTTAATTTAAACCAGTCTCCTACAGCATGAAAATTATCCTGCAGCAAAAGGAAATGTGAATTATTATGTGGATGAGGTGATCCAATTAAGATCCTAAATCTGGACATGGAAGAACTTGACTGGCCTGTACAGTGCCCAACCTCACTAATGCTCTTGTGGCTGAATGGAAACAAGTCCCAGCAGCAATGTTCCAACATCTAGTGGAAAGCCTTCCCAGAAGAGTGGAGGCTGTTATAGCAGCAAAGGGGGGACCAACTCCATATTAATGCCCATGATTTTGGAATGAGATGTTCAACATTACATACTTTAGAATCATTTTTTCACCTCAAATACACTACAAGTTTTACATTTCCTACTTTGCAGGAAAATGCTCCTAAATCCTATATCTGGACATGGACACCTTTATGTCAGCCCACCCCTCCATGATAACTTCACCATAGAGATCCTATTATTATACAGTATTATACATGTCATTCAGTGTGTCAGTGTTTCCCAAAGGGTCAACAACATTTTGGTTTTTGCCCTGATTCATCTAATCAAAGGCTTGATGATGAGTTGATTAGCTGAGTCAAGTGTGTTGTTGCAATAACTAAAATGTGCATCCCTTTGGGTCCCCGGGACCAGGATTGGGAATCCCTGATGTAACTCTATTGGCTCCACTAATGGCCAGCAGGTAGAGATGATAGAGTACATAAGCCTGTTCAACCTGCCCAGGTACTCACAGTAGACGTGGGCTGTCAGGTCCACCATATCACCTGAGGAGGTGGGTTCAACTTTACATCACGTTACATGATAAACAGTGGCTTTAGTAGTTGACGGTGTTGATGGAGTTGTTGACATTCTGCTATTTAGTTTGATGTCTGAAGTGAGTGGTTTAACCCTTTTTTAGCAGCTGGTATCGAATGTGGTAACATTTAATACATGAAAACAATTTAAATATAAAATGAATTTATTTTATTTATTTTTAATTATTTTAAATTTACGTTTTTGATTAACTTGGATAATTCTCTTTGCACTAACGATGCTTCAATGATGCTTGTGTCAACAGGTGAATTAATACACAGTTATGAATGTCTTTATTTTTATAATAATGTATTAATTGATAATGTATTTCCCCAGATTACTACCAGCCAGAGGGAACCGTTACCACCACCAGTCAGGATGAGTTCCCTGACCTCTGACCCTAACCAGACAGAGAACATCAACACCATCATCCGACCCCCTTACTTCTTCATCAGTGGTTTCATAGCCATCCCCCACATGAAGTACTACTACGTCTTCCTCTGTTTTGTATACATCATCTCTCTGGTTAGTCCATAGCTCTGGTCCAGGGTGTTACTAACTAGCTCTGGTCCAGGGTGTTACGTGCGGCCAGCATCAGCTAGTTGGTCCAGTTGATAAAACTCAAAAGTTGTTCACTTTCCTATAGAAGTAAAATTTAAGAAAACATAATATACATTTCAGCTGAACTATGTTGGGGCCTATAGCACAACCCATAGTCACTGGCCTAATGCATGTACCTGTATTTCCATTTTGGTTCATTTCTGCTGTGTGTGTGTGTGTCTGTGTGTGTGTATTGGGTCTAGGTGAGCAACGCCTTCGTCATGACTGGCATCTACGTGGACCGTAGTCTCCACAGGTAATCAGACCTCTTTTATCTCATTAACATAATACAGTATAATACTTCCTTCATAGACATGTGTGGGAACACGTCCTACTCCCCAATCTCCTTTACATGACATTTATATTAATATTATTAGATATTTATGTTATGATCTTACCTTACAGCCCCAAGTACATTGCTGTGTTCAACCTGGCCTTCACAGACTTGTGTGAGAGCACGGCCCTGGTCCCCAAGATGCTGGATATGTTCCTGTTCAGCAGACAGCTCATCTCCTACGACCAGTGCCTCACTAGCCTCTTCTTCATCTTCCTCTTCCTCACCATGCAGTCCTTCAACCTCACCATCCTCTCCTATGACAGGCTGGTGGCCATCTGTTGCCCACTCAGGTCTCAGATAATAAATCAAATCATAAACTAAATTAAAATTCAAAAAGCCTACATTATGTGACCCTTATGGGATAAATAACGTATTTTTAATTGAATGATTAGATTTATTTGACAATTTATTCAAAATTATTTTGAAAAATGTATTAAATAAAAAATATGTTTTAACACACCATATGTATCCATATGGATACACTGTATATATAGAAGGATATAGTTACCTGGCAGCGGAGCCACCTTCATCACAGAGGTTTACCCAGGGTGAGGCTTGGCCATTGCACTCGGGCCGTGCTGACTCCTGCAAGTTCCCCAAATGTGGGAATCTCGACTGAATAATTATAAAACCATTGAGGATAATAACACGATAAAGTTGAACAGATGATTATTTCCCACAGAGATCCTATTAAATTACTAGAGGGGCTATGTCATCAACCCTCAAAGTTCCATTCTAGTGTTCTTTCCAGGTACCACATGATGGTGACTCACAGGTCCATGCTCCGGCTGACTGGGGCTGCCTGGACGTTTGCTGTGTTGATGGTGTTGATCTCTGTGGGCCTCATCACCCGCCTCTCTTTCTGTAGGTTAGTATGTACCATGTTGTAGTGCAATGACTCTACAGCAAAGCATAGCTTCTGTGAATATAGCTTAATCTGATCAATCAAATCAAACTTTATTTCAAGTGCATTTAAAATTGCAAAACACTTCACAGTAAACCAATAAAATGAAGGAGATTAAAAAAAACAGAATGTTATGTTGTTGTTGTCAATTGTCAGGTTGTTGTAAAGGTTAAATTTAAATGATGTCTTTGACTCAGTGCTGTAAAGTTGATGGCTCAATGTTGTCATTAACTCAGTTCCTCTTGAATGTGAGACTAATTCCAACAGATAAGGAGGTGAACCTGTAGCCGAAAGGTCACGGGTTTGTAACCCTGGAGAAAACATGAGCAGAAGACACATTTCTGTTGTTCGCTCTGATATCTGGACAATGTATTGTATTGTAGGTCTCTGGTGATCAACAGCTACTTCTGTGACCACGGTCCCCTGTTCCGTCTGGCGGCCCCCTGTTCTGATGTGGTCCCTAACCTGATGATGGCGTATATCAATCCCTGTGTAGCCCTCTATCTCCCCATGGTCTTCATCATATCATCCTACATCTGTATCACACACGCCCTGTTCACCATCACATTGCCCCAGGACAGGTGAGAAGTAATCCAGATTGGTATCAGTAAGTCAAGTCAAGTCATTAAGTAGCCTTGTCCAAGCCAAAACGGCCCATATACTGATTGGTGTGAGGCCTCAGAAATATGTTGTTAGAGTGATGGACTTGTTAGAGTGATAAATGCTGGGAAATATTGAGAATACAATTAAACTTACTGGATAGATGATCACATACTGTATATATGTAGGTATACATACATACATACCTCTCTCCCTCCACCTCTCTCTCTCTCTCTCTCTCTCTCTCTCTCTCCCTCTCTCTCTCTCTCTCTCTCTCTCTCTCTCTCTCTCTCTCCCCTTCCCAGACTCAGAGCCATTAAGACATGCAGCTCACACCTAATACTGGTTGCCATATTCTACTTGCCTGTTATTTTAACATACGTCCTCCAAACCCTCGTACCAACCAACGCCCGGATCATCAATCTCTCCCTGACCTCGGTACTGCCACCCATGCTCAACCCCATCATATACGTTCTGAAGACGGAGGAGTTTAAGGTATCGGCCAAGAAGCTATTCAGAAGAGGGGCCCAGAGAGCTGTGGCGCCGGTGAAATTAACATGAAGTACTTGAATTATTTTTCTTCAAAATAAAATGTTTATATTAAGTCTATAAGCCTTTATAGCCATTAAGAAATAACAAATATCAGTGTGACATCATGATTTAATGTATTTATTTAATGTATATTTTGATATTCTTATATTTAGAACAGTGGCGGTCCATGCCGTTTAAGATGAGGGAGGATGATTGTTTATTTATGAACATGGCCTTATTTCTATTACAGTGTACAGGATGACTGCCATTCATATTCCATTCACCCAGATCAATGTAACATCAATAGGTTTAGGCTACTACATGATACTCAAATATTTCCTATACCCATCATGAGGTTGCTACAACCTAGCCTACGAATGAAAGTTTACAACGCAGGTGCACAGGTTGAGAGAACATTTTGAGTAATCAGTGGTTGAGAGAACATTTTGAGTAATCAAGGTGACCGACAGTGACACATTCAATACCGCCTTGCACACTCTTGCCTGCATCTAGCTGATCTAGGGTGTAATCATTAGTCCAACAGTTGCAAACGAGAGTTTCTATTGGACAAATTCAGGTATGTTTATCCCCGTTTCGTTCCGTTTGCTTCCCTTTAAGAAATGTTTTTCAACAGAATTGGCGGAATGAATACACCCCTAATCACACGCAAACACAGTTCACTTTCATAGCAGCCACATACAAACTGCATGATCACTTTGCTCGTTGTAGAATTCGAGCACACACAGCCTACATCGTTGTCACCATATTAGCTAACGTTATAGTCAAGATAGCTACTAGATCTAACCCGTTAGTGAACCTGCTACAATCATGCAGTACAGTGTACAGTCAGCAGGCAGTTTAGCACTTACACCAGTGGGCCCCGGTGGCAATAAATTAATAAAACCAAAAGCCTTACCTTGACTTGGAAGAGTTCCAGTGTTGGATAGCCACTGCCAGCTAGCTAACATAGCATACCTCTAGGTTTGGTATTGAAGTCAATGTACCCAGAGGTGGACGGAAACTAGCTGTCTTCCGGCTACACCATGGCGCTACCCTACAGAGAGCTGCTGTAGACATTCATTGCAAAACAGTGTGTTTTAATCAATTATTTGGAACGTGAAGTTTTATCTAAAAAGGAGGATGGTCCTCCCCTTCCTCCTCTGAGGAGCCTCCACTGATTTAGAAGTACTTGAAGTGTCGAGTTTATTGATATCTCTCTTTTGCTATCTCGGTTGCTATCTCTACTTGACTTTTTTTTTGTTTTTTGTTTGGAAGAATGCTATGTGTAGCTAGTGGAGTCAATGGAATGGCATCAAACACATCAAAGCCGTGGTTTCCATTGACTCCATTCCAGACGTTATTATGAGCCGTCCACTGGTGTAGCTACAGTCAATGAGTGTATTGTTGCTTCACTTAATTAAGTGAAGTGGTATGAAAAAAAGTTTTTGTAAAATATGTACATTATGTCTATATGTGTTTAAAGAGCTTCTGTTTTTCTGCTCGTTAAGAAGAACGAGATTTGAGTCTGGAGGATTTGATGTGGGTGTGTCATGTTCGCTTTATCGTATCGAACATGTTTACAACTTCATCATCAGCAAGCTGTCAAACTATCGTAAATAAAGCACAAGCTGCTACAAACTGTTTATCAGTCCCCAAAATCACTAGCTAGCTAAGTTCCATCTCTGTGTTTGTCAATAACGCTAGCTAGTACAAGTAGCAAGCCACGTTAGCTAAATCAGCTTATCAAGTCACTGGTGAGTGGCGAAGTGTGTCCTTCGGTGCCGTTTTGTTTTTACAACTTTCTCACTATCTATTACCAGAGTGAGTCTGTCTGGCAGTGTTTCATCAGGAATCATATTACTAAACAGTCTAGCGGCGGGACCAAAGATGCTCGCCAAGGGGTTTACAATTTTGGAATATTGACAAGTGGCAGTTGGGATGAAAGTACCCATCGTCTCAATTCTCATTTTGCCCAAAACAGGCAGACTGGAGTGATCACTATCAAACACATCGGCAAGTGGCCACTCCATAAACGACCTAGGGGCCAAGTGTTCTTTCAACATAACATTGGTATTGTGTTGTTTTATGTTAACAAGTCCGAGGCGCTGTGTGATGGGCAGGTCTGGAGGTTGGCAGTGTAGTGTATGAAGAATAATGACTTTGCTAATGTTTTCAAGTGGAACCTGAGAGGATGTTTATTCTGTTTTAGAGGGAGACGTTTTAGAGGAACACCATAGAACAGAGGAAGTCTGTTGTGTGGAGACAGGTGATTGGTCTGTAGGGGAACACCCATATCAGATTACAAGCATATATACCACAGTTGGGACAAAAGAGGTCAGAATAATCATATTAGAGATGGGACGATTATTCTCCGGGTATCTGCAGGTATCTGTAAATCGACGCTGTAACCCTTTGTTATGAATAAACCTTATGATGAAAATACAGCGTCAGCGGGTCCTCCTTGTCATCACAGCATAATTAGCAACGTTAACTCGACACTACAAATGGCGGCGAGGATTTGGAAGGAATTGCGTTTTTCCTCAGCGTTCCATTCATGGGCGCCGAGCTTACTCTGGCTCCAGAGGCAGATAAGGGTGAGTTTTCTCGCTACTTTGGGCTCTGGTCAGTTCGTGTGTCTGTGTGTGTGCGTTGAAAGAATGCACCGTTAAAGAACTTGCGTGTGTGCGTTGCTGATGTGCTGTGGGATAGGAGTCCGTTCTAAATTTGTTTGCGCTGGTAAACAACGCAAAAAGGGTGGAGTGTCTATAGTGATATTTTGCTTGAATAAAAGTTCAAGAAGAATAGATTGAGAGGAATAAGGCCAAGGTATATGTGTATAACTTAGAACCGCTGCGACTCTACGGTAGCCCTCCCAGGAGGCGATCATTATGATGGGCCAAAAAATCCTAAAACACGTTAGGTGAAGTTAGGTAAGTCCAGGGGACTTGAGGCTGTGGTATATAATTCGATTGTATGTTACCTCTCAGCATGTGGTTGACAAATCATTTTGATTGATGTGACTACTCATTGAATTTCCGTGGGAACTCGTGGTAGCAGAAATTTAGAGGACAAAGGAATTTTACGACGCGGCGGAGGTAAAAATGATACATGCTACATGCTAATTGCTAAATGATACATGCTACATGCTAATTTTTTACCTTGGGGGTCCATTGGAATGGATCGAGCCTCCAGAACTGTCTTTAGAATAGTAGGATTTGTGTCCTCTGTTAAGTGTTATTGTTTGTCTATGAGGGGTAAAAGAGAGGAAGTACAGCGGGACTGTTAACTTTCTGTTGTCTGGCGTGGAGAGAGCTGGGAGAGAGCTCCTTCCACTGTGAAATCGTATTGATGTTTGAACTGCGCATGCGCGTGATTTTATGACACTTGAGTGACGTAGGGCTAAATATGCCACTCCTCTGCTACACTCCTCTGCGGGGAGATACA
This sequence comes from Coregonus sp. 'balchen', assembly GCA_902810595.1. Classification (NCBI taxonomy): domain Eukaryota; kingdom Metazoa; phylum Chordata; class Actinopteri; order Salmoniformes; family Salmonidae; genus Coregonus; species Coregonus sp. 'balchen'. The sequence goes on along the minus strand of LR778265.1, from coordinate 54,216,396 downwards.
GACGAACGAAGAGAGAGGAGAAGAGTTAGGCTAATGGTGTATTCTGGTTGTTAAATCGGCAGTTGTTTAAAGATGAAACTATTTGAGACCTATCGAATTGATAAATGAGAGAGAGATGTTGATGGATTAAAAATAAAAATAATTAAATAAATAAATAAAATAAAAAAATGTTATTGAGCTATTTATATGATTCCTGAGTTAATTCTTAGCGCGAATGTGAACGGAGGAATATTGAATGTTTGTAATAACTTAGTGACTGCATAAACTGCTAAATTCTTGTCTGTTTCTTTGTTATTCTGTCATATGAGAGACGATAAGAGGAACGAGGAGAGAGAGAGAGAGCGGAAGTGCTGACGTGTACATCATGCGACAGGGTGTGACGCGACAGAGTCTGCTGCGACAGGATCAAGTCAAAAAAATCAAGGCTAGTACTGTTTTGTTTACAAAAACCTACCTTCCCATAAAGGATATGTTGTGTGCCTAGCATATTTGATATTATGACAATTTCACAGGGACTTGGCAAAAGACTGATCAATTGATGGAATTGCATATTGGAGTTTTTGTGCATGAGTGGGTTTGATTAGAGTTGAGTGGGGGAATCGAGTACTGACATTATTCTGTAAAATTAAGGTAATTGGATGCTTATTAAGCAATGAGTTTGTGAGTACTGTAGTGTTGCTGGATTAGAGGTCTTTCTTTTTTGGATTGCTCTGAAGTTGACTACTTGCATTTACTTTCCTGATTGGATGTGGTAAGATTGCCATTAATCAATGATTTGGTAAAATAAAATAAAATGAATAAATAAATAAATTGATGAATAAATTAATTGATTAATTAATTAATTTGGGGAAGAAGAAAAAATATATATAGAAAGAAAAAAATAGGGAGGAAGCCATAAGCTATATAGTCTAAAATAAAAATAATTTACAATAAAGGAATATAAAATAGTTGTTACATGGGGGAAAAAGGACATCAGAACTATGAAAGTAATTACACCTGTTGATATAGTTGAAAATAGTAAACATTGCAATACAATTAACTAAATGTTATCTGGAAAAGGGAATAAAAGTTGGCCTGACATTGAAGAACCATAGCTAGTAGAAGGAATCTTAACCCTGATGTCATCAACATGATGAAGATGAACGAATAATAGAGAGAGGATAAGCAGAAACGATGATAAAGATGAATCCAAAACTCCAAAAGAAGAAGAAAATGAGATGTCTGGAAACTAAGAGAAGAATGAGGTTAAGGAAGATGGAAACTTGAAGATGAAGATGATGAAGATGATGATGATGATCAGAGTAATTGAGAAGAGATCATGGGTGGATATGACTCTGTGATTAGAAGAAAGTTGGCAAGAGAGGAAAGAAGAAGGATACTAGAGATTTGATCTCTGATGGAAGTTGAAGGAAGAAGGATACAAGAGATTCGAGTTCTGATGAAAGCAAAGATGAAGACAGCGATGAAGATTTGGAGATTAAAGGTGCCTCATGTTCAAGAGGATTTTATTCTACAATGATTAGTAAAGAAGAAATAGAAAGAGATATAGACTGATGCGTATTAGGCCTGGATAAGGGGAATAATTTAGAAGAGACAAAGGGAACTGGAACAACAACTCAAGAAGATACAGAAGAGAGGAAAAAACTGCTGAGAAACGGATCCCAAGAATTGGAGGAGAAGAATACATTGAGGAAAGGAAAGAGAGCAAAAGTAAGAAGATGATGGAAGGTGATCATTCGAGGACAAAACTTAGAATATAAGCTTTTGAAGAATACTGATATGTAAACAACAAGAAAGAACAGGACCAAGAAACTCTCAGAAAGCTTGATGAAATACAACCGGGGGAGAAGAAGAAGGAGAAGAAAAGCTTTGGTTATGAAGAATCAGTGTGAACCAAATCAACAATTACTGCTACAGCTTCAACTGAACAAGGTCAAATGCAATTGTACCAGCCACCACTAGTGGTACAAGCTGTTTCATATCCATAGATAGTTTCTGGAAAGAGGGAATTTCAGAGGAAGATACAGGAGCAAGTGAAGATCATCTGGAGGACAGGTGAACCCTTAAAGGAGCAAGGATTCTAGGAGTGCCTAGAAGATCCGAAGGGGGGTGTCAGCTGGTAGCACCAATTAGGGAAAAAAGATCCAACAATTGAAGTGAAAACAAAGGACTATGAGGAGTGATGATGGATAGTGGAAAAGCTTTTATCTGTGTTTAGCCTGAAGAGGTTACACATCTCACTATGTAAAATTAACTAATTAGGATAGGGATTTGAGGGAGTAAAACAGTTGATTACTCTTAAGGAACCAATTGAGATCTGCTATAAAAATCTAAGAAAATTAAAATACCCATACTGGTATCAGAACATATACCTATTGCATTGTTGGGAAGAGAAGCATTGTGTAAGTTGAACTGTACAAGAAGATGTACACCAGACGGCTGTCTGGTAGAAGATTATGAAAGAGTAGGGTTTTTGGGAATCATATTTGCTTGAAAAGATTGTCCTCCTGCCTATTATACAATCTGTCTGAAAAATATTGTTAAAAGGGGTGACTGTTATTCTTGGTTACATTCCTACACCAAGAGGTGAATAAGATTTCAAACTAGGCTAAAAGATGCTCAATCGTTTGCCAAGTCTGTGTGTAAAGAAGTCAGAAGCAGGTGGGGACTTCCCAATCACATATTTTAAAATTAGAGGGAAAGGATTTTGTGGATAAATCAGTGGAAGGTTTTTTTTTTTTTTTTTTAAGTTAGGAGAAAAGTCAGATTAGATAAAAAAAGTTAAGAAAACTAGGGTTGAAGGAACTCTAGGATAGTCAGCTAAGTTTCAATGTTAGTTAGTAGTAAGAGAGAGAGAACAGTGGTGAAGGGAAATTTAGAGTTAAGTGGGAAGATAGATATGATAGGAGTTTAGATCTGTTAGGAGCAGATGCATTGAGAAAGTATGCGTTGCTGAATGATAAGAGAAGATTGAGGGTGATTGTAGTAGCTATATTTACAATTCCCAGCAGGAAGATCAAGGTGATTATAAGTGTATTTTTTATAATGAAAAGTTTGAAAGTGAGGGATTAGAGTTGGGACTGAGAGTTAATGTAGTGACACTAGTGGTGATAGATGGAAATACAAGTAAAGAGTTCAAAGCTTTGGGGAAACTAGATGAAACAACGACAATGACATCAACACTTTAGCATATTATAACAATAGTGAGAAGCAATTTAACTCGTTCAACATTGACAGTTATTAAAGCTATAAATATATCACATTTGATTACAAGGGAGGCAATCGCTCCAGCACCAATTTTAGAGGAAAAGACTGTTATTAGGGTTAGGATGGGTGATAAAGCTCATTTTCCTTGTAGATGTGAGAGAAGGAATGTGTAGAGGTGAGATTCCTCTCATGTGGAGAGAAGTTTTGAATGATAATGTGACTATTGGGAATTTTAGAGATATTTAGGGGTTTGCGGTGAGAGTATATATTCTTACCTATGGATGGAAAGGATATTGTTAGAAGTTGAAGCTTCCATATGAGGGTTTTAAAATTAAAAGAGGGGAAGCACAGGGAAAGAGATAAATCTGATTATGAAAGAGAGAGGTTTCATAGTCTGGGAAGCCTATCATTGGAGGATAAGTCTAAGAGAGAAGTGGGGATTTTTCCATGGTATGGTGTAAAATTGGGGAAGATAACATAGATAATATTACCTATAATTTGAGGGGTTTTGCAAATGAAATGATAAGAGGGTTTAACCTTCTGTCAAGACTCAAAGGAGTATTGATAGATAGATTTCAGAGGTTTCAATATTAGTGTGATTTTAGTATTTTGTTATGAATCAAAGGGGGGAATAGAATGTGATTCATTTTATATTACATTTTTATAATTTTAGTTGATATTGATGTTTTAATTTGAATGTGTTGTTTTGCAAAAGATACTGTTTGGTCTTTTCTTTTCTTCCAGAAGGATTTGGGGGAATATGTAGAGATTGAAATACTCAAACAAGGACAATATGAAGGGACAATATGAAAGGAGAATATGAAGGGACTGGAGGAAATGGAACAAGGAAGGTGTGGAAATGTTCAGATTCCATCATCGACGATGCATTGGAAGTCGACACTGCTAAGGAGATGAAGTGTAGTGGACTACATTTGAGTGTCTGCAATGATATATAGACATATTTGCATGTGTAATACATAATTTGTGTCATATTCTTTCTGTATTCATTTTTGTAGAATGATACTTGCTGTTATTAGATACATGTGGGGATCTCAGATGTTTTTGTTTATTTCGTGGAAGCTTAGGGATATGGAATCTAGGCAGGGATAGAGAGAATCCACAGTAGGGTCCGATGGGTCGACCAGCCTGAGTGTGGACATTTTGGATAGTATTTTGTTTGCTGGGGCTTTCATGTGTATTTAATTGCATCATAGTTTCAAATGCATTGATAGAGATGTATGAATTGATCTGGAGTACTTAAGTGGTTGCCTGGGGCAGAGGGGCCGTGAGAGAATTTTACTGTCTTGATTGATGGATGGATATTTGGAAAGAAGGCTGCCAGACAGGTTTTTCGCTCTCACACTCCATAGAGATTTGTTAATATTTCATAGAAATGTATTCACACTCCATAGAGATGTTTTCATGTTTCATAGAAATGTATTCACACTCCATAGAAAAGTGTTTTTGGTTTATTGTTAAAAATAATCAATAAGAGAGATTGTTACTTGTCATAATCCTATTATAATTTGTCTCGAAGGGGGGCATATGTAGTGTATGAAGAATTATGACTTTGATAATGTTTTCAAGTGGAACCTGAGAGGATGTTTATTCTGTTTTAGAGGGAGCCGTTTTAGAGGAACACCATAGAACAGAGGAAGTCTGTTGTGTGGAGACAGGTGATTGGTCTGTAGGGGAACACCCATATCAGATTACATAGCATATATACCACAGTTGGGACAAAAGAGGTCAGAATAATCATATTAGAGATGGGGCGATTATTCTCCGGGTATCTGCAGGTATCTGTAAATCGACGTTGTAACCCTTTGTTATGAATAAACCTTATGATGAAAATACAGCGTCAGCGGGTCCTCCTTGTCATCACAGCATAATTAGCAACGTTAACTCGACACTACAGCAGCTATGATGGGATAGAGTGCAAACAGCGCTTGCCCTTTTAAGTCATAATTAAAAAGCCTTCATAAAACCTTAATACATTACTTATAATCAGCAGCTGTCAAAAAGTACTTCTACAATAACCCGGCCTAGACCCCAAAGACCAAGCAGAAGCAGGAGCACAGTGGCCAGGAACAACTCCCTAGGCCTAGAGGGAAGAAACCTAGAGAGGAACCAGGCTCAGATGGGAGGCCCGGGGCAGTTGTTTGGGAGTGTATATTACTATAATAGCATCACATATATTGTTGCTGTCCATATAGCCATATGATACTAATAAATTAGTGCTACTCTCCTGCACCACACACACCCTTCGTTCCTTCTGGTCCATCTCCCTTCAGCAGCCCCGCAGCAGACTACAGACAGAAAATAGCTGCTAGCTAAATCTGGTCAAACACATCTTTCTCTCAAGTGTACTGAGACTAATGTTTGTGTTATACATTGTCCCTGCTCAAATAAACCTAATAAAAATATATAATAATAATATTAACTGTCAGGAATGCAGAGTGTCTGTCATTGTTTAAAGAGATTCGCCGGTGCTTTAGTTTTACTTTTTAGCCAGTAGTTCTAAAAGTAGTGCCCACGAGCCAAAAGGGGTCCCCGGATATTGCGCACTACGTCACATCCTGTATGTGCAGATATGTGCACCACGTCACTGGTCTTTCTCTCTCTCTCGCTCTGCTGTGGGTGCATGATGTGCCTCTTGCTAGCTGTCACTCACATGGAGAGTGGCTGAAGCTCATTGGTTGAACTCGATTCGAAGCGCTGGACCACGTGGAGGAAAATGTACATTTAACATTTTAGTAATTTAGCAGACGCTCTTATCCAGAGGGACTTACAATTAGTGTATTCATCTTAAGATAGCTAGTGGAACAATCACATCACAGTCATAGTAAGTAAATGTTTCCTCAGTAAAGTAGCTATCAGCAAAGTCAGAGCTAGTGGGGGGGGGGGGGGGGGGGGGGGGGGGGATTAGTTGAGGGGTGGGGGGGGGGTGGGGAGGGAGTTGAGGGGTGGGGGGGGTGGTGGGTTGAGGGGTGGGGGGGGGTAGGTGCTGTGTGATTATTTAAGATACTCTTTGAAGTGGTAGGGTTCCAGATGTTTTCGGAAGATGGGCAACGAACTCGGCTTCAGGGTTCCACCATTGGGGTGCCAAGACAGAGGAGAGCTTGACTGGGCTGAGGGGGAACTGCCCTCCGGTAGGGGTGGGAGGGCCAAGAGACCAGAGGTGGCAGAACGGAGTGCTCGGGTTGGGGTGTAGGGTTTTAGCATAGACTGAAGGTAGGGAGGGGCAGTTCCTCTTGCTGCTCCGTAGGTAAGCACCATAGTCTTGTAGTGGATGGGAGCTTCGACTGGAAGCCAGTGGAGTGTGCGGAGGAGTGGGGTGACATGGGAGAACCTGGGAAGGTTGACCACCAGGCGGGCTGCAACGTTCTGGATAAGTTCCAGGGGTTTGATGGCACAAGTGAGGAGCCCAGCCAACAGCGAGATGCTGTAGTCCAGACAGGAGATGATAAGTGCCTGGATTAGGACCTGCGCCACTTCCTTGGTGAGGTATGGTCGTACTCTATGGAGTCACTGGTTTGACGTCTGCAGAGAATGACAGGGTGTTGTCCAGGGTCACGCCAAGTTTCTTTGCACTCTGGGTGGGGGACACCGTGGAGTTGTCAACTGTGATGGAGATGGCTTTGAGCGGGTAAGCCTTCCCCGGGAGGAAGAGATGCTCCGTCTTGTTGAGCTTGAGGTGGTGGTGGGTCGAGTGTCATCTGCATAGCAATGACAAGAGAAGGTAGAAAATAGTTTCCTAGGGTTAGAGCCAGAAGCTTGACATTTAGAGTGATAGAAAGTGGCTTTAGCAGCGGTCACAGAGGTAGAGGAGTGAGTGAAAGGATGATAGGTCCTCCGGAAGTTTAGTTTTTCTCCATTGTCACTCAGCTGCCCGCAGCCCTGTTCTGTAAGCTCGCAATGAGTCACTCAGCCACGGAGCAGGAAGGGAGGGCCGAGCCGGCTGGGAGGAAAGGGGACAGTGCGAGTCATAGGATGCGGAAAGGGGGGAGAGTAGGGTCGAAGAGGCAGAATCAGGAGACAGGAGAAGGATTTAGCAGAAGGAAGAGATGATAGGATAGAAGAGGAGTGAATAGTGGGAGAGAGAGAGAGACCATCTGGGTAGGGACTGAGTGGTTTGGGTTGAAGGAAAGGGAGACAGAAAAGGCAACAAAGTAGTGATCAGAGACCTGGAGGGGGGTTGCAGTGAGATTAGTAGGAGAACAGCCTCTAGTAAAGATGAGGTCAAGCGTAATGCCTGCCTTGTGAGTTGGAGGTGACTGGAAAAGGGTGAGGTCGAAAGAGGCAAGGAGGGGAAAGAGTGAGTTGGAAAGAAATGAATCGAAGGCAGATATCGGGAGGTTGAAGTCTCCAAATACGAAAAACGGTGAGCCATGAAAATGATCTTATCAAGGTGTCCAGATCGTTGAGGAACTCTCTAAGGGTACCTGGTGGGCAATAGATGACAACAATTTCCAATGAGGAGATGGACAGGTGAGAGAGGGAGAAAATAGTAAATCTCCACTTAGGAGAACTGAGTAGTTCTGTGCCACCACCGCGACGACCAGATGCTCTAGGATTATGAGAGAACACATAGTCTGATGAAGACAGAGCAGCTGGAGTAGCAGTGTTCTCTGGGGTGATTCAAGTCTCCGCCAGGGCCAAAAGGTTAAGGGTCTAATTAACTCAGCGTGTAGGGAAAATGTAGGGGGAAAATGGCGCAACACAACTTCCAGAAGAACAGTTGCTTTCTAACTAGGGATTTCATGGCTAATTGAGGTAAAACAGTAATTCTGATCATACAGTAGATTATGCATTTGTGAACTACACATTGACATATCCAACCCAGAGCAGGAGACTTTAAAATACTTAGTAGTCGCCAAAGAGAATGTCTTTATTGTCACGCCCTGGCTCTGGGGACTCTAATATGTTGAGCCAGGGTGTGTATAGTCTATTTATTTTTATTTTTTTATTTCACCTTTATTTAACCAGGTAAGCCAGTTGAGAACAAGTTCTCATTTACAACTGCGACCTGGCCAAGATAAAGCAAAGTAGTGCGATAAAAACAACAACACAGAGTTACATATGGGGTAAAAAACATAAAGTCAAAAATATAACAGAAAATATATATACAGTGTGTGCAAATGTAGCAAGTTATGGAGGTAAGGCAATAAATAGGCTATAGTGCAAAATAATTACAATAGTATTAACACTGGAATGCTAGATGTGCAAGAGATGATGTGCAAATAGAGATACTGGGGTGCAAAAGAGCAAAATAAATAACAATATAGGGATGAGGTAGTTGGGTGGGCTAATTTCAGATGGGCTGTGTACAGGTGCAGTGATCGGTAAGGTGCTCTGACAACTGATACTTAAAGTTAGTGAGGGAGATAAGAGTCTCCAGCTTCAGAGATTTTTGCAATTCGTTCCAGTCATTGGCAGCAGAGAACTGGAAGGAATGGCGGCCAAAGGAGGTGTTGGCTTTGGGAATGACCAGTGAGATATACCTGCTGGAGCGCAGACTACGGGTGGGTGCTGCTATGGTGACCAATGAGCTAAGATAAGGCGGGGATTTGCCTAGCAGTGATTTATAGATGGCCTGGAGCCAGTGGGTTTGACGACGAACATGTAGTGAGGACCAGCCAACAAGAGCGTACAGGTCACAGTGGTGGGTAGCGTATGGGGCTTTGGAGACAAAACGGATGGCACTGTGATAGACTACATCCAATTTGCTGAGTAGAGTGTTGGAGGCTATTTTGTAAATGACATCGCCGAAGTCAAGGATCGGTAGGATAGTCAGTTTTACGAGGGCATGTTTGGCAGCATGAGTGAAGGAGGCTTTGTTGCGAAATAGGAAGCCGATTCTAGATTTAACTTTGGATTGGAGATTCTTTATGTGAGTCTGGAAGGAGAGTTTACAGTCTAACCAGACACCTAGGTATTTGCAGTTGTCCACATACTCTAGGTCAGACCCGTCAAGAGTGGTGATTCTAGTCGGGTGGGCGGGTGCTAGCAGCGTTCGATTGAAAAGCATGCATTTAGTTTTACTAGTGTTTAAGAGCAGTTGGAGGCTACTGAAGGAGTGTTGTATGGCATTGAAGCTCGTTTGGAGGTTTGTTAACACAGTGTCCAATGAAGGGCCAGATGTATACAAAATGGTGTCGTCTGCGTAGAGGTGGATCTGAGAGTCACCAGCAGCAGCAAGAGCGACATCATTGATATACACGGAGAAAAGTGTCGGCCCAAGAATTGAACCCTGTGGCACCCCCATAGAGACTGCCATAGGTCCAGACAACAGGCCCTCCGATTTGACACACTGAACTCTATCTGAGAAGTAGTTGGTGAACCAGGCGAGGCAGTCATTTGAGAAACCAAGGCTATTTAGTCTGCCAATAAGAATGCGGTGGTTGACAGAGTCGAAAGCCTTGGCCAGGTCGATGAAGACGGCTGCACAGTACTGTCTATTATCAATCGCGGTTATAATATCGTTTAGGACCTTGAGTGTGGCTGAAGTGCACCCTGGCTATGTGTGTTCTAGGTTTCACTTTCTGGTTTGGTATATCTATGTTGGCCAGGGTGGCTCCCAATCAGAGACGGCTGTAGCTCGTTGTCTCTGATTGGGAGTCATACTTAGGTAGCCGTTAGGCATTCATTTGGTGTGGTTTCTTGTTCGTATTTGGTTTGTGTATGACCATTGACTGTCACGTCATCGTTTTGTTGTTTTGATCGTGTGATCATTAATATAATAAATATGTTCGCCTTCAACGCTGCGCCTTGGTCCTCCTCTCTCACCGACGATCGTGACAGAAGAAACCACCAAGATTTGACCAAGCAGCGTGTCCAGGAGCCATCGCCAGGGAGATCTCTAGCAGATCTCCTTCACCTCCTCGACTGGGTCAAGCCGAGTGAGGAAGAGAAGGGCTTGACATTGTGGCAGAAGGGCGAAAGGCTGGCGAGGGACATGGAGACCTGGCGAGGGACATGGAGACTAGGTGCGGCGAGCAGGAACGGGCCGGACCGGGCTGACGACGCGCACCACTGTCTTGGTGCGGGGAGCAGGAACGGGCCGGACCAGGCTGACGACGTGCACCACTGGCTTGGTGGGGGGAGCAGGAACAGGCCGGACCGGGCTGGCGACGCGCACCACTGGCTTGGTGCGGGGAACAGGAACAGGCCGGACCGGGCTGGCGACGCGCACCACTGGCTTGGTGCGAGGGGCAGGAACAGGCCGGACCGGGCTGGCGACGCGCACCACTGGCTTGGTGCGAGGAGCAGGAACAGGCCAGACCGGGCTGGCGACGCGCACCACTGGCTTGGTGCGAGGGGCAAAAACAGGTCTGACCGGGCTGGCGACGCGCACCACTGGCTTGGTGCGAGGGGCAGGAACAGGCCGGACCGGGCTGGCGACGCGCACCACTGGCTTGGTGCGAGGGGCAGGAACAGGCCGGACCGGGCTGGCGACGCACACCACTGGCTTGGCGCGAGGGACAGGAACAGGCCGGACCGGGCTGGGAACACGCACCACTGGCTTGGTGCGGGGAGCAGGAACAGGCCGGGCTGGACTGGGAACACGCACCACTGGCTTGGTGCGGGGAGCCGGAACGGGCCGGGCCGGACTGTGGAGGCGGACTGGAGGCCTGGAGCGAAGAGCTGACACAACCCGTCCTGGCTGAATGCCTACTTCCGGGCTGTGCACTCGTACTGGCGCTACAGCACGTGGCACTGGCGCAGGATATACGGGACCGAGGAGGCGTACTGGAGACCACGAGCGTTGAGCCGGCACACGCCGTCCAGTTTGAATGCCCATCTTTGCACGACACGTGCGTGGTGCTAGCACAGGACGTACAAGATACGCATAACACGGAGCCTGCCCAGTCACACGCTTCCTAGCCTGAGTACGGGGAGTTGGCTCTGCTCTAACCCTAGGCTCCGCCAACCACCCTTTTAGCCCCCCCAAAAAAATTATTGGGGCTGTCTCTCGGGCTTCCTCCTCGGCCGGTACCCTCTGCGTTGCCGCTGCTCCTCTCTATAGCGCGCCTCCACAGTCTCCTCCCAAGGACGGTGATCCATTCCGGCCTGAATCTCCTCCCAAGTCCAGGATCCCCTCCCGTCCAGGATCTCCTCCCAGGTCCAGGCTGTCTGTTCCTGGACACGCTGCTTGGTCCTCTTTTGGTGGGATCTTCTGTCACGAACGTTGACTGATGACTCGTGGAACCAAGGCGCAGCGTGATAAGCGTACATTTTATTTAGTACACAACACACGAACAAAACAACAAAACTAACGATACGTGAAGTCCTGAGGTTAACAACACAAACCTTTACGGAACAAGATCCCACCCCGACTAGTGCCAAACAGGCTGCCTAAGTATGGTCCCCAATCAGAGACAACGAGCTACAGCTGCCTCTGATTGGGAACCACCCTGGCCAACATAGATCTAAACGATCTAGAACTAAACATAGAAAATAAAACATAGAAACTCCACACCCTGGCTCAACATTTAAGAGTCCCCAGAGCCAGGGCGTGACAGCTGTTCAGAAAAGGACCTCTATTAATTCAGGTCTCATGTCCTCCTGATCTGACGACACCTGTATATAGCTTTGTTTGTTCTCTGTGTCCTATGTTCTCTCTGTTTGGATTGCTTTCATTATTTATGTATTTTTTAACAAACATTTTGCACCTTGGGTGTGAGAAATGCACTTTACAAATTAAATGAATTATTATTATTACTATTATTATTCAATCAAATCAAATCAAATGTTATTTGCCACATGCGCCTAATACAACAGGTGTAGACATTACTGTGAAATGCTTACTTACAGCCCTTAACCAACAATGCATTTATTTTTTAATAAAAAAGTAAAATATAAAAACAACAAAAAAGTGTTGAGAAGAAAAGAGCAGAAGTAAAATAAAATAACAGTAGGGAGGCTATTGTCACGAACGTTGAGAGACGGGTCGGACCAAGGTGCAGCGTGAAAAGCGTACATGTTTATTAACTCAAATAAACATACAACAATGTAACGTGAAGTCCAAAGGGCTATGCACATACCAGCCTGACAGGAACAACATCCCACAATGCACAGCAGGCAATGGGCTACCTAAGGATGCTCCCCAATCAGAGACAACGATTGGGAATCACACCCGGCCAAACCTAGTACTGCAACATAGAAATAGACTAACTAGAACATAAACATCGAATATATAACATAGAAACTCACGCCCTGACCAAACCAACTAAAGACAACAGGCCTCTCAAGGCCAGGGTGTGACAGTATCCCCCCAAAGGTGCGTACTCCGGCCGCACCAACCTGACTCATTAGGGGAGGGTCCGGGTGGGCTTTCAACCTCGGAGGCGGATCCGGCTCCGGGCGTGACGACCTCTTCCTCTCTGCCTCCCCGTTGCGCCCCTGGTCTGGTCTGGACCTCGACGCGATGCTTCCCCTCTCCTTCCTCCCACGATGCACCAAGCCATGTCTGGACCCTGGTGTGGGAGACCCCGAATCTGGAGAGGGGCTGACGTCTGGGCCTGGATCGGCAAACCTCCCGCGATGAACCAAGCCCTGTCTGGACCCTGGTGTGGGAGACCCCGAACATGGAGAGGGGCTGACGTCTGGGCCTGGATCGGCAATCCTCCCGCCTGGGAGGGGGGTCTGGGCCTGGATCGGCAATCCCCCCACGATGCGCCAAGCCCTGTCTGGACCCTGGTGTGGGAGGCCCCGACCCTGGAGAGGGGCTGACTTCTGGGTCTGGAGTGGAGCCGTTGACCGGAGCTGAACTGGACCCCGGTGGAGCGGACTGCTCTGGCTCCGGAGTGGAGCCGATGACCGGAGCTGGACTGGACCCCGGTGGAGTGGAATGCTGTGACTCCGGAATGGAGCCGCTGACCGGAGCTGGACTGGGCACCGGTGGAGAGGACTGCTCTGGCTCCAGAGTGGAGCTGCTGACCGGAGCTGGACTGGACCCCGGTGGAGCGGAATGCTCTGGCTCCGGAGTGGAACCGCTGACCGGAGCTGGACTAGGCACCGGTGGAGCGGACTTCTCTGGCTCCGGAGTGGAGCCGATGACCGGAGCTGGACTAGACGCCGGTGGAGCGGAATGCTCTGACTCCGGAATGGAGCCGCTGACCGGAGCTGGATCAGGCACCGGTGGAACAGGCCGGGCTGGACTGGGGACATACACAGCTGGTCTGGTGCGAGGAGCAGGAAGAGGCTGGGCCGGACTGGGGACACGCACCACAGGTCTGGTGCGAGGAGCAGGAACGAGCCGGGCCGGACTGGGGACAGGCACCACTGGTTTGGTGTGAGGAGCAGGCACGGGCCATGCCGGACTGGATACACGCACCACTGGCTTGTGAGGAGTACTGGTGACACAGTGCGTAGAACCGGAACAGGATATACTGGACCGTGGAGGCGTAATGGAGGTCTGGAGTGTACAGCTGGCACAACCCGTCCTGGCTGGATGCCCACTTTTGTACGACACGTGCGGGGCGCTGGCATAGGACGCACTGGGCTGTGAACGCGCACTGGCGACACAGTGCGTAGGACTGGCGCATGATATGCTGGACCGTGAAGGCACACTGGAGACCAGGAGCGTTGAGCCGGCACAAACCGTCCTGGCTGGATGCCCACTTTTGTACGACACGTGCGGGGCGCTGGCACAGGAAGCACTGGGCTGTGAATGCGCACTGGCGACACAGTGCATATCTCCGCATACCTAGGTTCTTCTATGAATACACGTTCCTTCTGTTGCCTGACCAGCTCCTCTCTCCTTGCACTGTTGATGTCGCCGTTGATCCTCTCCTACCTGGGCTTTCTCCTTCATTGCCCTACCGTAACGGACGGCCTCCTCCTCTTTGATTTTCCCCCAACCGAGGAGGACATCACCTCCCGAGTGGCGCAGTGGTCTAAGGCACTGCATCGCAGTGCTAGCTGTGCCACTAGAGATCCTGGTTTGAATCCAGGCTCTGTCGTAGCCGGCCACTACCGGGAGACCAATGGAGCAGCGCACAATTGGCCCAGTGTCGTCCAGGGTAGGGGAGGGAATGGCCGGCAGGGATGTAGCTCAGTTGGTAGAGCATGGTGTTTGCAATGCCAGGGTTGTGGGTTCGATACCCACGGGGGGCCAGTATGAAAAAAATGCAAATATTCCGGGTAGCCATGATTAGCTGTTCAGGAGTCTTATGGCTTGGGGGTAGAAGCTGTTGAGAAGCCTTTTGGACATAGACTTGGCGCTCCGGTACCGCTTGCCGTGTGGTAGCAGAGAGAACAGTCTATGACTAGGGTGACTGGAGTCTTTGACAATTTTGAGGGCCTTCCTCTGACACCGCCTGGTATAGAGGTCCTGGATGGCAGGAAGCTTGGCCCCAGTGATGTACTGGGCCATACGCACTACCCTCTGTAGTGCCTTGCGGTCGGAGGCCGAGAATTTGACATACCAGGCGGTGATGCAACCAGTCAGGATACTCTCGATGGTGCAGCTGTATAACTTTTTGAGGATCTGAGGACCCATGCCAAATCTTTTCAGTCTCCTGAGGGGGAATAGGCTTTGTCGTGCCCTCTTCACGACTGTCTTGGTGTGTTTGGACCATGATAGTTCGTTGGTGATGTGGACACCAAGGAACTTGAAGCTCTCAACCTGTTCCACTACAGCCCCGTCGATGAGAATGGGGGCTATGAGTTGTCTTGAGCGGGTAGCTTAGTGGTTAAGAGCGTTGTGCCAGTAACCAAAAGGTTGCTGGTTCTATTCCCTGAGCCAACTAGATGAAAAATCTGTCGGTGTGCCCTTGAGCAAGGCACTTAACCCTAATTGCTCCTGTAAGTTGCTCTGGATAAGAGCGTCTGCTAAATGACAAAAAATAAATACAAATAAAATAAATAAACAATGATTCCATATACCAAACAATGACATAATTCTAAACACATCACTTCCCTGTGTTATGCAGGTGAGTGTTTTGGCCCAAAGGAGTGTTTGGCCCAGGTGAGTGTTTGGCCCAGGTGTGTCCATCCCTGTGGGAGAGAAAGTCTCCATCCTAGTGGTGGAGAAATGCTACTACAGCTGTAGGATCTTAATTTAAACCAGTCTCCTACAGCATGAAAATTATCCTGCAGCAAAAGGAAATGTGAATTATTATGTGGATGAGGTGATCCAATTAAGATCCTAAATATGGACATGTAAGAACTTGACTAGCCTGTACAGTGCCCAACCTCACTAATGCTCTTGTGGCTGAATGGAAACAAGTCCCAGCAGCAATGTTCCAACATCTAGTAGAAAGCCTTCCCAGAAGAGTGGAGGCTGTTATAGCAGCAAAGGGGGGACCAACTCCATATTAATGCCCATGATTTTGGAATGAGATGTTCAACATTACATACTTTAGAAGCATTTTTTCACCTCAAATACACTACAAGTTTTAAATTTCCTACTTTGCAGGAAAATGCTCCTAAATCCTATATCTGGACATGGACACCTTTATGTCAGCCCACCCCTCCATGATGACTTCACCATAGATATCCTATTATTATACAGTATTATACATGTCATTCAGTGTTTCAGTGTTTCCCAAAGTGTCAACAACATTTTGGTTTTTGCCCTGATTCATCTAATCAAAGGCTTGATGATGAGTTGATTAGCTGAGTCAAGTGTGTTGTTGCAATAACTAAAATGTGCATCCCTTTGGGTCCCCGGGACCAGGATTGGGAATCCCTGATGTAACTCTATTGGCTCCACTAATGGCCAGCAGGTAGAGATGATAGAGTATATAAGCCTGTTGTCTCTGCCCAGGTACTCACAGTAGACGTGGGCTGTCAGGTCCACCATATCACCTGAGGAGGTGGGTTCAACTTTACATCACGTTACATGATAAACAGTGGCTTTAGTAGTTGATGGTGTTGATGGAGTTGTTGACATTCTGGTATTTAGTTTGATGTCTGAAGTGAGTGGTTTAACCCTTTTTTAGCAGCTGGTATCGAATGTGGTAACATTAAAAAAAAGTAAAAAAACTATTTAAATATAAAATGCATTTATTTTATTTATTTTACATTTACGTTTTTGATTAACTTGGATAATTCTCTTTGCACTAACGATGCTTCAATGATGCTTGTGTCAACAGGTGAATTAATACACAGTTATGAATGTCTTTATTTTTATAATAATGTATTAATTGATAATGTATTTCCCCAGATTACTACCAGCCAGAGGGAACCGTTACCACCACCAGTCAGGATGAGTTCCCTGACCTCTGACCCTAACCAGACAGAGAACATCAACACCATCATCCGACCCCCTTACTTCTTCATCAGTGGTTTCATAGCCATCCCCCACATGAAGTACTACTACGTCTTCCTCTGTTTTGTATACATCATCTCTCTGGTTAGTCCATAGCTCTGGTCCAGGGTGTTACTAACTAGCTCTGGTCCAGGGTGTTACGTGCGGCCAGCATCAGCTAGTTGGTCCAGTTGATAAAACTCAAAAGTTGTTCACTTTCCTATAGAAGTAAAACTTAAGAAAACCTAATATACATTTCAGCTGAACTATGTTGGGGCCTATAGCACCACCCATAGTCACTGGCCTAATGCATGTACATGTATTTCCATTTTGGGTCATTTCTGCTGTGTGTGTGTGTGTGTGTGTGTGTGTGTGTGTGTGTGTGTGTGTGTGTGTGTGTGTGTGTGTGTGTGTGTGTATTGGGTCTAGGTGAGCAACGCCTTCGTCATGACTGGCATCTACGTGGACCGTAGTCTCCACAGGTAATCAGACCTCTTTTATCTCATTAACATAATACAGTATAATACTCCCTTTATTGGACATTCTATATTTTTTAAGTTCCCCTGGCCTTCAGAGACATGTGTGGGAGCCCTTCTCCCCAATCCCCTTTACATGACATTTATATTTTATATTAATATTATTAGGTATTTATGTTATGATCTTACCTTACAGCCCCAAGTACATTGCTGTGTTCAACCTGGCCTTCACAGACTTGTGTGAGAGCACGGCCCTGGTCCCCAAACTGCTGGATATGTTCCTGTTCAGCAGACAGCTCATCTCCTACGACCAGTGCCTCACTAGCCTCTTCTTCATCTTCCTCTTCCTCACCATGCAGTCCTTCAACCTCACCATCCTCTCCTATGACAGGCTGGTGGCCATCTGCTGCCCACTCAGGTCTCAGATAATAAATCAAATCATAAACTAAATCTCGACTGAATAATTATAAAACCATTAAGGATAATAACACGATAAAGTTGAACAGATTATTATTTCCCACAGAGATCCTATTAAATTACTAGAGGGGCTATGTCATCAACCCTCAAAGTTCCATTCTAGTGTTCTTTCCAGGTACCACATGATGGTGACTCACAGGTCCATGCTCCGGCTGACTGGGGCTGCCTGGACGTTTGCTGTGTTGATGGTGTTGATCTCTGTGGGCCTCATCACCCGCCTCTCTTTCTGTAGGTTAGTATGTAACATGTTGTATTGCAATGACTCTACAGCAAAGCATAGCTTCTGTGAATATAGCTTAATCTGATAAATCAAATCAAACTTTAGTTCAAGTGAATTTAAAATTGCAAAACACTTCACAGTAGACCAATCAAATAAAGGAGATAAAAATAAGAATGTGATGTTGTTGTTGTTGTTGTCATTGTCATCTGTCAGGTTGTTGTAAAGGTTAAGTTTAAATGATGTCTTTGACTCAGTGCTGTAAAGATGATGGCTCAATGTTGTCATTAACTCAGTTCCTCTTAAATGTGAGACTAATTTCAACAGATAAGGAGGTGAACCTGTAGCCGAAAGGTCACAGGTTTGTAACCCTGGAGAAAACATGAGCAGAAGACACATTTCTGTTGTTCGCTCTGATATCTGGACAATAAAAATGTTGTATAATGTATTGTATTGTAGGTCTCTGGTGATCAACAGCTACTTCTGTGACCACGGTCCCCTGTTCTATCTGGCAGCCCCCTGTTCTGATGTTTTACCTAACCTGATGATGGCGTATATCAACCCCTGTATAGCTCTCTATCTCCCCATGGTCTTCATCATATCATCCTACATCTGTATCACACACGCCCTGTTCACCATTACAGTGCCCCAGGACAGGTGAGAAGTAATCCAGATTGGTATCAGTAAGTCAAGTCAAGATAGTAAGTAGCCTTGTCCAAGCCAGAACGGCCTATATACTGATTGGTGTGAGGTCTCAGAAATATGTTGTTAGAGTGATGGACTTGTTAGAGTGATAAATGCTGGGAAATATTGAGAATACAATTAAACTTACTGGATAGATGATCACATACTGTACTGGCACACATTCTCTCTCTCTCCACCTCCCTCCCTCCACCTCTCTCTCTCTCTCTCTCTCTCTCTCTCTCTCTCTCTCTCTCTCTCTCTCTCTCTCTCTCTCTCTCTCTCTCTCTCTCTCTCCCCCTCTCAGACTCAGAGCCATTAAGACATGCAGCTCACACCTAATACTGGTTGCCATATTCTACTTGCCTGTTATTTTAACATACCTCCTCCAATCCTTCATACCAACCAACGCCCGGATCATCAACCTCTCCCTGACCTCGGTACTGCCACCCATGCTCAACCCCATCATATACGTTCTGAAGACGGAGGAGTTTAAGGTATCGGCCAAGAAGCTATTCAGAAGAGGGGCCCAGAGAACTGTGGCGCCGGTGAAATTAACATGAAGTACTTGAATTATTTTTCTTCAAAATAAAATATTTATATTATGTCTATAAGCCTTTATAGCCATTAAGAAATAACAAATATCAGTGTGACATCATGATTTAATGTATTTATTTAATTTATATTTAGATATTCTTATATTTAGAACAGTGGCGGTCCATGCCGTTTAAGATGAGGGAGGATGATTATTTATTTATGAGCATGGCCTTATTTCTATTACAGTGTACAGGATGACTGCCATTCATATTCCATTCACCCAGATCAATGTAACAGCGATAGGTTTAGGCTACTACATGATACTCAAATATTTCCTATACCCATCATGAGGTTGCTACAACCTAGCCTACGAATGAAAGTTTACAACGCAGGTGCACAGGTTGAGAGAACATTTTGAGTAGTCAAGGTGACCGACAGTGACACATTCAATACCGCCTTGCACACTCTTGCCTGCATCTAGCTGATCTAGGGTGTAATCATTAGTCCAAGAGTTGCAAACGAGAGTTTCTATTGGACAAATTCAGGTATGTTTATCCCCGTTTCGTTCCGTTTGCTTCCGTTTAAGAAATGTTTTTCAACAGAATCGGCGGAATGAATACACCCCTAATCACACGCAAACACAGCTCACTTTCATAGCAGCCACATACAAACAGCATGATCACTTTGCTCGTTGTAGAATTCGAGCACACACAGCCTACATCGTTGTCACCATATTAGCTAACGTTATAGTCAAGATAGCTACTAGATCTAACGCGTTAGTGAACCCGCTACAATCATGCAGTACAGTGTACAGTCAGCAGGCAGTTTAGCAGTTACACCAGTGGGCCCCGGTGGCAATAAATTAATAAAACCAAAAGCCTTACCTTGACTTGGAAGAGTTCCAGTGTTGGGATAGCCACTGCCAGCTAGCTAACATAGCATACCTCTAGGTTTGGTATTGAAGTCAATGTACCCAGAGGTGGACGGAAACTAGCTGTCTTGCGGCTACACCATGCCGCTACCGTACAGAGAGATGCTGTAGACATTCATTGCAAAACAGCGTGTTTTAATCAATTATTTGGAACGTGAAGTTTTATCTAAAAAGGAGGATGGTCCTCCCTGGCAGTTACTGTTGTTTGTCCCTCTTGAGTCACAGTAGCAACAACATAGCCACTTCCTCAAATCTTTCATTCATTGTAAAGTTTTTTTGCCCAGGAGGTCTTTGTCGCGCAATTTTACATCTACATCATCAGCAAGCTGTCAAACTATCGTAAATAAAGCACAAGCTGCTACAAACTGTTTATCAGTCCCCAAAATCACTAGCTAGGTAAGTTCCATCTCTGTGTTTGTCAATAACGCTAGCTAGTACAAGTAGCAAGCCACGTTAGCTAAATCAGCTTATCAAGTCACTGGTGAGTGGCGAAGTGTGTCCTTCGGTGCCGTTTTGTTTTTACAACTTTCTCACTATCTATTACCAGAGTATGTCTGTCTGGCAGTGTTTCATCAGGAATCATATTACTAAACAGTCTAGCGGCGGGACCAAAGATGCTCGCCAAGGGGTTTACAATTTTGGAATATTGACAAGTGGCAGTTGGGATGAAAGTAACCATCGTCTCAATTCTCATTTTGCCCAAAACAGGCAGACTGGAGTGATCACTATCAAACACATCGGCAAGTGGCCACTCCATAAACGGCCTATGGGCCAAGTGTTCTTTCAACATAACATTGGTATTGTGTTGTCTTATTTTAACAAGTCCGAGGCGCTGTGTCTCTGGGCAGGTCTCTCACACTGTCTGGAGGTTGGCAGCTATGATGGGATAGAGTGCAAACAGTGCTCCCTTGGCATTATAATCCCGTGTTAGTGGGCATGATTATAATCTAAACCCAACCCTCATGTAAATCTTTTTAAAAAACTCTGTTTTTGGAATATACTGACTTGTTGACCCAAATTATCCTACTTACAGTTTTTAGTCAATTATGGTCCTGGAAAGTTTTTTTTTTGCGTTCACTTGCCCTTTTAAGTCATAATTAAAAAGCCTTCATAAAACCTTAATACATGACTTATAATCAGCAGCTGTCAAAAAGTACTTCTACAATAACCCGGCCTAGACCCCAAAGACCAAGCAGAAGCAGGAGCACAGTGGCCAGGAACAACTCCGTAGGCTTAGAAGGAAGAAACCGAGAGAGGAACCAGGCTCAGAGGGGAGGCCCGGGGCAGTTGTTTGGGAGTGCATATTACTATAATAGCATCACATATATTGTTGCTGTCCATATAGCCATATGCTACTAATAAATTAGTGCTACTCTCCTGCACCACACACACCCTTCGTTCCTTCTGGTCCATCTCCCTTCAGCAGCCCCGCAGCAGACTACAGACAGAAATTAGCTGCTAGCTAAATCTGGTCAAACACATCTTTCTCTCAAGTGTACTGAGACTAATGTTTGTGTTATACATTGTCCCTGCTCAAATAAACCTAATAAAAATATAAAATAATAATATTAACTGTCAGGAATGCAGAGTGTCTGTCATTGTTTAAAGAGATTTGCCGGTGCTTTAGTTTGACTTTTTAGCCAGTAGTTCTAAAAGTAGTGCCCACGAGCCAAAAGGGGTCCCCGGATATTGCGCACCACGTCACATCCTGTATGTGCAGATATGTGCACCACGTCACTGGTCTTTCTCTCTCTCTCGCTCTGCTGTGGGTTGAGGGGTGGGGGGGGGGGGTGCTGTGTGATTATTTAAAATACTATTTGAAGTGGTAGGGTTCCAGATGTTTTCGGAAGATGGGCAACGAACTCGGCTTCAGGGTTCCACCATTGGGGTGCCAAGACAGAGAAGAGCTTGACTGGGCTGAGGGGGAACTGCCCTCCGGTAGGGGTGGGAGGGCCAAGAGACCAGAGGTGGCAGAACGGAGTGCTCGGGTTGGGGATGTAGGGTTTTAGCATAGACCGAATGTAGGGAGGGGCAGTTCCTCTTGCTGCTCCGTAGGCAAGCACCATAGTCTTGTAGTGGATGTGAGCTTCGACTGGAAGCCAGTGGAGTGTGCGGAGGAGTGGGGTGACATGGGAGAACTTGGGAAGGTTGACCACCAGGCGGGCTGCAACGTTCTGGATAGGTTCCAGGGGTTTGATGGCACAAGTGAGGAGCCCAGCCAACAGCGAGATGCTGTAGTCCAGACAGGAGATGATAAGTGCCTGGATTAGGACCTGCGCCACTTCCTGTGTGAGGTATGGTCGTACTCTATGGAGTCACTGGTTTGACGTCTGCAGAGAATGACAGGGTGTTGTCCAGGGTCACGCCAAGTTTCTTTGCACTCTGGGTGGGGGACACCGTGGAGTTGTCAACTGTGATGGAGATGGCTTTGAGCGGGTAAGCCTTCCCCGGGAGGAAGAGATGCTCCGTCTTGTTGAGCTTGAGGTGGTGGTGGGTCGAGTGTCCTCTGCATAGCAATGACAAGAGAAGGTAGAAAATAGTTTCCTAGGGTTAGAGCCAGAAGCTTGACATTTAGAGTGATAGAAAGTGGCTTTAGCAGCGGACACAGAGGAAGAGAAGGTAGAGGAGTGAGTGAAAGGATGATAGGTCCTCCGGAAGTTTAGTTTTCCTCCATTGTCATTTAGCTGCCCGCAGCCCTGTTCTGTAAGCTCGCAATGAGTCACTCAGCCACGGAGCAGGAAGGGAGGGCCGAGCCGGTCGGGAGGAAATGGGACAGTGCGAGTCATACGATGAGGAAAGGGAGGAGAGTAGGGTCGAAGAGGCAGAATCAGGAGACAGGAGGGAGAAGGATTTAGCAGAAGGAAGAGATGAGAGGATAGAAGAGGAGTGAATAGTGGGAGAGAGAGAGAGACCATCTGGGTAGGGGCTGAGTGGTTAGGGTTGAAGGAAAGGGAGACAGAAAAGGAAACAAAGTAGTGATCAGAGACCTGGAGGGGGGTTGCAGTGAGATTAGTAGGAGAACAGCCTCTAGTAAAGATGAGGTCAAGCGTAATGCCTGCCTTGTGAGTTGGAGGTGACTGGAAAAGGGTGAGGTCGAAAGAGGCAAGGAGGGGAAAGAGTGAGTTGGAAAGAAATGAATCGAAGGCAGATATCGGGAGGTTGAAGTCTCCAAATACGAAAAGCGGTGAGCCATGAAAATGATCTTATCAAGGTGTCCAGATCATTGAGGTACTCTCTAAGGGTACATTTACATTTATGTCATTTAGCAGACGCTCTTATCCAGAGCGACTTACAAATTGGTGCATTCACCTTATAGCCAGTGGGATAACCACTTTACAAATTATAATTTTTTTTTTGGGGGGGGGGGGGGGGGTTGAATGATTACTTTATCCTATCCCAGGTATTCCTTAAAGAGGTAGGGTTTCAAATGTCTCTGGAAGGTGGTGAGTGACTCCGCTGTCCTGGCGTCGTGAGGGAGCTTGTTCCACCATTGGGGTGCCAGAGCAGCGAACAGCAGGTACCTGGTGGGCAATAGATGACAACAATTTCAAATGAGGAGATGGACAGGTGAGAGAGGGAGAAAATAGTACATCTCCACTTAGGAGAAATTAGTTGATCTGTGCCACCACCGCGACGACCAGATGCTCTAGGATTATGAGAGAACACATAGTCTGATGAAGACAGAGCAGCTGCAGTAGCAGTGTTCTTTGGGGTGATTCAAGTCTCCGCCAGGGCCAAAAGGTTAAGGGACTAATTAACTCAGCGTGTAGGGAAAATGTAGGGGGAAAATGGCGCAACACAACTTCCAGAAAAACAGTTGCTTTCTAACTAGGGATTTCGTGGCTAATTGAGGTAAAACAGTAATTCTGATGATACAGTAGATTATGCATTTGTGAACTACACATTGACATATCCAACCCAAAGCAGGAGACTTTAAAATACTTAGTAGTCGCCAAAGAGAATGTCTTAATGGCCCAGCTCAAGACTGTGCTGTTCAGAAAAGGACCTCTATTAATGTCCTCCTGATCTGACGACACCTGTATATTGCTTTGTTTGTTCTCTGTGTTTGGATTGCTTTCATTATTTATGTATTTTTTAACAAACGTTTTGCACCTTGGGTGTGAGAAATGCAATTTACAAATTAAATGAATTATTATTATTACTATTATTATTCAATCAAATCAAATCAAATGTTATTTGCCACATGCGCCGAATACAACAGGTGTAGACATTACTGTGAAATGCTTACTTACAGCCCTTAACCAACAATGCATTTATTTTTTAATAAAAAAGTAAAATATAAAAACAACAAAAAAGTGTTGAGAAGAAAAGAGCAGAAGTTAAATAAAATAACAGTAGGGAGGCTATTGTCACGAACGTTGAGAGACGGGTCGGACCAAGGTGCAGCGTGAAAAGCGTACATGTTTATTAACTCAAATAAACATTCAACAAGAAACAACGTAACGTGAAGTCCAAAGGGCTATACATATACCAGCCTGACAGGAACAACATCCCACAATGCACAGCAGGCAATGGGCTACTTAAGGATGATCCCCAATCAGAGACAACGATTGGGAATCACACCCGGCCAAACCTAGCACTGCAACATAGAAATAGACTAACTAGAACATAAACATAGAATATATAACATAGAAACTCACGCCCTGACCAAACCAACTAAAGACAACAGGCCTCTCAAGGCCAGGGTGTGACAGTACCCCCCCAAAGGTGCGTACTCCGGCCGCACCAACCTGACTCATTAGGGGAGGGTCCGGGAGGGGTTTCAACCTCGGAGGCGGATCCGGCTCCGGGCGTGACGACCTCTTCCTCTCTGCCTCCCCGTTGCGCCCCTGGTCTGGTCTGGACCTCGGCGCGATGCTTCCCTTCTCCTTCCTCCCACGATGCACCAATTAATGTCTGGACCCTGGTGTGGGAGACCCCGAACCTGGAGAGGGGCTGACGTCTGGGCCTGGATCGGCAAACCTCCCGCGATGAACCAAGCCCTGTCTGGACCCTGGTGTGGGAGACCCCGAACCTGGAGAGGGGCTGACGTCTGGGCCTGGATCGGCAATCCCCCCACGATGCGCCAAGCCCTGTCTGGGCCCTGGTGTGGGAGGCCCCGACCCTGGAGAGGGGCTGACGTCTGGGTCTGGAGTGGAACCGCTGACCGGAGATGAACTGGACCCCGGTGGAGCTGAATACTCTGACTCCGGAATGGAGCCGCTGACCGGAGCTGGATCAGGCACCGGTGGAGCGGATTGCTCTGGCTCCTGAGTGGAGCAGCTGACCGGGGCTGGACTGGGCACCGGTGGAGCGGACTGCTCTGGCTCCGGAGTGGAGCTGCTGACCGGAGCTGGACTGGACCCCGGTGGAGCGGAATGCTCTGGCTCCGGAGTGGAACCGCTGACCGGAGCTGGACTAGGCACCGGTGGAGCAGACTTCTCTGGCTCCGGAGTGGAGCCGATGACCTGAGCTGGACTGGACGCCGGTGGAGCGGAATACTCTGACTCCGGAATGGAGCCGCTGACCGGAGCTGGATCAGGCACCGGTGGAACAGGCCGGGCTGGACTGGGGACACACACCACTGGTCTGGTGCGAGGAGCAGGAACAGGCCGGGCCGGACTGGGGACACGCACCACAGGTCTGGTGCGAGGAGCAGGAACGAGCCGAGCTGGACTGGGGACATGGCATAGGACGCACTGGGCTGTGAACGCGCACTGGCGACACAGTGCGTAGGACTGGCGCATGATATACTGGACCGTGAAGGCGCACTGGAGACCAGGAGCGTTGAGCCGGCACAAACCGTCCTGGCTGGATGCCCACTTTTGTACGACACGTGCGGGGCGCTGGCACAGGAAGCAATGGGCTGTGAATGCGCACTGGCGACACAGTGCATATCTCCGCATACCTAGGTTCTTCTATGAACACACGTTCCTTCTGTTGCCTGACCAGCTCCTCTCTCCTTGCCTCCACTACTTCCTTCTCCCTTTGAGCCTGATGTAGCACCTCCCTCTGAACGGATAACTCCTGCTCCCTCTGATCTAACAGCCCCCGTAACGTGGTGGCCTCCTCTCTGACTCTCGATCCGCAGGTCTTGGAGGACCTCGAAAATAGCGGCCTCCTCCTCTCTAGTCAGCCCTTTCCCGGCCTCCTGCTGCCTCGTCGTCCACCCCGTGAGCCCCCCCAAAAAATGATCTTGGGGCTGCTTCTCGGGCTTCCTCTTCGGCCGGCACCGTTGATGTCGCCGTTGATCCTCTCCTACCCGGGCTTTCTCCTTCATTGCCCTACCGTAACGGACGGCCTCCTCCTCTGTGATTTTCCCCCAACCGAGGAGGACATCACCTCGCGAGTGGCGCAGTGGTCTAAGGCACTGCATCGCAGTGCTAGCTGTGCCACTAGAGATCCTGGTTCGAATCCAGGCTCTGTCCTAGCCGGCCACGACCGGGAGACCCATGGAGCGGCGCACAATTGGCCCAGTGTCGTCCAGGGTAGGGGAGGGAATGGCCGGCAGGGATGTAGCTCAGTTGGTAGAGCATGGCGTTTGCAACGCCAGGGTTGTGGGTTCGATTCCCACGGGGGGGCCAGAATGAAAAAAATACAAATAGTGCAAATAGTCCGGGTAGCCATGATTAGCTGTTCAGGAGTCTTATGGCTTGGGGGTAGAAGCTGTTGAGAAGCCTTTTGGACATAGACTTGGCGCTCCGGTACCGCTTGCCGTGTGGTAGCAGAGAGAACAGTCTATGACTATGGTGACTGGAGTCTTTGACAATTTTGAGGGCCTTCCTCTGACACCGCCTGGTATAGAGGTCCTGGATGGCAGGAAGCTTGGCCCCAGCGATGTACTGGGCCATACGCACTACCCTCTGTAGTGCCTTGCAGTCGGAGGCCGAGCATTTGACATACCAGGCGGTGATGCAACCAGTCAGGATACTCTCGATGGTGCAGCTGTAGAACTTTTTTTGGATCTGAGGACCCATGCCAAATCTTTTCAGTCTCCTGAGGGGGAATAGGCTTTGTCGTGCCCTCTTCACGACTGTCTTGGTGTGTTTGGACCATGATAGTTCGTTGGTGATGTGGACACCAAGGAACTTGAAGCTCTCAACCTGTTCCACTACAGCCCCGTCGATGAGAATGGGGGCTATGAGTTGTCTTGATGATTCCATATACCAAACAATGACATAATTCTAAACACATCACTTCCCTGTGTTATTCAGGTGAGTGTTTTGGCCCAAAGGAGTGTTTGGCCCAGGTGTGTCCATCCCTGTGGGAGAGAAAGTCTCCATCCTAGTGGTGGAGAAATGCTACTACAGCTGTAGGATCATAATTTAAACCAGTCTCCTACAGCATGAAAATTATCCTGCAGCAAAAGGAAATGTGAATTATTACGTGGATGAGGTGATCCAATTAAGATCCTAAATCTGGACATGGACACCTTTATGTCAGCCCACCCCTCCATGATGACTTCACCATAGAGATCCTATTATTATACAGTATTATACATGTCATTCAGTGTTTCAGTGTTTCCCAAAGGGTCAACAACATTTTGTTTTTTGCCCTGATTCATCTAATCAAAGGCTTGATGATGAGTTGATTAGCTGAGTCAAGTGTGTTGTTGCAATAACTAAAATGTGCATCCCTTTGGGTCCCCGGGACCAGGATTGGGAATCCCTGATGTAACTCTATTGGCTCCACTAATGGCCAGCAGGTAGAGATGATAGAGTACATAAGCCTGTTTTCTCTGCCCAGGTACTCACAGTAGACGTGGGCTGTCAGGTCCACCATATCACCTGAGGAGGTGGGTTCAACTTTACATCACGTTACATGATAAACAGTGGCTTTAGTAGTTGACGGTGTTGATGGAGTTGTTGACATTCTGGTATTTAGTTTGATGTCTGAAGTGAGTGGTTTAACCCTTTTTTTAGCAGCTGGTATCGAATGCGGTAACATTTAATAAAGTAAAAAAACAATTTAAATATAAAATGCATTTATTTTATTTATTTTTAATTTACGTTTTTGATTAACTTGGATAATTATCTTTTCACTAACGTTGCTTCAATGATGCTTGTGTCAACAGATGAATTAATACACAGTTATGAATGTCTTTATTTTTATAATAATGTATTAATTGATAATGTATTTCCCCAGATTACTACCAGCCAGAGGGAACCGTTAACACCACCAGTCAGGATGAGCTCCCTGACCTCTGACGTTAACCAGACAGAGAACATCAACACCATCATCCGACCCCCTTACTTCTTCATCAGTGGTTTCATAGCCATCCCCCACATGAAGTACTACTACGTCTTCCTCTGTTTTGTGTACATCATCTCTCTGGTTAGTCCATAGCTCTGGTCCAGGGTGTTACTAACTAGCTCTGGTCCAGGGTGTTACGTGCGGCCAGCATCAGCTAGTTGGTCCAGTTGATACATTCGAAAGTTGTTCACTTTCCTATAGAAGTAAAACTTAAGAAAACCTAATATACATTTCAGCTGAACTATGTTGGGGCCCGTAGCACCACCCATAGTCACTGGCCTAATGCATGTGCCTGTATTTCCATTTTGGGTCATTTCTGCTGTGTGTGTGTATTGGGTCTAGGTGAGCAACGCCTTCGTCATGACTGGCATCTACGTGGACCGTAGTCTCCACAGGTAATCAGACCTCTTTTATCTCATTAACATACTACAGTATAATACTTCCTTCATAGACATGTGTGGGAGCCCTTCTCCCCAATCTCCTTTACATGACATTTATATTAATATTATTAGGTATTTATGTTATGATCTTACCTTACAGCCCCAAGTACATTGCTGTGTTCAACCTGGCCTTCACAGACGTGTGTGAGAGCACGGCCCTGGTCCCCAAACTGCTGGATATGTTCCTGTTCAGCAGACAGCTCATCTCCTACGACCAGTGCCTCACTAGCCTCTTCTTCATCTTCCTCTTCCTCACCATGCAGTCCTTCAACCTCACCATCCTCTCCTATGACAGGCTGGTGGCCATCTGCTGCCCACTCAGGTCTCAGATAATAAATCAAATCATTAACTCAATTAAAATTCAAAAAGCCTACATTATTTGACCCTTATGGGATAAATAAAGTATTTTTAATTAAATTATTTGATTTATTTGACAGTTTATTCAAAATTATTTTGTAAATGTATTAAATAAAAAATATGTTTTAACACACAGTATGTATCCATATGGATACACTGTATTTAAAATATATAGAAGGATATAGTTACCTGGCAGCGGAGACACCTTGATCCCAGAGGTTTACCCAGGGTGAGGCTTGGCCATTGCACTCGGGCCGTGCTGACTCCTGCAAGTTCCCCAAATGTGGGAATCTCGACTGAATAATTACAAAACCATTGAGGATAATAACACGATAAAGTTGAACAGATTATTATTTCCCACAGAGATCCTATTAAATTACTAGAGGGGCTATGTCATCAACCCTCAAAGTTCCATTCTAGTGTTCTTTCCAGGTACCACATGATGGTGACTCACAGGTCCATGCTCCGGCTGACTGGGGCTGCCTGGACGTTTGCTGTGTTGATGGTGTTGATCTCTGTGGGCCTCATCACCCGCCTCTCTTTCTGTAGGTTAGTATGTACCATGTTGTAGTGCAATGACTCTACAGCAAAGCATAGCTTCTGTGAATATAGCTTAATCTGTTAAATCAAATCAAACTTTAGTTCAAGTGAATTTAAAATTGCAAAACACTTCACAGTGGACCAATCAAATAAAGGAGATAAAAATAAGAATGTGATGTTGTTGTTGTTGTTGTTGTTGTTGTTGTTGTCATCTGTCAGGTTGTTGTAAAGGTTAAATTTAAATGATGTCTTTGACTCAGTGCTGTAAAAGTCTGATGGCTCAATGTTAACTCAGTTCCTCTTGAATGTGAGACTAATTCCAACAGATAAGGAGGTGAACCTGTAGCCGAAAGGTCACGGGTTTGTAACCCTGGAGAAAACATGAGCAGAAGACACATTTCTGTTGTTCGCTCTGATATCTGGACAATAAAAATGTTGTATAATGTATTGTATTGTAGGTCTCTGGTGATCAACAGCTACTTCTGTGACCATGGTCCCCTGTTCCGTCTGGCGGCCCCCTGTTCTGATGTGGTCCCTAACCTGATGATGGCGTATATCAATCCCTGTGTAGCCCTCTATCTCCCCATGGTCTTCATCATATCATCCTACATCTGTATCACACACGCCCTGTTCACCATCACATTGCCCCAGGACAGGTGAGAAGTAATCCTGATTGGTATCAGTAAGTCAAGTCAAGACATTAAGTAGCCTTGTCCAAGCCAAAACAGCCCATATACTGATTGGTGTGAGGCCTCAGAAATATGTTGTTAGAGTGATGGACTTGTTAGTGTGATAAATGCTGGGAAATATTGAGAATGCAATTAAACTTACTGGATAGATGATCACATACTGTACTGGCACACATTCTCTCACTCTCCACTAAGAGAGGCTCTCTCTCTATCGAGATCGAGGAGATCTCTCTCTATCTATATCTATTCTCTCTTTCTATCTCCAAACAACTCTATCTATCTCCTCTCTCCTCTCATATATCTCGTCTCTCTCTCTCTCTCTCTCTCTCTCTCTCTCTCTCTCTCAGACTCAGAGCCATTAAGACATGCAGCTCACACCTAATACTGGTTGCCATATTCTACTTGCCTGTTATTTTAACATACCTCCTCCAACCCTTCATACCAACCAACGTCCGGATCATCAACCTCTCCCTGACCTCGGTACTGCCACCCATGCTCAACCCCATCATATACGTTCTGAAGACGGAGGAGTTTAAGGTATCGGCCAAGAAGCTGCTCAGAAGAGGGGCCCAGAGAGCTGTGGCGCAGGTCAAACCAACATGAAGTACTTGAATTATTTATCTTAAACATAATATATTTACAGTGCCTTCAGAAAGTATTCATACCCCTTCGTTATGCCACATTTTGTTGTGTTACAGCCTGATTCAAAATTGATTCAATATATTTTTTCCCTCACCCATCTACACATAACACCCCATTATGACAAAGTGAACACAGGTTTTTAGAAATGTTTGCAAATGTATTGAAAATGAAATACTGAAATAGCTTATTTATATAATTATTCACACCCCTAAGTCAATACATGGCAGCAATTAAAAACTGTGAGTTTTTCTGAGTATGTCGCTAAGCGCTTTGCACACCTGGATTGTTTAATATTTGCACACTATTCTATTAAAAATTCTTCAAGCTCTGTCAAGTTGGTTGTTGATCATTGCTAGTCAGCCATTTTCAAGTCTTCCCATAGATTTTCAAGCCAATTTAAGTCAAAACTGTAACCAGGCCACTCAGGAACATTCAATGCCATCTTGGTAAGCAACTCCAGCGTATATTTGATATAAGTTTTAGGTTATTGTCCTGCTTAAAGGTGAATTTTTCTCCCAGTGTCTGTTGGAAATCAGACTGAACCTGGTTTTCCTCTAGGATTTTGCCTGTGCTTAGTTCTATTCCATTTATATTTTATCCTAAAAAACTATCTAGTCCTTGGCAATGACAAGCATACCCATAACATGTTGCAGCCACCACCATGCTTGGAAATAGGAAGAGTGGTACTCAGTGATGTGTTGTGTTGGATTTGCCCCAACCATAGCACTTTATATTCAGGACATGAAGTTAATTTCTTTGCCACTTTTTTAGCAGTTTTACTTTAGTGCCTTATTGCAAACAGGACGCATGTTATGGAATATCTTTATTCTGTACAGGTTTCTTTCTTTTCACTCAGTCATTTAGGTTAGTATTGTGGAGTAACTACAAAGGTGTTGAGCCATCCTCAGTTTTCTCCTATCACAGCCATTAAACTCTGCAACCGTTTTAAAGTCACCATTGGCCTCATGGTGTAATCCCTGAGTGACACAAACCATTTTAAATTCAGTCTGTAACACAACAAAGTCAAGAGGTGTGAATACTTTCTGAAGGCACTGTATATTATGTCTATAAGCTTTTTAAAAAAAATAACAAATATCAGCGTGACATCATGATTTAATGTATTTAATGTATATTTAGACATACTTATATTTAGAAGTACTTGAAGTGTCGAGTTTATTTATATCTCCTTTTTGCTATCTCGGTTGCTACCTTTATTTTTACATGTTTCGTTTTTTGTTTGGAAGAAAGCTATGTGTAACTACAGTTATGATGTGTGATGTGTTATGTTCACTTCAACATACCCTGGCAGTTACTGTTGTTTGTCCCTCTTTAGTCACAGTAGCAACAACATAGCCACTTCCTCAAATCTTTCATTCATTGTAAAGTCTTTTTGCCCAGGAGGTCTTTGTCGCGCAATTTTACATCTACATCATCATCAAGCTGTCAAACTATCGTAAATAAAGCACAAGCTGCTACAAACTGTTTATCAGTCCCCAAAATCACTAGCTAGCTAAGTTCCATCTCTGTGTTTGTCAATAACGCTAGCTAGTACAAGTAGCTAGAACAATGGATTCACTTTTTTCAATGCTAGTTAAGGATACTATAGTTATCACGTTTCTCGCTGGATTTATTAACTACAAAAGTGCCATTCTGCACACACAAGCTAGTTCTGATCCGACGTTAGTTAAGCCAACTCTGAAAGTTCAAAGACGTTCAAAGTTCCTTCATAGAAACCGCTCCTCCGTAGGTATAATTCTGTGGGCCTAATTCAGATAATGCGTATCATACTAACAAGATGCCCAGAGCTACATGTACCCATCGTCTTCATGCCCAGCGCTCTCCTCACCCTTAACATTTCAATCTACACTTTCCTGTCCAATGCATGTACCCAGCTTAGCCCGTTCCATAGCAAGCTGCTCTATCTATTGATGAAGTAATTTAATGTCGAGCTAAATGTAAAAAAATATATAGATTTCAGAGGTTTAAAAAAACGGAACAAAAGAATTGAACGATTGGAAAATAATTTAGGTTCCATCCCCTGGTGGTGAAGTGTGTCCTTCGGTGCCGTTTTGTTTTTACAACTTTCTCACTATCTATTACCAGAGTGAGTCTGTCTGGCAGTGTTTCATCAGGAATCATATTACTAAACAGTCTAGCGGCGGGACCAAAGATGCTCGCCAAGGGGTTTACAATTTTGGAATATTGACAAGTGGCAGTTGGGATGAAAGTAACCATCGTCTCAATTCTCATTTTGCCCAAAACAGGCAGACTGGAGTGATCACTATCAAACACATCGGCAAGTGGCCACTCCATAAACGACCTAGGTGCCAAGTGTTCTTTCAGGGTCATTCTACAGATTCGGTGACATTTCAGTATTGTCAGTGTCCAAGATGTACTAGTGTTATAACTTGTCAGAACATTTATCAAACTACACTTAAATTACAACATTTCAAAGTTTTACATGTTTTTAATATGGAGTAGAGAATATGATTTTAAACAGAGATGATTTCAATACTTATATGTTTGCTTTCTTAGGAGTATTAAGAATTTCGCCTGTCCCTATGACCATCATGCAAATGGCGTGACTCATTTTGAGTACACAGTGTTAAATAATAATGCTTTTTTTTGTTCAATTAATTGTATATGCCCCCTGATACGAGA
>LR778265.1:54140338-54182933 GCA_902810595.1 Coregonus sp. 'balchen' | reverse complement strand
TCGGCCCCCGGGGGGATGCTTCCCTCCCCTTTTCCTCCCCGATCCACCATTTAAGGTTGGAGCCATGGAGGGGCTGACGTCGGGCTGATGGCAAACCTCCGCGATGACCAGCCTGTCTGGACCCTGGTGTGGGAGACCCCGAACATGGAGAGGGGCTGACGTCTGGGCCTGGATCGGCAATCCTCCCGCGATGCACCAAGCCCTGTCTGGACCCTGGTGTGGGAGGCCCCGAACCTGGAGAGGGGCTGACGTCTGGGCCTGGATCGGCAATCCCCCCAAGATGCGCCAAACCCTGTTGGACCTGGTGTGGGAGGCCCCGACCCTGGAGAGGGGCTGACGTCTGGGTCTGGAGTGGAGCCGCTGACCGGAGCTGAACTGGACCCCGGTGGAGCGGAATGCTCTGACTCCGGAATGGAGCCGCTGACCGGAGCTGGATCAGGCACCGGTGGAGCGGATTGCTCTGGCTCCTGAGTGGAGCAGCTGACCGGGGCTGGACTGGGCACCGGTGGAGCGGACTGCTCTGGCTCCGGAGTGGAGCTGCTGACCGGAGCTGGACTGGACGCCGGTGGAGCGGAATGCTCTGGCTCCGGAGTGGAACCGCTGACCGGAGCTGGACTAGGCACCGGTGGAGCGGACTTCTCTGGCTCCGGAGTGGAGCCGATGACCGGAGCTGGACTGGACGCCGGTGGAGCGGAATGCTCTGACTCCGGAATGGAGCCGCTGACCGGAGCTGGATCAGGCACCGGTGGAACAGGCCGGGCTGGACTGGGGACACACACCACTGGTCTGGTGCGAGGAGCAGGAACAGGCCAGGCCGGACTGGGGACACGCACCACAGGTCTGGTGCGAGGAGCAGGAACGAGCCGGGCTGGACTGGGGACACGCACCACTGGTTTGGTGCGAGGAGCAGGCACGGGCCGTGCCGGACTGGATACACGCACCACTGGCTTGTGAGGAGCACTGGTGACACGGTGCATATCTCCGCATACCTAGTTTCTTCTATGAACACACGCTCCTTCTGTTTCCTGACCAGCTCCTCTCTCCTTGCCTCCACTACTTCCTTCTCCCTTTGAGCCTGATGTAGCACCTCCCTCTGAACGGATAACTCCTGCTCCCTCTGATCTAACAGCCCCCGTAACGTGGTGGCCTCCTCTCTGACTCTCGATCCGCAGGTCTTGGAGGACCTCGAAAATAGCGGCCTCCTCCTCACTAGTCAGCCCTTTCCCGGCCTCCTGCTGCCTCGTCGTCCACCCCGTGAGCCCCCCCAAAAAATTATCTTGGGGCTGCTTCTCGGGCTTCCTCTTCGGCCGGCACCGTTGATGTCGCCGTTGATCCTCTCCTACCCGGGCTTTCTCCTTCATTGCCCTACCGTAACGGACGGCCTCCTCCTCTGTGATTTTCCCCCAACCGAGGAGGACATCACCTCCCGAGTGGCGCAGTGGTCTAAGGCACTGCATCGCAGTGCTAGCTGTGCCACTAGAGATCCTGGTTCGAATCCAGGCTCTGTCGTAGCCGGCCACGACCGGGACACCCATGGAGCAGCGCACAATTGGCCCAGTGTCGTCCAGGGTAGGGGAGGGAATGGCCGGCAGGGATGTAGCTCAGTTGGTAGAGCATGGCGTTTGCAACGCCAGGGTTGTGGGTTCGATTCCCACGGGGGGCCAGTATGAAAAAAATACAAATAGTGAAAATAGTCCGGGTAGCCATGATTAGCTGTTCAGGAGTCTTATGGCTTGGGGGTAGAAGCCTTTTGGACATAGTCTTGGCGCTCTGGTACCGCTTGCCGTGTGGTAGCAGAGAGAACAGGATGGCAGGAAGCTTGGCCCCAGTGATGTACTGGGCCGTACGCACTACCCTCTGTAGGTACCACTTAACCCTAATTGCTCCTGTAAGTCGCTCTGGATAAGAGCGTCTGCTAAATGACAAAAAAGAAATTCAAATAAAATAAATAAATAATGATTCCATATACCAAACAATGACATAATTCTAAGCACATCACTTCCCTGTGTTATTCAGGTGAGTGTTTTGGCCCAGGGGAGTGTTTGGCCCAGGTGAGTGTTTGGCCCAGGTGAGTGTTTGGCCCAGGTGTGTCCATCCCTGTGGGAGAGAAAGTCTCCATCCTAGTGGTGGAGAAATGCTACTACAGCTGTAGGATCTTAATTTAAACCAGTCTCCTACAGCATGAAAATTATCCTGCAGCAAAAGGAAATGTGAATTATTATGTGGATGAGGTGATCCAATTAAGATCCTAAATCTGGACATGGAAGAACTTGACTGGCCTGTACAGTGCCCAACCTCACTAATACTCTTGTGGCTGAATGGAAACAAGTCCCAGCAGCAATGTTCCAACATCTAGTGGAAAGCCTTCTCAGAAAAGTGGAGGCTGTTATAGCAGCAAAGGGGGGACCAACTCCATATTAATGCCCATGATTTTGGAATGAGATGTTCAACATTACATACTTTAGAAGCATTTTTTCACCTCAAATACACTACAAGTTTTACATTTCCTACTTTGCAGGAAAATGCTCCTAAATCCTATATATGGACATGGACACCTTTATGTCAGCCCACCCCTCCATGATAACTTCACCATAGAGATCCTATTATTATACAGTATTATACATGTCATTCAGTGTGTCAGTGTTTCCCAAAGGGTCAACAACATTTTGGTTTTTGCCCTGATTCATCTAATCAAAGGCTTGATGATGAGTTGATTAGCTGAGTCAAGTGTGTTGTTGCAATAACTAAAATGTGCATCCCTTTGGGTCCCCGGGACCAGGATTGGGAATCACTGATGTAACTCTATTGGCTCCACTAATGGCCAGCAAGTAGAGATGATAGAGTATATATAAGCCTGTTTTCTCTGCCCAGGTACTCACAGTAGACGTGGGCTGTCAGGTCCACCATATCACCTGAGGAGGTGGGTTCAACTTTACATCACGTTACATGATAAACAGTGGCTTTAGTAGTTGATGGTGTTGATGGAGTTGTTGACATTCTGGTATTTAGTTTGATGTCTGAAGTGAGTGGTTTAACCCTTTTTTAGCAGCTGGTATTGAATGTGGTAACATTTAATACATTAAAACAATTTAAATATAAAATGCATTTATTTTATTTATTTTTAAATTACGTTTTTGATTAACTTGGATAATTATCTTTGCACTAACGATGCTTCAATGATGCTTGTGTCAACAGATGAATTAATACACAGTTATGAATGTCTTTATTTTTATAATAATGTATTAATTGATAATGTATTTCCCCAGATTACTACCAGCCAGAGGGAACCGTTACCACCACCAGTCAGGATGAGTTCCCTGACCTCTGACCCTAACCAGACAGAGAACATCAACACCATCATCCGACCCCCTTACTTCTTCATCAGTGGTTTCATAGCCATCCCCCACATGAAGTACTACTACGTCTTCCTCTGTTTTGTATACATCATCTCTCTGGTTAGTCCATAGCTCTGGTCCAGGGTGTTACTAACTAGCTCTGGTCCAGGGTGTTACGTGCGGCCAGCATCAGCTAGTTGGTCCAGTTGATAAAACTCAAAAGTTGTTCACTTACCTATAGAAGTAAAATTTAAGAAAACATAATATACATTTCAGCTGAACTATGTTGGGGCCTATAGCACAACCCATAGTCACTGGCCTAATGCATGTACCTGTATTTCCATTTTGGTTCATTTCTGCTGTGTGTGTGTGTGTCTGTGTGTGTGTATTGGGTCTAGGTGAGCAACGCCTTCGTCATGACTGGCATCTACGTGGACCGTAGTCTCCACAGGTAATCTGACCTCTTTTATCTCTTTAACATACTACAGTATAATACTTCCTTCATAGACATGTGTGGGAACACGTCCTACTCCCCAATCTCCTTTACATGACATTTATATTAATATTGTTAGATATTTATGTTATGATCTTACCTTACAGCCCCAAGTACATTGCTGTGTTCAACCTGGCCTTCACAGACTTGTGTGAGAGCACGGCCCTGGTCCCCAAACTGCTGGATATGTTCCTGTTCAGCAGACAGCTCATCTCCTACGACCAGTGCCTCACTAGCCTCTTCTTCATCTTCCTCTTCCTCACCATGCAGTCCTTCAACCTCACCATCCTCTCCTATGACAGGCTGGTGGCCATCTGCTGCCCACTCAGGTCTCAGATAATAAATCAAATCATTAACTAAATTCAAATTCAAAAAGCCTACATTATGTGACCCTTATGGGATAAATAAAGTATTTTTAATTGAATGATTTGATTTATTTGACAATTTATTCAAAATTATTTTCTAAATGTATTAAATAAAAAATATGTTTTAACACACCATATGTATCCATATGGATACACTGTATTTAAAATATATAGAAGGATATAGTTACCTGACAGCGGAGACACCTTGATCCCAGAGGTTTACCCAGGGCGAGGCTTGGCCATTGCACTCGGGCCGTGCAGACTCCTGCAAGTTCCCCAAATGTGGGAATCTCGACTGAATAATTATAAAACCATTGAGGATAATAACACGATAAAGTTGAACAGATTATTATTTCCAACAGAGATCTTATTAAATTACTAGAGGGGCTATGTAATCAACCCTCAAAGTTCCATTCTAGTGTTCTTTCCAGGTACCACATGATGGTGACTCACAGGTCCATGCTCCGGCTGACTGGGGCTGCCTGGACGTTTGCTGTGTTGATGGTGTTGATCTCTGTGGGCCTCATCACCCGCCTCTCTTTCTGTAGGTTAGTATGTACCATGTTGTAGTGCAATGACTCTACAGCAAAGCATAGCTTCTGTGAATATAGCCTAATCTGTTCAATCAAATCAAACTTAGGTTCAAGTGAATTTATAATTGCAAAACACTTCACAGTAGACCAATCAAATAAAGGAGATAAAAATAAGAATGTGATGTTGTTGTTGTTGATGTTGTTGTCATCTGTTAGGTTGTTGTAAAGGTTAAGTTTAAATGATGTCTTTGACTCAGTGCTGTAAAAGTCTGATGGCTCAATGTTAACTCAGTTCCTCTTGAATGTGAGACTAATTCCAACAGATAAGGAGGTGAACCTGTAGCCGAAAGGTCACGGGTTTGTAACCCTGGAGACAACATGAGCAGAAGACACATTTCTGTTGTTCGCTCTGATATCTGGACAATAAAAATGTTGTATAATGTATTGTATTGTAGGTCTCTGGTGATCAACAGCTACTTCTGTGACCACGGTCCCCTGTTCCGTTTGGCGGCCCCCTGTTCTGATGTGGTCCCTAACCTGATGATGGCGTATATCAATCCCTGTGTAGCTCTCTATCTCCCCATGGTCTTCATCATATCATCCTACATCTGTATCACACACGCCCTGTTCACCATCACATTGCCCCAGGACAGGTGAGAAGTAATCCTGATTGGTATCAGTAAGTCAAGTCAAGACATTAAGTAGCCTTGTCCAAGCCAGAAAGGCCTATATACTGATTGGTGTGAGGCCTCAGAAATATGTTGTTAGAGTGATGGACTTGTTAGAGCGATAAATGCTGGGAAATATTGAGAAATACAATTAAAACCACTGATAGATGATCAGTACTGTATGGTACAGTACCCTATAAAAAAAATAACATATCGCTAGAGATGGCGAGAGGAGCATTCGGAGAGAGAGAGAGAGATCGAATAGAGGAAGCGAGAGCTCTTCTATCTATCTAACTATCTCTCGTCTCTCTCGAAGCTCTATCTCCATCTCCACCTCTCTCTCTCTATCTCTCTCCTCTCTCTCTCTCTCTCTCTCTCTCTCTCAGACTCAGGGCCATTAAGACATGCAGCTCACACCTAATACTGGTTGCCATATTCTACTTGCCTGTTATTTTAACATACGTCCTCCAAACCCTCGTACCAACCAACGCCCGGATCATCAACCTCTCCCTGACCTCGGTACTGCCACCCATGCTCAACCCCATCATATACGTTCTGAAGACGGAGGAGTTTAAGGTATCGGCCAAGAAGCTGCTCAGAAGAGGGGCCCAGAGAGCTGTGGCGCCGGTGAAATTAACATGAAGTACTTGAATTATTTTTCTTCAAAATAAAATATTTATATTATGTCTATAAGCCTTTATAGCCATTAAGAAATAACAAATATCAGTGTGACATCATGATTTAATGAATTTATTTAATGTATATTTAGATATTCTTATATTTAGAACAGTGGCGGTCCATGCCGTTTAAGATGAGGGAGGATGATTGTTTTTTTATGAGCATGGCCTTATTTCTATTACAGTGTACAGGATGACTGCCATTCATATTCCATTCACCCAGATCAATGTAACATCAATAGGTTTAGGCTACTACATGATACTCAAATATTTCCTATACCCATCATGAGGTTGCTACAACCTAGCCTACGAATGAAAGTTTACAACGCAGGTGCACAGGTTGAGAGAACATTTTGAGTAATCAGTGGTTGAGAGAACATTTTGAGTAATCAAGGTGACAGACAGTGACACATTCAACACCGCCTTGCACACTCTTGCCTGCATCTAGCTGATCTAGGGTGTAATCATTAGTCCAACAGTTGCAAACGAGAGTTTCTATTGGACAAATTCAGGTATGTTTATCCCCGTTTCGTTCCGTTTGCTTCCGTTTAAGAAATGTTTTTAAACAGAATCGGCGGAATGAATACACCCCTAATCACACGCAAACACAGTTCACTTTCATAGCAGCCACATACAAACAGCATGATCACTTTGCTCGTTGTAGAATTCGAGCACACACAGCCTACATCGTTGTCACCATATTAGCTAACGTTATAGTTAAGATAGCTACTAGATCTAACGCGTTAGTGAACCTGCTACAATCATGCAGTACAGTGTACAGTCAGCAGGCAGTTTAGCAGTTACACCAGTGGGCCCCGGTGGCAATAAATTAATAAAACCAAAAGCCTTACCTTGACTTGGAAGAGTTCCAGTGTTGGATAGCCACTGCCAGCTAGCTAACATAGCATACCTCTAGGTTTGGTATTGAAGTCAATGTACCCAGAGGTGGACGGAAACTAGCTGTCTTGCGGCTACACCATGGTGCTACCCTACAGAGAGCTGCTGTAGACATTCATTGCAAAACAGCGTGTTTTAATCAATTATTTGGAATGTGAAGTTTTATCTAAAAAGGAGGATGGTCCTCCCCTTTCCCCTTCTGAGGAGCCTCCACTGATTTAGAAGTACTTGAAGTGTCGAGTTTATTGATATCTCTCTTTTGCTATCTCGGTTGCTATCTCTACTTGACTTTTTGTTTGTTTTTTGTTTGGAAGAATGCTATGTGTAGCTAGTGGAGTCAATGGAATGGCATCAAACACATCAAAGCCGTGGTTTCCATTGACTCCATTCCAGACATTATTATGAGCCGTCCACTGGTGTAGCTACAGTCATTGAGTGTATTGTTGCTTCACTTAATTAAGTGAAGTGGTATGAAAAAAAGTTTTTGTAAAATATGTACATTATGTCTATATGTGTTTAAAGAGCTTCTGTTTTTCTGCTCGTTAAGAAGAACGAGATTTGAGTCTGGAGGATTTGATGTGGGTGTGTCATGTTCGCTTTATCGTATCGAACATGTTTACAACTTCATCATCAGCAAGCTGTCAAACTATCGTAAATAAAGCACAAGCTGCTACAAACTGTTTATCAGTCCCCAAAATCACTAGCTAACTAAGTTCCATCTCTGTGTTTGTCAATAACGCTAGCTAGTACAAGTAGCTAGAACAATGGATTCACTTTTTTCAATGCTAGTTAAGGATACTATAGTTATCACGTTTCTCACTGGATTTATTAACTACAAAAGGGAAATAGGGTTTTTTATTTTAATTCTGGTGCCGCTCTGCACCACACAAGCTAGTTCTGATCCGATGTTAGTTAAGCCAACTCTGAAAGTTCAAAGACGTTCAAAGTTCCTTCATAGAAGCCGCTCCTCCGTAGGTATAATTCTGTGGGCCTAATTCAGATAATGCGTATCATACTAACAAGATGCCCAGAGCTACATGTACCCATCGTCTTCATGCCCAGCGCTCTCCTCACCCTTAACATTTCAGTCTACACTTTCCTGTCCAATGCATGTACACAGCTTAGCCCGTTCCATAGCAAGCTGCTCTATCTATTGGTGAAAAACGGAACAAAAGAATTGAATGGTTCTGTTCAGAACTAAACGATTGGAAAATAATTTAGGTTCCATCCCCTGGTGGTGAAGTGTGTCCTTCGGTGCCGTTTTGTTTTTACAACTTTCTCACTGTCTATTACCAGAGTATGTCTGTCTGGCAGTGTTTCATCAGGAATCATATTACTGAACAGTCTAGCGGCGGGACCAAAGATGCTCACAGTGAGATTAGTAGGAGAACAGCCTCTAGTAAAGATGAGGTCAAGCGTAATGCCTGCCTTTTGAGTTGGAGGTGACTGGAAAAGGGTGAGGTCGAAAGAGGCAAGGAGGGGAAAGAGTGAGTTGGAAAGAAATGAATCGAAGGCAGATATCGGGAGGTTGAAGTCTCCAAATACGAAAGCGGTGAGCCATGAAAATGATCTTATCAAGGTGTCCAGATCATTGAGGAACTCTCTAAGGGTACCTGGTGGGCAATAGATGACAACAATTTCAAATGAGGATATGGACAGGTGAGAGAGGGAGAAAATAGTAAATCTCCACTTAGGAGAAATTAGTAGTTCTGTGCCACCAGATGCTCTAGGATTATGAGAGAACACATAGTCTGATGAAGACAGGGCAGCTGCAGTAGCAGTGTTCTCTGGGGTGATTCAAGTCTCCGCCAGGGCCAAAAGGTTAAAGGACTAATTATCTCAGCGTGTAGGGAACATGTAGGGGGAAAATGGCGCAACACAACTTCCAGAAAAACAGTTGCTTTCTAACTAGGGATTTCGTGGCTAATTGAGGTAAAACAGTAATTCTGATCATACAGTAGATTATGCATTTGTGAACTACACATTGACATATCCAACCCAGAGCAGGAGACTTTAAAATACTTAGTAGTCGCCAAAGAGAATGTCTTAATGGCCCAGCTCAAGACTGTGCTGTTGTCACGAACGTTGACTGATGACTCGTGGAACCAAGGCACAGCATGAGAAGCGTACATTTTATTTAGTACACAACACACAAACAAAACAACAAAACGAACGATACGTGAAGTCCTGAGGTTAACAACACAAACCTTTACAAAACAAGATCCCACCCCGACTAGTGCTAAACAGGCTGCCTAAGTATGGTCCCCAATCAGAGACAACGAGCTACAGCTGCCTCTGATTGGGAACCACCCTGGCCAACATAGATCTAAACGATCTAGAACTAAACATAGAAAAGAAAACATAGAAACTCCACACCCTGGCTCAACATTTAAGAGTCCCCAGAGCCAGGGCGTGACAGTACCCCCCCCCCCCCCAAAGGCGCGGACTGCGACCTCGCCACACAAACACAACAGGGTAGGGGCCGGGTGGGCATTCCGCCTTGGAGGCGGATCCGGCTCTGGGCGTGACCACCACTTTCTCTCCACCTCCCCGTTGAGACCCTGGTCTGGTCTGGCACCGCTGACTGGAGCTGGACCCGACGACGGTGGATCGATCTGTACAGGCTCCGGACTGGAGCCGCTGGCCGGAGCTGGACTGGGCACCGGTGGAGCGGATTGCTCTGGCTCCGGAGTGGATCCGCTGACTGGTCTGAAAGGGCTGGCGACACGCACCACTGGCTTGGTGCGAGGGGCAGGAACAGGCCGGGCTGGACTGGGA
This sequence comes from Coregonus sp. 'balchen', assembly GCA_902810595.1. Taxonomy (NCBI): domain Eukaryota; kingdom Metazoa; phylum Chordata; class Actinopteri; order Salmoniformes; family Salmonidae; genus Coregonus; species Coregonus sp. 'balchen'. The sequence goes on along the minus strand of LR778265.1, from coordinate 54,173,187 downwards.
ACACGCACCACTGGCTTGGTGCGGGGAGCCGGAACGGGCCGGGCCGGACTGTGGAGGCGGACTGGAGGCCTGGAGCGAAGAGCTGACACAACCCGTCCTGGCTGAATGCCTACTTCCACACAATACGTGTGAGGCATCAGCACAGGATGTACAGGGCTGTGCACTCGTACTGGCGCTACAGCACGTGGCACTGGCGCAGGATATACGGGACCGAGGAGGCGTACTGGAGACCACGAGCATTGAGCCGGCACACGCCGTCCTAATTGAATGCCCATCTTTGCACGACACGTGCGTGGTGCTAGCACAGGACGTACAAGACTGTGCCGGAACACTCGCGGCACAGTACGTGGCTCCGCATAACACGGAGCCTGCCCAGTCACACGCTTCCTAGCCTGAGTACGGGGAGTTGGCTCTGCTCTAACCCTAGGCTCCGCCAACCACCCTTTTAGCCCCCCCCAAAAAAATTATTGGGGCTGTCTCTCGGGCTTCCTCCTCGGCCGGTACCCTCTGCGTTGCCGCTGCTCCTCTCTATAGCGCGCCTCCACAGTCTCCTCCCAAGGACACTGATCCATTCCGGCCTGAATCTCCTCCCAAGTCCAGGATCCCCTCCCGTCCAGGATCTCCTCCCAGGTCCAGGCTGTCTGTTCCTGGACACGCTGCTTGGTCCTCTTTTGGTGGGATCTTCTGTCACGAACGTTGACTGATGACTCGTGGAACCAAGGCGCAGCATGAGAAGCGTACATTTTATTTAGTACACAACACACGAACAAAACAACAAAACGAACGATACGTGAAGTCCTGAGGTTAACAACACAAACCTTTACAAAACAAGATCCCACCCCGACTAGTGCTAAACAGGCTGCCCTAGTATGGTCCCCAATCAGAGACAACGAGCTACAGCTGCCTCTGATTGGGAACCAACCTGGCCAACATAGATCTAAACGATCTAGAACTAAACATAGAAAATAAAACATAGAAACTCCACACCCTGGCTCAACATTTAAGAGTCCCCAGAGCCAGGGCGTGACAGCTGTTCAGAAAAGGACCTCTATTAATTCAGGTCTCATGTCCTCCTGATCTGACGACACCTGTATATAGCTTTGTTTGTTCTCTCTGTCCTATGTTCTCTGTGTTTGGATTGCTTTCATTATTTATGTATTTTTTAACAAACGTTTTGCACCTTGGGTGTGAGAAATGCACTTTACAAATTAAATGAATTATTATTATTACTATTATTATTCAATCAAATCAAATGTTATTTGCCACATGCGCCAAATAAAACAGGTGCAGACATTACTGTGAAATTCTTACTTACAGCCCTTAACCAACAATTCATTTATTTTTTAATAAAAAAGTAAAATATAAAAACAACAACAAAAAAAGTGTTGAGAAAAAAAGAGCAGAAGTAAAATAAAATAACAGTAGGGAGGCTATTGTCACGAACGTTGAGAGACGGGTCGGACCAAGGTGCAGCGTGAAAAGCGTACATGTTTATTAACTCAAATAAACATACAACAAGACAACAACGTAACGTGAAGTCCAAATGGCTATACACATACCAGCCTGACAGGAACAACATCCCACAATGCACAGCAGGCAATGGGCTACCTAAGGATGATCCCCAATCAGAGACAACGATTGGGAATCACACCTGGCCAAACCTAGCACTGCAACATAGAAATAGACTAAATAGAACATAAACATAGAATATATAACATAGAAACTCACACCCTGACCAAACCAACTAAAGACAACAGGCCTCTCAAGGCCAGGGCGTGACAGCTATATACAGGGGGGTACCGGTGCAGAGTTAATGTGCGGGGGCACCGGCTAGTTGAGGTAGTTGAGGTAATATGTACATGTGGGTAGAGTTAAAGTGACTATGCATAAATAATTAACAGAGTAGCAGCAGCGTAAAAAGATGGGGGGGGGGCAGTGCAAATAGTCCGGTTAGCCATGATTAGCTGTTCAGGAGTCTTATGGCTTGGGGGTAGAAGCTGTTGAGAAGCCTTTTGGACATAGATTTGGCGCTCCGGTACCGCTTGCCGTGCGGTAGCAGAGAGAACAGTCTATGACTAGGGTGGCTGGAGTCTTTGACAATTTTGAGGGCCTTCCTCTGACACCGCTTGGTAGAGAGGTCCTGGATGGCAGGAAGCTTGGCCCCAGTGATGTACTGGGCCGTACGCACTGCCCTCTGTAGTGCCTTGCGGTCGGAGGCCGAGCAGTTGACATACCAGGCGGTGATGCAACCAGTCAGGATACTCTCGATGGTGCAGCTGTAGGATTTTTTGAGGATCTGAGGACCCATGCCAAATCTTTTCAGTCTCCTGTCTTGGTGTGTTTGGACCATGATAGTTTGTTGGTGATGTGGACACCAAGGAACTTGAAGCTCTCAACCTGTTCCACTACAGCCCCGTCGATACGAATGGGGGCTATGAGTTGTCTTGATGATTCCATATACCAAACAATGACATAATTCTAAACACATCACTTCCCTGTGTTATTCAGGTGAGTGTTTTGGCCCAGGTGAGTGTTTTGGCCCAAAGGAGTGTTTGGCCCAGGTGTGTCCATCCCTGTGGGAGAGAAAGTCTCCATCCTAGTGGTGGAGAAATGCTACTACAGCTGTAGGATCTTAATTTAAACCAGTCTCCTACAGCATGAAATTATCCTGCAGCAAAAGGAAATGTGAATTATTATGTGGATGAAGTGATCTAATTAAGATCCTAAATCTGGACATGGAAGAACTTGACTGGCCTGTACAGTGCCCAACCTCACTAATACTCTTGTGGCTGAATGGAAACAAGTCCCAGCAGCAATGTTCCAACATCTAGTGGAAAGCCTTCCCAGAAGAGTGGAGGCTGTTATAGCAGCAAAGGGGGGGGGGAACAACTCCATATTAATGCCCATGATTTTGGAATGAGATGTTCAACATTACAAACTTTAGAAGCATTTTTTCACCTCAAATACACTACAAGTTTTACATTTCCTACTTTGCAGGAAAATGCTCCTAAATCCTATATCTGGACATGGACACCTTTATGTCAGCCCACCCCTCCATGATGACTTCACCATAGAGATCCTATTATTATACAGTATTATACATGTCATTCAGTGTTTCAGTGTTTCCCAAAGGGTCAACAACATTTTGGTTTTTGCCCTAATTCATCTAATCAAAGGCTTGATGATGAGTTGATTAGCTGAGTCAAGTGTGTTGTTGCAATAACTAAAATGTGCATCCCTTTGGGTCCCCGGGACCAGGATTGGGAATCCCTGATGTAACTCTATTGGCTCCACTAATGGCCAGCAGGTAGAGATGATAGAGTATATAAGCCTGTTGTCTCTGCCCAGGTACTCACAGTAGACGTGGGCTGTCAGGTCCACCATATCACCTGAGGAGGTGGGTTCAACTTTACATCACGTTACATGATAAACAGTGGCTTTAGTAGTTGACGGTGTTGATGGAGTTGTTGACATTCTGGTATTTAGTTTGATGTCTGAAGTGAGTGGTTTAACCCTTTTTTAGCAGCTGGTATCGAATGTGGTAACATTTAATAAAGTAAAAAAAACAATTTAAATATAAAATGCATTTATTTTATTTATTTTTAATTTACGTTTTTGATTAACTTGGATAATTCTCTTTGCACTAACGATGCTTCAATGTTGCTTGTGTCAACAGGTGAATTAATACACAGTTATGAATGTCTTTATTTTTATAATAATGTATTAATTGATAATGTATTTCCCCAGATTACTACCAGCCAGAGGGAACCGTTACCACCACCAGTCAGGATGAGTTCCCTGACCTCTGACCCTAACCAGACAGAGAACATCAACACCATCATCCGACCCCCTTACTTCTTCATCAGTGGTTTCATAGCCATCCCCCACATGAAGTACTACTACGTCTTCCTCTGTTTTGTATACATCATCTCTCTGGTTAGTCCATAGCTCTGGTCCAGGGTGTTACTAACTAGCTCTGGTCCAGGGTGTTACTAACTAGCTCTGGTCCAGGGTGTTACGTGCGGCCAGCATCAGCTATTTGGTCCAGTTGATACATTCGAAAGTTGTTCACTTTCCTATAGAAGTAAAACTTAAGAAAACCTAATATACATTTCAGCTGAACTATGTTGGGGCCTATAGCACCACCCATAGTCACTGGCCTAATGCATGTACCTGCATTTCCATTTTGGTTCATTTCTGCTGTGTGTGTGTGTGTATTGGGTCTAGGTGAGCAACGCCTTCGTCATGACTGGCATCTACGTGGACCGTAGTCTCCACAGGTAATCAGACCTCTTTTATCTCATTAACATAATACAGTATAATACTTCCTTCATAGACATGTGGGAGCACGTCCTACTCCCCAATCTCCTTTACATGACATTTATATTAATATTATTAGGTATTTATGTTATGATCTTACCTTACAGCCCCAAGTACATTGCTGTGTTCAACCTGGCCTTCACAGACGTGTGTGAGAGCACGGCCCTGGTCCCCAAGATGCTGGATATGTTCCTGTTCAGCAGACAGCTCATCTCCTACGACCAGTGCCTCACTAGCCTCTTCTTCATCTTCCTCTTCCTCACCATGCAGTCCTTCAACCTCACCATCCTCTCCTATGACAGGCTGGTGGCCATCTGTTGCCCACTCAGGTCTCAGATAATAAATCAAATCATAAACTAAATTAAAATTCAAAAAGCCTACATTATGTGACCCTTATGGGATAAATAACGTATTTTTAATTGAATTATTTGATTTATTTGACAATTTATTCAAAATTATTTTCTAAATGTATTAAATAAAAAATATGTTCTAACACACCATATGTATCCATATGGATACACTGTATTTAAAATATATATAAGGATATAGTTACCTGGCAGCGGAGACACCTTGATCCCAGAGGTTTACCCAGGGTGAGGCTTGGCCATTGCACTCGGGCCGTGCTGACTCCTGCAAGTTCCCCAAATGTGGGAATCTCGACTGAATAATTATAAAACCATTGAGGATAATAACACGATAAAGTTGAACAGATTATTATTTCCCACAGAGATCTTATTAAATTACTAGAGGGGCTATGTCATCAACCCTCAAAGTTCCATTCTAGTGTTCTTTCCAGGTACCACATGATGGTGACTCACAGGTCCATGCTCCGGCTGACTGGGGCTGCCTGGACGTTTGCTGTGTTGATGGTGTTGATCTCTGTGGGCCTCATCACCCGCCTCTCTTTCTGTAGGTTAGTATGTACCATGTTGTAGTGCAATGACTCTACAGCAAAGCATAGCTTCTGTGAATATAGCTTAATCTGATCATTCAAATCAAACTTTATTTCAAGTGCATTTAAAATTGCAAAACACTTCACAGTAAACCAATAAAATGAAGGAGATTAAAAAAAACAGAATGTTATGTTGTTGTTGTCATCTGTCAGGTTGTTGTAAAGGTTCAGTTTAAATGATGTCTTTGACTCAGTGCTGTAAAAGTTGATGGCTCAATGTTGTCATTAACTCAGTTCCTCTTAAATGTGAGACTAAGTCACGGGTTTGTAACCCCTGGAGAAAACATGAGCAGAATACACATTTCTGTTGTTCGCTCTGATATCTGGACAATAAAAATGTTGTATAATGTATTGTATTGTAGGTCTCTGGTGATCAACAGCTACTTCTGTGACCATGGTCCCCTGTTCCGTCTGGCGGCCCCCTGTTCTGATGTGTTACCTAACCTGATGATGGCGTCTATCAACCCCTGTATAGCCCTCTATCTCCCCATGGTCTTCATCATATCATCCTACATCTGTATCACACACGCCCTGTTCACCATCACATTGCCCCAGGACAGGTGAGAAGTAATCCAGATTGGTATCAGTAAGTCATGTCAAGACAGTAAGTAGCCTTGTCCAAGCCAGAACGGCCTACATACTGATTGGTGTGAGGTCTCAGAAATATGTTGTTAGAGTGATGGACTTGTTAGAGTGATAAATACTGGGAAATATTGAGAATACAATTAAACTTACTGGATAGATGATCACATACTGTACTGGCACACATTCTCTCTCTCTCCACCTCCCTCCCTCCACCTCTCTCTCTCTCTCTCTCTCTCTCTCTCTCTCTCTCTCTCTCTCTCTCTCTCTCCCCCTCTCAGACTCAGAGCCATTAAGACATGCAGCTCACACCTAATACTGGTGGCCATATTCTACTTGCCTATTATTTTAACATACATCCTCTACCCCATCATACCAACCAACGCCCGGATCATCAACCTCTCCCTGACCTCGGTACTGCCACCCATGCTCAACCCCATCATATACGTTCTGAAGACGGAGGAGTTTAAGGTATCGGCCAAGAAGCTGCTCAGAAGAGGGGCCCAGAGAGCTGTGGCGCCGGTGAAATTAACATAAAGTACTTGAATTATTTTTCTTCAAAATAAAATATTTATATTATGTCTATAAGCCTTTATAGCCATTAAGAAATAACAAATATCACTGTGACATCATGATTTAATGTATTTATTTAATGTATATGTAGATATTCTTATATTTAGAACAGTGGCGGTCCATGCCGTTTAAGATGAGGGAGGATGTTTGTTTTTTTATGAGCATGGCCTTATTTCTATTACAGTGTACAGGATGACTGCCATTCATATTCCATTTACCCAGATCAATGTAACAGCGATAGGTTTAGGCTACTACATGATACTCAAATATTTCCTATACCCATCATGAGGTTGCTACAACCTAGCCTACGAATGAAAGTTTACAACGCAGGTGCACAGGTTGAGAGAACATTTTGAGTAATCAGTGGTTGAGAGAACATTTTGAGTAATCAAGGTGACCGACAGTGACACATTCAATACCGCCTTGCACACTCTTGCCTGCATCTAGCTGATCTAGGGTGTAATCATTAGTCCAACAGTTGCAAACGAGAGTTTCTATTGGACAAATTCAGGTATGTTTATCCCCGTTTCGTTCCGTTTGCTTCCGTTTAAGAAATGTTTTTCAACAGAATCGGCGGAATGAATACAAACCCTAATCACACGCAAACACAGTTCACTTTCATAGCAGCCACATACAAACAGCATGATCACTTTGCTCGTTGTAGAATTCGAGCACACACAGCCTACATCGTTGTCACCATATTAGCTAACGTTATAGTCAAGATAGCTACTAGATCTAACCCGTTAGTGAACCTGCTACAATCATGCAGTACAGTGTACAGTCAGCAGGCAGTTTAGCAGTTACACCAGTGGGCCCCGGTGGCAATAAATTAATAAAACCAAAAGCCTTACCTTGACTTGGAAGAGTTCCAGTGTTGGGATAGCCACTGCCAGCTAGCTAACATAGCATACCTCTAGGTTTGGTATTGAAGTCAATGTACCCAGAGGTGGACGGAAACTAGCTGTCTTGCGGCTACACCATGGCGCTACCGTACAGAGAGCTGCTGTAGACATTCATTGCAAAACAGCGTGTTTTAATCAATTATTTGGAACGTGAAGTTTTATCTAAAAAGGAGGATGGTCCTCCCCTTCCTCCTCTGAGGAGCCTCCACTGATTTAGAAGTACTTGAAGTGTCGAGTTTATTGATATCTCTCTTTTGCTATCTCGGTTGCTATCTCTACTTGACTTTTTGTTTGTTTTTTGTTTGGAAGAATGCTATGTGTAGCTAGTGGAGTCAATGGAATGGCATCAAACCCATCAAAGACGTGGTTTCCATTGACTCCATTCCAGATATTATTATGAGCCGTCCACTGGTGTAGCTACAGTGAATGAGTGTATTGTTCCTTCACTTAATTAAGTGAAGTGGTATGAAAAAAAGTGTTTGTAAAATATGTACATTATGTCTATATGTGTTTAAAGAGCTTCTGTTTTTCTGCTCGTTAAGACGAACGAGATTTGAGTCTGGAGGATTTGATGTGGGTGTGTCATGTTCGCTTTATCGTATCGAACATGTTTACAACTTCATCATCAGCAAGCTGTCAAACTATCGTAAATAAAGCACAAGCTGCTACAAACTGTTTATCAGTCCCCAAAATCACTAGCTAGCTAAGTTCCATCTCTGTGTTTGTCAATAACGCTAGCTAGTACAAGTAGCAAGCCACGTTATCTAAATCAGCTTATCAAGTCACTGGTGAGTGGCGAAGTGTGTCCTTCGGTGCCGTTTTGTTTTTACAACTTTCTCACTATCTATTACCAGAGTGTATCTGTCTGGCAGTGTTTCATCAGGAATCATATTACTAAACAGTCTAGCGGCGGGACCAAAGATGCTCACAAAAGGGTTTTGAATTTTCAAATATTGACAAGTGGCAGTTGGGAGTGATCACTATCAAACACATCAACAAGTCGCCATGCCATAAACAGCCTAGGGGCCAAGTGGATCGGACCCTTTTTTTCAATTTTCGCATAAAATGACGTACCCAAATCTAACTGCCTGTAGCTCAGGACCTGAAGCAAGGATATGTATATTCTTGATACCATTTGAAAGAAAACACTTGGAAGTTTGTGGAAATGTGAAATGAATGTAGGAGAATATAACACATTAGATCTAGTAAAAGATAATACAAACAAAAAAACATGGGTTTTCTATTTATTTCTTTGTTCCATTATCTTCGAAACGCAAGAGAAAGGCCACAATATAATGTAATATATATAGGCGCAATTTAGATTTTGGCCACTAGATGGCAGCAGTGTGTGTGCAAAGTTTCAGATTGATCCAGTGAAGCATTGCAATACTGGACTATTTTGTGTCAAGTCTGCCCAACTGTGCCAAATTGGTCAATTGATACATTTTCAAGTACATAACTATAGAGAACATACAAAAATGATATGGTAATACAAAATGTAAGTTTGCACACTCCCAGGAATGTCATACATGATGGATCATTAGCTTATACACTAACTTTCACACATCTAGATGGCCGGGCGGGGTTGGTGTGGAGACAGCAGGGGTTCAAACTGGACAACCCAGTTCCTACATTTGAATATAAAAATGGATTTCATCAAACAAAACTATGCTACATTTTATCTCTGAAACCCTTAGGATGACAAATCAGAGCAAGATTACTGAACGTAAGTACATTATTTACCTTCAGAGGTGAATGTATCAAACCAGTTGCCATGATACGTTTTTTGGTTGTTGTGCACTCTCCTCAAACAATAGCATGGTCTTTGTTCACTGTAATAGCTACTGTAAATTTGACAGTGCAGTTAGGAGGGTTTCATATCAATCAGACCCTACTAACTGCCCATATAAGACATGTCAATGTCCTGGAAAGTTTACTGTTACTTACAACTGTCATGCTAATCACATTAGCTCACATTAGCTCAACCGTCCCGTATAAAGGACACCGATCCCGTAGAGGTTAATAATAATATGTATGATTTATATAAAGCAGAAACTGAAAAAGATGTAAAAATAAAATTGTATTTACCTGCAATGAATGACATCTCTCCCTCTGTCTAGCCATCTGTGTGTGTGTGTGTGTGTGTGTGTGTGTGTGTGTGTGTGTGTGTGTGTGTGTGTGTGTGTGTGTGTGTGTGTGTGTGTGTGTGTGTTTGTGTGTGTGTGTGTGTGTGTGTGTGTGTGTGTGTGTTTGTTTGAGGCCATGGTGTCAGTTACAAGCAGAGAAAGAGAGAGAGAGTACATTTAAAAAAGTATTTCCTACAACAAAATATTATTATACATATAAACATGTATTGGGTAGTAAATTGTAGTATTGTTTAATAATAATATGTAGGATTTATGTATAGGTTTTTTTTTTTTAAACACAAGTGTTATAGTTTCATATGTAATATTGCATAGTGAGCTTTTAATAATTGTAATATGTATGTTTAAATGTCTGTACTAAGGTTTTAGAAGAAAAATTAAATGGTATTTACCTTAATTGAATGACAGCTCTCCTTCTGTACCTCCCTCAAAGGTTGTTTGTGTGTCTCTCTCTCTCTCTCTCTCTCTCTCTCTCTCTCTCTCTCTCTCTGTGTGTGTGTGTGTGTGTGTGTGTCTGTGTGTGTGTGTGTGTGTGAGAGAGAGAGTGTGAGGCCTGCTGTCAGGTTACAAGCAGAGAGAGAGAGAGAGATCCCAGAGCAAAACCTTATTTTCTAAGAATACATTTATTCCTACAACAAAAAAATGACAATACATATAAACATATCTTGGATATTAAAGTGTAGTATTGGGTGATAATAATATGGATGATTTATATAAATGTTTAGTCAAAAGCATTAGTATTATAGTTTAACATTGCATAGTACACTTTTTAATAATTGTAATATGTTTAAATGTTGTTAATAATATTTTTGTAGAAAATAAAGGTTTTTAAAAAATAATTTACCTTTATGAAATCTGTCTCTCGCTCTCTGTATGTCTCGCCGATCTGTTTCTCTGTCTCTCTCTTCCTCCGTCACTCCCCAGTTGGGGTGTGTGAGTGAGCGTGTGGTGTGTCATTGAAACAAATGTTTTTTAAACCTGTTTAACCTTTAAACTTTTTAAAAAGAGTTATCAGCAAATCCATATGAATGGTCAACAGGTTGTACATCCTTACACACCAGGTCACTATATGTACGTAAGGGTTGTTTGGGGGGGGGATCCTGGCATGTCCGGGGGATGTCTGGGGCGTCCGAGGATGGAATGTAAAGTGCATGCCTCATATCAATCAAAAATGGAGCAGATATCTTATACCAATCAATCTTTATAGACCTTTATCCATAGCAAGGCCTAGGTAGCCACTATAGTGTCCAGAAATCTCTCCAAAATGTCACATTTCTTAAGCATAGTTATTTTCATGCATATAACTTCTCAAAAAAGCCGTTTTATGACCAAAATCATATTCTTTAGTGTAGACAATAATTTTTTCATTTTTTCATGAGGGTTTTGAGATTAGGTCCCTGAATGATCAAAAACCTATTCAAATAGAAGTATGTTTGTAGAACAAAATATCTTCCAGGTAGGCCCTCTCTCACTCTCTCTCATCATGTCACAAGCTGACAGGCTCCCAGAGGCAGGGCCATGAAAGGACCCAGCTCACTCAACTGCCCCTCGCCTCTCCAACAGCCATCAGCCCAGAACATCCTGAAGACAGAACATCCTGAAGACAGATCATCCTGAAGACAGATCATCTAAAACCAGAACATCCTGAAGACAGAACATCTAAAACCAGAACATCCTGAAGACAGAACATCTAAAAACCAGAACGTCCTGAAGACAGAACATCTAAAACCAGAACATCCTGAAGAAAGAACATCTAAAACCAGAACGTCCTGAAGACAGAACATCTAAAACCAGAACATCCTGAAGACAGAACATCTAAAACCAGAACATCCTGAAGACAGAACATCTAAAACCAGAACGTCCTGAAGACAGAACATCTAAAACCAGAACATCCTGAAGACAGAACATCTAAAACCAGAATGTCCTGACGACAGAACATCTAAAACCAGAACGTCCTGAAGACAGAACATCTAAAACCAGAACATCCTGAAGACAGAACATCTAAAACCAGAATGTCCTGAAGACAGAACATCTAAACCAGAACATCCTGAAGACAGAACATCTAAAACCAGAACATCCTGAAGACAGAACATCTAAAACCAGAACATCCTGAAGACAGAACATCTAAACCAGAACATCCTGAAGACAGAACATCTAAAACCAGAACATCCTGAAGACAGAACATCTAAACCAGAACATCCTGAAGACAGAACATCTAAAAGAAGATCTGGGAATCCTTTCCTCCTCATGGAACTTTTTGAAGGTGAGTTGAATATTCAATGTGATGTTTTTATATAGATGCATATTATTTAAGAATGATATGTATTAAAAATGAAGGCTATTTATCCATTGAGCAGTAGCCATTGTTTTTATTCATAATATTTGTAGAAAATAGCTTCTGCCCTCTTAGGTTCTATTTGACCCTCTTATTATATGAAAACCTCTCAGACTAGAAAGTATGATTAGAAAGTATGATTAGAAAGTATGACAAACTATGATAAGAAACTATGAACAACTATGAAGCCGTGTCTGTGTGTTTGTGAGTGATTATCTATTATATAATTGTGTAATATTACTCTATCTCTCAATGTATAACAATTCACTCAATGTATACCAAAGTAACACATATTTAACAACGTTTCAATGTTTTGTATTACAACAGTTCTGAAAGACAATGACATCCAATTTTTAGGGAATGATTAATACAATGTGTTACATAGTGTGCATTTGTGATAACGTTATGCAATAGATCTCTCTGTCTCTGTCTCTCTGTCTCTCTCTCTGTCTCTGTCTCTCTCTCTCTCTCTCTCTCTCTCTCTCTCTCTCTCTCTGTCTCTGTCTCTCTCTCTCTCTCTCTCTCTCTCTCTCTCTCTCTCTCTCTCTCTCTCTCTCTCTCTCTCTCTCTCTCTCTCTCTCTCTCTCTCTCTCTCTCTCTCTCTCTCTCTCTCTCTCTCTCTCTCTCTCTCTCTCTCAGGCTATGAAACAGACAAACGACATGACATTGACTCCTGAGTGTTGAACTTTTGCCCACTCTATAGCCACCCTGGTTATTATCTGACCCTGCTGTTGAGCTACGAACGTTGGAACAACAATAACAGTAAGGGGTACTAAGGTGCCCTCAGCACAGCCCTCGGAGCATGGTTCATCTCTCGTTTTAATCCTAGCTTTATGACTTCTAGGGAGTGTTTCCTAGATGCTGTGCTTCGGCATATGCATCGATTGGTCTTAGGTTTTTAGACTGGGTATCTGTAAAACACTTTGTGACAACTGCTGATGCAAAAAGGGGTTTTAAGAAATACATTTGGTTGATTGACAGTACAGACTTTTAGTACAGACATTTAACAATGTTATTATCATTATAATTATCATTATTATTATTATTATTATTATTATTATTATTATTATTATGTTACAGGTGAGACATACTCAGAAATGTCAACATCTTGTCAAGTCAAAGCAGGGCCTTATGGGTAAACCTCCAGACTCCATGAGCTTGGAGGAGCTGACTGTGAGTGACGCTCTACGACTTCTTCTTCTCTCCCCAGACAATCATGTTCAGTAGCGCCAACTTAGAAAGAGTGGGTTTACAGGGCAGTGATGAAAACAGTTTACGTGAGCGCTAATTCAAACATACAATGATATATATTTGATACAATTACCCATTCAAAACTGTTGTTACAAAATCACTTCTCATTGTGTACATTTCAAGGTTTCACAAACATAAAACAACTATTTAGTTCATGTTTCTCTGACACACTGTTGAGTTTCCTGTTTACTAAAGAACAATCATTATGACAAAACACAAAACGTTGTAATAGAATCTGTATACATGTCATTCTATACTGAAAACAGCTACATTCTGAAAGATTTTGGTGTTGTTGATGTGATAACACCATTTTTATTCATGTCTCAATTTAGGATAATACCGTTTATTTTTATTTGACTTAAATTGTATTATTCATGTTGTTTCATATATAATATATATATATATGAATATAATTCATATATATCTAATACACTAACAAGCAATGCAAGCAGATGTGGAATTAACCCCAAAACAGTTGTGTGTCTTTTTGGATCAAGAATTGATCAAGAATACCAATAGGTATGATCAGATCCTCTATCCTATTCAGCCAAAAAATGCAAATCCATAAACTCGAAACAATAAAACATTGAAAACCTTAACATGACTACTGGTGATGTCATTCTTTTTCGTCACCATCCATCAATAGTTGAATTGCATTATTTTTTTCTTTGTACATGCACCGAGTTTCCATGCACCTGGAGCCAATCAACGTGGTAAATGAAAAATACCCAAATAAAACATATGTGAAAAGATGTGGTCAAAGTAAAGCTTCACTGTTTATTTTATTATATTATTATAAATGTTTTGCTACAACAACCAGGTCTTCCCAACATTTGCCAGTTAGGGCTGTAACTAGGGTTGTAACTAGGGCTGTAACTAGGGCTGTAACTAGGGCTGTAACTAGGGCTGTAACTAGGGCTGTAACTAAGGCTGTAACTAGGGCTGTAACTAAGGCTGTAACTAGGGCTGTAACTAGGGCTGTAACTAGGGCTGTAACTAGGGCTGTAACTAAGGCTGTAACTAGGGCTGTAACTAAGGCTGTAACTAGGGCTGTAACTAGGGCTGTAACTAGGGCTGTAACTAAGGCTGTAACTATGGCTGTAACTAGGGCTGTAACTAAGGCTGTAACTAGGGCTGTAACTAAGGCTGTAACTAGGGCTGTAACTAGGGCTGTAACTAGGGCTGTAACTAGGGCTGTAACTAGGGCTGTAACTAGGGCTGTAACTAGGGCTGTAACTAGGGCTGTAACTAGGGCTGTAACTAAGGCTGTAACTAGGGCTGTAACTAGGGCTGTGGCGGTCACGAAATTTAGTCCGCTGGTGCTCTCACGGCAATTGACCGTTAATTAACATAAACACATTTAGCATCTCCTGGCTTCCACGCAACTAGAAAGCCTTACATCCTGAGTGTATACAGTCATTGAGTGTGCAAAGCTGTCATCAAGGCAAAGGGGTGGCTACTTTGAAGAATCTCAAATATTAAATATATTTTGATTTGTTTAACACTTTTCATAGTTATTATTTCATAGTTTTGATGTCTTCACTATTATTCTACAATGTAGAAAATAAAGAAAAACCCTTGAATGAGTAGGTGTGTCCAAACTTTTGACTGGTAGTGTATATTTTTTTATTCCTTTCTTAGAGAAAAAAGAAGAATCAGCATTTTCATCCTTTTCAGGGTCCTATAGTAACCCGAAACCCCCATCAGTCTCCAAATCGCCGTCTTCAAGCTGTGAGGGCCTCAGACGTTGCCTTTTCCACGCTGGATCTCCAGGGCCTTCCAGGTTTGGTATCTTTTCTTTTCCATTATAGATCAACCTTCTTGACGTTAAGCCCAAGTTTTGCCTTGATGACAGAAGGGACCATCTTCGTAAATGTTCACGATGGTGGAAAAACTGTTGCACTTGTTTCATCATATCAAGCACCTTAAACCAATATCGCCACCTGAAGCTAAAGACAGGCACAAAGTAGTTGACCTCTGTGTATGCTTTTGAAAATACATACGAACTAACAGATTTGGTGGCATTCGAGCTATTGAATTCAGAACAACCTAAAATTGTCACTTTGGAGTCTGGAAAATGTAGAGAAAATGGCGCAGTACAGCTTCAAGAAAACAGTTGCTTTCAAACTAGGGATTTTGTGGCTAATTGAGGTAAGACAGTAATTCTGCTCATAGATTATGCATGTATGAACTACACATTGACATATCCAGCCCAAAGCGGGAAGTTTAAAAAATACTTAGTAGTCGCCAAAGAGAATGTCTTTAAGGCCCAGCTAAAGACTGTGCTGTTCAGAAAAGGACCTCTATTAATTCAGTTCTCATGTCCTCCTGATCTGACGACACCTGTATATAGCTTTGTTTGTTCTCCATGTTCTATGTTCTGTGTGTCCTATGTTCTCTGTTTTGGATTGTTTTATTATTATTATTATTATTATTATTATTATTACTTCTATGAGTTGTCTTGATGATTCCATATACCAAACAACGACATAATTCTAAGCACATCACTTACAGTTCTAGGGCTTACCTGTGTTATTCAGGTGAGTGTTTGGCCCAGGAGTGTTTGGCCCAGGAGAGTGTTTGGCCCTGGAGAGTGTTTGGCCCAGGTGAGTTTCCTTCACCTTACTCAGAGGAAACTGGGGTTATACTGCCACCATGTGGCTAAGGGGTTATACTGCCACCCTGTGGCTAAAGTCTGTAACGTGGTACTGCGCACTAAAGGACCAGTGTTGAAATACACACGGGTGAATTTGATGGAAGAAGTCAAAAATAAGATGAAGAAAACCAATGATGGTGATATATTGAGTTTTATTATGTCAAAGTGAATAAAAGCACATTAAATGGTGCCCGTTAACTCTGCCACTACAGGAACTGAAGACTCCCTCTCTCTCTCTTGGCAGGCACATGCCCGTCCACCCTCCAACCAATTAATTACAAGCAGGTAGTGGTTGAAATGTGAATGTTGTAGTGTTTCAACACACACACACACCCAAACCACATGATTGATTTAGGGAAGAGATTCCTCCATTATTAGTCCAGATGCATCAGGAAAAGCCCAGAGGAAAAGGGCGAACAGTCCGAGTGAAGGTTCTGTCATACGAAATACTGTGACAAACAGTCTGTGCTCTAAGCAGTGTGATAGTATGTACTTTAACATTGTATTTTCCCACGACTTGTTGAATCTACAGCTTTATGTGTAATCTTGTGACCCACCAGTTACACAAAAACCCTGTGTTTCAACATGGACCCAGTCTTGGGCTGTGGCCCAAAAATATCAGTTGAGATCCACCATTTGGGAAGGACTGTCTTAGTCACGCTAACCAATTGCCTTCTTCCGATCATAACGTCAGTGGACAAAACTAAATGTTCATATGTCAGTTATCAGTCCAGATACATAATGAAACACCCGACCACTCTGCTCTTCTAAGCCGACTCTGTAGGCCTCTGCTTCATCAGCTGTTCCTTCCGGGCTTTCTGGAAGGTCATCATGCAGTCTTTGAAGGTCTGGACCTGGCTCTGGCACTTCCTCCAGTCCTGGTGCTCGGCCATGCACTCCTGGACAGCATAGTGCAGCTCCCCACAGCCTGTCCTGCTGATCATCTGGTCCACTGGGTCCTCCTCATCCTGGTCCTCGCTGGGGCGACGACTCCGGTCGTGGGGTGGAGGGGAGGCCATTACCTAAGGCAGCTCTGTCTGGGTGGGAGGGGATAGAGTGAAAGGGATTAGAGACAGAGGCTGTGTCTTGAAAGATTCCAGGGGTGTATTCATTTGGAACCAAACGGCAGCAAACTGTAGAAAATGGAACGAAACGGGGAAGGACCTACCTGAATTTGTACAATAGACACTCTTGTTTCCATTGCACAGTAATGAATACACCCCAACACATTATGACAGAACTAAAGCAAAAATAATACTGCGATATTATCAAAAAGATACAATAAATAATCAAAAATAATATCCCGATATGTAACTATCGATTCCCCCCCCCCCCCCCCCCCCCCCCCATGGTGTTATGGCCGTGTGGGAACACTAACCCTGGGCCTATAAAGGTGTGTAGTAATTGATTTGTATTATTTATCCCTGATATGAAAGACACGTTCCTTATGTTTCCAAAACAGTACCGCAAGTGATGCGTGTTTAATCGGTCAGAAGGTACTGTCAATAGGCGCTAAAGCGGTTTAGGGTCTGTGATTGGGGTACGTCATGGCTAGCTTTGGTCCATGCCCCTCTGTCGGATACACATTTCGTAGTCAAAATACTCAAGTCGTTTCTTTCGTATTTTGGAGAAACAACGACAGCTTGCACAAACAGAGAGAAGTTCGTCATCACACCAATGACATCTATACTTTGGTGAGTAACGAAAGTATTATGAAGCCAGTCACTAAACAAAATCGGAAAGCTCATGTTAGCTAGCCAACATCAGCTCCCAAAAAATCACAAGCAACAGCCAATATTAGCCTAAAGTTAAACATTCGGGAACAGAAGTTTTCAGACATATCATAATCGTTGTCTCTCTTGAAAGCAGTACCTGGAATTTATATCATAGAGTTGAATACCTTCGCATTACCCCCGTTGATTTCATAACATGGGGGACGTCTTTACAGAATGGATAGGGGGGGTTACATTTAAATGTACACGGCGTACTTTGGACGAGCGTCACTTAGGTTCCGCGTAGTATTATTTTGCTGTCGCCTCCTGCTCACTGGACCTACTCCTGTGTTTCGGTCGTGGAAATATATAAATTAACTTTGCTAAATATAAATTCTATATTTAATTTCCCAGTGTGAACAAAAGAAGAAAAACATGCAATTGTCATATTCTGAGGTATTTCTCAAATACAGTGTGAAATATAGGCCTATAAGCACTTGAGGGCAGTGAAGTGCAATCTAAAATGTTCCTCTCAGCTAAAATCCACAAACACAATTTACATTTACATTTTAGTCATTTAGCAGACGCTCTTATCCAGAGCGACTTACAGGAGCAATTAGGGTTAAGTGCCTTGCTCAAACACTCACCTGGGCCAAAGACAAAGTAGGCTAAATAAGAATTTTTACTGCTCTAGTCCCTGTACTCAGAAACACTAGTTTAAAAACAGAATCAATGTGTTGTTTATGAAATGTATGATTGTCTGCCAGGTTGAACTGGTAATAATATTAGCTCTATTCATTACATTTATATTTGCTAGACCGCTAGGTTCTAAATGTTTCACCCCACTGAAATATAGGCTGCCCTAGGATATTTTTTCTTCGCCTTCTTCTTCTTCTTCTTCTTTGGGATTGGGTTGCGGGTTCGCATCCAACTTTTTAAGGTGGATACACCGCCACCTACTGTACTGGAGTGTGAGGCCAGTCACGGCCTATCTACATTACATTTTCTTCATTAGTCCTGTTCCTTTAAGAAAGTGAAATAGAGCCCTAGACACCACTACCCTCCCCTTTCCTCCCCCACTACACCACCCTCACCCCAACCCCATACAGCCTCTCTAACCCTCCCACCACTACACCACCCTCACCCCAACCCCATCCACCCTCTCTAACAATTTCACACAATCTCTCCCTATCTATGTCATACAGTTCACAAAATATCAACACATGTCCCACCGTTTCCTCCACTAAAACACTCATCACACAGACCTGTTTCATGTATCCCTCTCATCCACAACGTGGCATTCAAACCTGTGTGCCCAAACCGTAGTCTACTCCACACAACTTCCTCTCTCCTACATCCCATACTCAAACACCTCTTCCTTTACTGACCGGTGCACACAATAAAACTGCCTCCCCTTACTACTAGCATCCCACTCCCTTTGCCGAAGATCGAGACATTTTGCCTGGATCAAGGACTTGGCTTCCCTGCGGCCCAGCGGGACCTGAATATCTCCCCCCTCTCTCCCCCCAGCACTCTTAGCGTCCACATCGGCCTTCTCATTACCCTCCACACCCACACGGATCGGAACCCAGCCAAAGCTTACCACCACTCCCATCCTCTCCAATCCCATTAACAGCACCGTCACCGTCTCCACGAACAAGTCTTCCCCGATCCGAACTGCCCGTCTTCACACTACTCAACACTGCAGACCAATCAGAGCAGATCAGATCACCACCCTGAGAGGTTTCACCTCCTCCTCCCATCTCAAACCTAGAATCGTGGCCGTCAACTCGGCCGCATACACTGACACATAATCAGTTAATCGCTTGCATACTCTAACATTGAAATCTGGGATATACACCCCTGCCCCCCACCCTACCACTGACTGGATCCTTTGAACCATCTGTATATATCCTTAAAAACAAATAAGACCGATTATCTATATATCTCTCCACACACCGTCTCACGTCCGCACCCCATTCTCTCCTGGCCTCAATCATGTCAACATCTACACTTGGTTTCAGAAACAGCCTTATTTCTCTCTCTCTCTCTCTCCCCCAGTCCATATTCCAGGGGTGGTTTTAGAAGTTGGGGGGGACATAACCTGGCGGGTGGTCTGGGGGTCCTCCCCCAGAATTTATTTGGGCATCTAAAGCAGCTCATTTCTTGCATTTCTACACAATCCAATATGACCCATGGCCCTTCTAGTCATCTCTATTTAGAACAACAAAAAGTAAGCAAAAATGCCCACAGTCATTAAGCTAGGTAAGAGATCAAAGGTAATTCAAAAATCAATATTGTGTTGCACCTTTAACCAATAGCCTAACAAATTAACTTTAAATAAAGTAAGTACAAATACTTTTTATTGTCTTTATTAAGACGTCCTCTATATCAAATTTCAGCCAGACCTCCCAGCCAGCCAGAGCTGCCTGCACACCCGACCCCCACCAGTCTAGTCAATAACTCAACTCTTTCCCAACACTATTTCCTTCCCACCTTCTTTTTTTTTATTCCCAAGGGAAAGGTTTTGAAATGAAAGTTGGGGGGGGGGGGGGGGGGGGGGGGGGTGTCATGACCCCAGTGAAAGTTGCGTCCCTGCCATATTCTACCGCCTTCTACCTGATTGCCCACCCGTACGCCCTCTGCTTACCCACTCCTCGCTCCCAGCATTCCCCAGTTGCCGTGACCGCTGGTTGTCCTTCTGAACCCTCTTTCAACCTCGCCCAGTACGCTAATGCAAGTTTGTCCCCCAGGGCTTCCTAAGAAAGATCTTTTCATTTCAGTATGCTAATCATGTAGCCTCGTAAAACCAAACGGATCTCGTGAGCTTTCATAAATGATTAGCGTAGCAGTCATCAGTCTGGTGACATGAGGCTACTAACAATTTCCTATTGCTGCACATCATCTTGAGGATTTAGCCCATATAAAAGCTCAAACCTCACGGGACACACTGTGCTGCTCTGTGTCCTTGCTGTTTAATCACTGGCTGACTGAAACAGAAAACAAACAACAGATAAATAATGCAATTCCAGAACTAACAGAAGACAACCATGTCATTCCAGAACTCAATGAAGGCAACATTATAATTCCATTCCAGAACTGTGTGAAGGCCATGGTATTCCAGAAGTCTCTTAACAACATCAACATTTTAGAAATGTCTAGACTTGTCAGGACCAGAGCCATATACTGATATAGATTCATTAATATATGGCTCTGGTCTGGAGATAAGAATTCAGACAGTCATTGAAAAACAAACAAGTTTTATTAGTTTTCAAAAGCAGTTTTATAGCCTGGTCCCAGATCTGTTTCTGCTCTTGCCAACTCCATTGCTGTCATTGTCAAACCAAACATGTTTAGCATGAAAATTCCATAAGGAGTTGGCAAGACACCACAAAGAGACTGACACCCAGGCTAGCAATTTTGATGCAGTAGTTGATAAGATACTGTGCATTGCACCTTACACTCCAGAATGCTACGTTCTGATTGTCTGCGGACTTTCAACAACAATATTTCTTAATCTTCGTATTGATGATTCTGCTACTTTTACTGTAAACAGTGATATCAACTTAATTACGTAACAAAGACAAGTGTCTACTCTAGACTATAAAATAAGCTGTCTGAAAGAGGTTCGACAGCATTGTTACTTTGCACTACTGCATTCTACCTTGACTTAAATTCTCTTGCCGGAAAGACTGAAATGAAGAGCTTAGCATATCTACTGTCTCTGGTGGTGTTTGGCTGAGCCATACCACAAGGTAATTATCGTTCTCACAACTTTTCAGATACTAATGCTGACATTACCTTACTATATATAAAAAATTGGTAATGCTGTATATTTCTGCATTGTGATACACATACATTTTGTTGAATAGAGTACTACAGTATGAGTCATCATACCCATAAAACCTAGCGGACAAACAGGGAAATGGTTCCAATAATTTTTCCACCATTCATTTTTCCCATAGGGGATTTTAGAAACACTTAAAATAAGGGCTGTGTTTCTTGTAGGCTTACCTTGGCGTTACGTTTTGATAACCATGTAAATCTCTCTAGGACAAGGTGACTTTTATCAATATATTCGCCTGTAATATATTCGCCATTAAAAGAATGGCGCCGGAGGAGATGGCTGCCTTTTTACGGGCTCCTAACCAATTGTGCTATTTTGTGTGTTTTTTCGCATTGTTTGTAACTTATTTTGTACATAATGTTGCTGCTACCGTCTCTTGTGACCGAAAAGAGCTTCTGGACATCAGAACAGCGATTACTCACCTTGAACTGGGTGAAAAACATTTATTTAACAAGTTTTACGCGAAGGATTTACGCCAGATACCCAACCAGGCCCAAATCCCCGTCATTCGCATGAAGAGAAGATGCCGATACAGGGGACGCAGGTCCGGTTGTGAGAATTTGTCGGCGAGTGGGTAACCGACCTCTACCATCCGTCCTATTGGCCAACGTGCAATCATTGGAGAATAAACTGGATGAGCTCCGTTCGAGACTATCCTACCAACGGGACATTAAAAACTGTAATATCTTATGTTTCACCGAGTCGTGGCTGAATGACGACATGGATAATATACAGTTGGCTGGGTTTTCCGTGCATCTGCAAGACAGAACAGCAACCTCCGGTAAGACATGGGGTGGCAGTCTGTGTCTATTTGTCAATAACAGCTGGTGAGCGAAATCCAATAGTCTCAAGGTTTTGCTCGCCTGAGGTAGAGTTCCTCATGATAAGCTGTAGACCACACTATTTAACAAGAGAGTTTTCGTCTATGTTTTTCGTAGCTGTCTATTTACCACCACAAAATGATGCTGGCGCTAAGACTTCTTCTTCAGTGGGGTTTATCGGCGGTTGGCATCCAACGTTATGGTGCATTACCACCACCTACTGTACTGGAGTGTGGGCCAGAGACAGGGATAAACTAAATCCTACCTGCCAACCCCGTTTCTCTTAAAAAAGATAACAAAATATTTGAGACTATATCTAATGACACTCTACTCAATATACTCTTTAAACTAATTTCCTGTATCCCCTTCTCCCTCATACTAAATCTCATCCTCTCCCTTTCCCTCTGATACTGCCCACACTGTAGCAATAAATGCTCCACTGTCTCTGTTTCCTGACAATAATCACACTTTCCTGTTGGATGCTTTCCTATCACATTTAATGTCTTATTCAACTGGCTGTGTCCCACCCTTAATCTTTTAAAAGTAGCCTCCTCTCTTCTGTCCCTTCCTGCCGTCCTCCCCTCCCCGACTTTCCTCTGTACTTGAAATAAATGCCTTCCCTTATTATCTCTATTCCACTGCTCCTGCCATCTCTGCACCATCACTGTATATATCAGTCTTTTTGCCTCTGCCTTGCTCATTGACACTTCAACATCAACATCCCCACTACTAAGTGCTTGTTTAGCCTGTTCATCTACCGCCTCATTCCCCTCCACCCCCACATGGGCTGGGACCCAAGTAAATCTTATCTGAATACCCATCTGTTTAATCCTGCCACGGGTTTGTAGCACCTCATAAAGCAGGTCTTGTCTGCTACGTGAGCTAAAGGACCGGAGACTCATTAACACTGCACATGAATCAGAGCAAATAACTACTCTGTCTGACTTAACTTCCTCCAACCACTGCAAGGCCAACAGTATGGCCATCAGCTCCACCCACTGCAAGGCCAACAGTATGGCCATCAGCTCCGCCCACTGCAAGGCCAACAGTATGGCCATCAGCTCCGCCGTATATACAGCCAGAAGATCTGTAATACGTTTCCTGACTTCCACCCCACATTCCTGCACTTCAAATGCTGACCCGTTACGTCCTGTCCTTGTATCTTTTGAACCATCTGTGTAAATGGCCACAAAATCCTGATACACAGTTTCCAGACGTCTCTTAAAGAAATCAGCTGGATCAACCCCCTCCCTATCTTTCTGTAGTCTCTCCAACACTTCTAGATCAACTACTGGAGGCGGGAGTAGCCATGGTGGATTTACAGGAATAACTACCGTTGGACTAAACTCCATTCCATACAGTCCCATCTCCTTTGCCTGGGTATTACCCACCCACCCAAAGCTCGTGTTCTGTCTTCGTTCAGGTACCCAGCATGCCTGTAAAATCCCTTTCGCAGGCTGAGACACCCCATGTCCCTGTAGGTTGACCCAATAATTAATTGCCAGCTGCTGTCTCCTAATCTGCAACGGCATATCCCCCATCTCCACCTGTAGTGTAGCCACTGGGGACGTCCGAAACGCCCCTCTACATATTCTGAGTCCTTGCCCCTGTATGACATCTAGCCTTTCCAGTGAGGTCCGGGCTGCCGAACCATATGCTATACTGCCATAGTCTATTACAGATCGGATCAATGCAACATACATGGTCTTCAATGAGGAACGCCCAGCCCCCCCACTCCTTCCCCGTCAGACAGCGCATCACATTTAGCACCTTCTTACACTTTCCAACCACTTTCTTAATGTGTTCTGCCAAGGTCAGTCTGGTGTCAAAGTATACCCCAAGGATCCTGAAGGCCCCCACCCTCTCCAAGTTTCTCTCATATAACCTCAAGCATACCTCATCTCCCACCTTCCTCCTGGTAAAGAACACTGTTTGAGTTTTCTCTACAGAGAACCTGAATCCCCACATTAATGCCCACCGCTCTACCCCATCAATTGCTTCCTGTACCATCCTGACTATGTATGGCACATTTCTTCCCCTCTTCCATAAGGCCCCATCATCTGCAAATAACGACCTCCCTATATCCGGTTGTACCTGAGAGTAAATATAATTGATCATGATTGAGAACAACAGAGGACTAATCACGCTCCCCTGCGGTGTACCATTATCCACCAGGTAGCTGCCTGATAAAGACTTCCCCACCCTCACCTGGATAGACCTTCCAAACAGGAAGTCCTTTATCCAGTTGTACATTCTTCCTCCTACCCCCATAATATCAAGCTTCATTAACAACCCCTCCTTCCACATCATATCATACGTCTTCTCCACATAAAAAAAGACAGCTACAACAGTCTCCTTGTTCCCCTGAGCCTTCCTGACCTCTGCTTCTAAGCAGAGCACTGGATCCATAGTTCCCCTACCCTTCCTGAACCCACTCTGATGTGGCGTTACTAGCCCTCTGCTCTCCAGGAAGTAAGTTAGCCTCTCCGTAATCATACTTTCCATAGTCTTACATACATGTGATGTTAAAGCTATTGGCCGATAGCTTGTTGGCTTCGTTGGATCCTTCCCGGGCTTCCGGATTGGTACCACTACTGCCTCCTTCCAACTGCCTGGTAGTTTCCCCTCCTCCCACACTCTGTTGTTCAACACCAATACCTTATCCAGTGCCTCATCACTAAGATGGGCCAACATAACATAGCACACCTCCTCTTAACCCGGATGCTTATAAGAAATCCTGCTATGCCCTCAGACGAACCATCAAACAGGCAAAGCGTAAATACAGGACTAAGATTTAATCCTGCTACACCGGCTCCGACGCTCGTCTGATGTGGCAGGGCTTGCAAACTATTATGGACTACAAAGGGAAGCCCAGCCACGAGCTGCCCAGTGACACAAACCTACCAGACGAGCTAAATGACTTCTATGCGCGCTTTGAGGAAAGCAACACTGAAGCATGCATGAGAGCACCAGCTGTTCCGGACGACTGTGTGATCACGCTCGCCGTAGCCGATGTGAGTAAGACCTTTAAACAGGTCCACATTCACAAGGCCGCAGGGCCAGACAGATTACCAGGAAGTGTACTCCAAGCATGCGCTGACCAACCTGGCAAGTGTCTTCACTGACATTTTCAACCTGTCCCTGGCCGAGTCTGTAATACCAACATGTTTGAAGCAGTCCACCATAGTCCCTGTGCCCAAGAACCCCAAGGTAACCTACCTAAATGACTACCGACCCGTAGTACTCACATCTGTAGCCATGAAGTGCTTTGAAAGGCTGGTCATGGCTCACATCAACACCATCATCCCAGAAACCCTAAACCCACTCCAATTTGCATACCGCCCCAACAGATCCACAGATGATGCAATCTCTACTGCACTCAACACTGCCCTTTCCCACCTGGACAAAAGGAACACCTACGTGAGAATGCTGTTCAGTGACTACAGCTCAGCGTTCAACACCATAGTGCCCTCAAAGCTCACCACTAAGCTAAGGACCCTGGGACTAAACACCTCCCTCTGCAACTGGGTCCTGGACTTCCTAATGGGCCACCCCCAGGTGGTAAGGGTAGGTAACAACACATCTGCCACGCTGATCCTCAACACTTGCTCAGTCCCCTCCTGTAATCCCTGTTCACCCATGACTGCGTGGCCGAGCACAACTCCAACACCCTCATTAAGTTTGTCGACGACACAACGGTGGGAGGCCTGATCACCGACCATGACGAGACAGCCTATAGGGAGAAGGTCAGAGACCTGAAAGTGTGGTGCCAGGACAAGTTTTATGGTTTGTCGGTTGAGTTGAATGACTGGAATTCCCTGTGTATAACTCTGGCACAGGACTAGTTCAGCTGAATGGGAAGCCTAGTGTTAGGAAGGCCCTAAATGTTTTTTAGTTTTCGTTTCGTAAGTCAATGCTGAGGCCAAGGTCTCTTTTCCAGATAAGCCCTGTTTAGCACAACAATACACATCAAAATACAATAAACACATTAAACTACACATCTGTATACACATTAAAATATATTATTATACACAACAATACACGAAAAGTTAAACACATTAATAAAAAACAGACACATTCTTCGGTAAAAAGGTCCCCTAACAACTGTCTGAAATGCCCTATGGAGGCACCAATTCCTCCAATTTTTTTTAAGTGCACTGGAGATCTTTCTACACCTAAGTTGCAAAACAAACTAAAAGTAGATCTACCCAATTCAGTGGAGATAAGATCGAAGGGATCTCCAGAGTTCCCCTGGTCTGGTATCTGGTCGTCACAAGTTTCCACAGCCATAAAGTCATAAAGCCTATTTCTAAAATGTCTCTTCTTAAAATGTAATTTTAAACCTAACCATAACCTTAACCGCACTGCTAAACTTATGCCTAAACCTGACCTTAAATTAACACCAAAAGCAAATGTTAGTGGAAACCCTGGTATCTCGTACATATAATTTAACAGCTGTTGAACTTTAGTTTTAGTTCTTTCGTTTTCAGGGAATAGATGATGGGGTTGAGACAGGGCGGGACGCAGGTCTGGTTTGGGGTTTGACGTTCTCTAGTAACCCCTCACCCGACCATGAAAATAGTCAGAACCGGAAAGAAAAATACTGCCACAAGAATAAGGTGGCCAGCACTTTCATGCGCTTTCATGCGACTCTCAACGCTTTTCATCCTGAACACAGCGATTAGAATACTCACATATGATAGAAGGATAACGGGCCAAGGAGGATAACCAGGATCAGTACTGAAGCCCTGGTCCATTGCATTACATCTAACCCATTGCATTACATCTAACCTAACCCATTACCTCGGCCTAAACATCAGCGCCACAGGTAACTTCCACAAAGCTGTGAACGATCTGAGAGACAAGGCAAGAAGGGCCTTCTATGCCATCAAAAGGAACATAAAATTTGACATCCCAATTAGGATCTGGGTAAAAATACTTGAATCAGTTATAGAACCCATTGCCCTTTATGGTTGTGAGGTCTGGGGTCTGCTCTCCAACCAATAATTCACAAAATGGGGCAAACACCAAATTGAGACTTTGTAAGCAGAATTCTGCAAAAATATCCTCAGTGTACAACGTAAAACACCAAATAATGCATGCAGAGCAGAATTAGGCAGAGACCAGCTAATGATCAAAATCCAGAAAAGAGCCGTTAAATTCTACAACCACCTAAAAGGAAGCGATTCCCAAACCTTCCATAACAAAGCCATCACCTACAGAGAGATTAACCTAGAGAAGAGTCCCCTAAGGAAGCTGGTCCTGGGGCTCTGTTCACAAACACAAACAGACCCCACAGAGCCCCAGGACAACAACAACAACACAATTAGACCCAACCAAATCATGAGAAAACTTAAAGATCATTACTTGACATATTAGAAAGGATTTATCAAAAAACTGAGCAAACTAGAATGCTATTTGGCCCTAAACAGAGAGTACACAGTGGCAGAATACCTGACCACTGTGACTGACCCAAAATTAAGGAAAGCTTTGACTATGTACAGACTCAGTGAGCATAGCCTTGCTATTGAGAGAGGCCGCCGAAGGCAAACCTGCCTCTCAAGAGAAAACACACTGCCCACAAATTATGTGGAAACTGAGCTGCACTTCCTAACCTCCTGCCAAATGTATGACCATATTAGAGACATATATTTCCCTCAGATTACACAGACCCACAAAGAATTCCAAAACAAATCCAATTTTGATAAACTCCCATATCTACTTGGTGAAATACCACAGTGTGCCATCACAGATTTGTAACCTGTTGCCACAAGGTGGACGAAGATAGATCGAGGGAGAGGTAGAGAGAGAGCTATATTTGGTGGACGGAGAGAGATGGAGGTAGAGTGAGAGGTGGACGGAGAGGGAGAGAGAGAGAGAGAGAGCTATATCTTGTGGACGGAGAGAGATGGACGGAGAGGTAGTGGGAGAGAGAGAGAGATGGAGATGGAGATGGAGGTAGAGGTAGAGGTAGAGGGAGAGAAAGAGATGGAGGGAGAGGGAGAGGGAGAGAGATGGAGGTAGAGGTAGAGGGAGAGAGATGGAGGTAGAGGTAGAGATGGAGGTAGAGGTAGAGAGGTAGAGAGGTAGAGAGAGAGCTAGCAATACTGTCCATGGTGCTGATCTCGACCATGGACAGTGTGTGTGAGGCATAAGTATCTGAGAGGTCAAACTGATGTCACAGTGACCCTCCTTATCACTCAGAACCCATCTCCCCACCCCACATCCCCGGGAGACCAGTCCTGTGGAAGCCCAGAGAGAGAGAGTTCATAAGGACTTGCTATCAATTAGCTAACGAGAATCAACACATCAAATCACATTTTATTGGTCACATAAACATATTTAGCAGATGTTATTGTGGGTGTAGCGAAATGCTTGTGTTCCTAGCTCCAGCAGTGCAGTAATATCTAATCATTCACAACAATACACACAGATCTAAAACTAAAAGAATGGAATTAAGAAATATATAAGTATTAGGACGAGCAATGTTGGAGTCCGGAGTATAAATATGTATATTTAATTTTACTTAACTAGGCAAGTCAGTTACATTTTAGTATTTAGCAGACGCTCTTATCCAGAGCGACTTACAGTTAGTGAGTGCATAAATGTTCATACTTGCCCCCCATGGGAATCGAACCCACAACCCTGGCGTTGCAAGCGCCATGCTCTATCAACTGGGCTACACGGTAGTACTAGTTTAGAACAAATTCTTATTTACAATGACGGCCTACCCCGGCCAAACCCGGCCTACCCCGGCCTACCCTGGCCAAACCCGGCCAAACCCGGCCTAACCCGGCCTACCCCGGCCTACCCCGGCCAAACCCGGACGACGCTGGGCCAATTGCCCTATGGGACTCCCAATCACGGCCGGATTGTGATACAGCCTGGAATCTAACCAGGGTCTGTAGTGACGCCTCTAGCACTGAGATGCAGTGTCTTAGACCGCTGCGCCACTCAGGAGCCCATATGTGATGGGATGTATAGACCGTATAGACATTATGGACAGTATGTGGATAGAATATTGAGTATATCTGTAGAATACGTAGGATAGAATAGAATATATATACAGCTATAGTTGAATAGGATGGACTTGACTAGAAGACAGCGCATTCGGAAAGTATTCACATCCCTTGACTTTTTCCACATTTCGTTACGTTACAGCCTTATTTTAAAAATGATTACATCATTTTTTTTCCTTATCAATCTACACACAATACCCTATAATGGCAAAGAAAAACTGTTTAGAATTTTTTGCTAATTTATATTTTTTTAAAACGGAAATATCACATTTACATAAGTATTCAGACCCTTTACTCAGTACTTTGTTGAAGCACATTTACAGACTTGAGTCTTCTTGGGTATGACACTACAAGCTTGGCACACCTGTATTCGGGGAGTTTCTCCCATTCTTCTCGGCAGATCCTCTCAAGCTCTGTCAGGTTGGATGGGGAGCGTTACTGCACAGCTATTTTCAGGTCTCTCCAGAGATGTTAGATCGGATTCAAGTCCGGGCGCTGGCTGGGCCACTCAAGGACATTCAGAGACTTGTCCCGAAGCCACTCTTGCGTTGTTTTGGTTGTGTGCTTAGGGTCGTTGTCCTGTTGGAAGGTGAACCTTCTCCCCAGTCTGAGGTCCTGAGTGCTCTGGAGCAGGTTTTCATCAAGGATCTCTCTGTACTTTGCTACATTCATCTTTGCCTCGATCCTGACTAGTCTCCCAGTCCCTGCCGCTGAAAAACATCCCCACAGCATGATGCTGCCACCACCATGCTTCACCGTAGGGATGGTGCCAGGTTTCCTCCAGACGTAACGCTTGGCATTTAGGCCAAAGAGTTCAATCTTGGTTTCATCAGTCCAGAGAATCTTGTTTCTCATGGTCTGAGAGTCTTAAGGTGCCTTTTGGCAAACTCCAAGCGGGCTGTCGTGCCTTTTACTAAGGAGTGGCTTCCATCTGGCCACTCTACCATAAAGGCCTGATTGGTGGAGTGCTGCAGAGATGGTTGTCCTTCTGGAAGGTTCTCCCATCTCCACAGAGGAACTCTAGAGTTCTGTCAGAGTGACCATCAGGTTCTTGGTCACCTCCCTGACCAAGGCCCTTCTCCCCCGATTGCGCAGTTTGGCCGGGCGGCCAGCTCTAGGAAGAGTCTTGGTGGTTCCAAACTTCTTCCATTTAAGAATGATGGAAGCCACTGTGTTCTTGGGGACCTTCAATGCTGAAGACATTTTTTGGTATCCTTCCCCAGATCTGTGCCTCGACACATTCCTGTCTCGGAGCTCTACGGACAATTCCTTCGACCTCATGGCTTGGTTTTTGCTCTGACATGCACTGTCAACTGTGGGACCTTATATAGACAGGTGTGTACCTTTCCAAATCATGTCCAATCAATTGAAGGTACCACAGGTGGACTCCAATCAAGTTGTAGAAACATCTCAAGGATGATCAATGGAAACATGATGCACCTGAGCTCAATTTCAAGTCTCATAGCAAAGGGTCTGAATACTTATGTAAATAAGGTATTTCTGTTTTTTATTTTTAATACATTTGCAAACATTTCTAAAAACCTGTTTTCACTTTGTCATTATGGGGTATTGTGTGTAGATTGATGAGGATAAAAATATATTTTAGAATAAGGTTGTAACATAACAAAATGTGGAAGAAGTCCATGGGTCTGAATACTTTCTGAAGGCAATGTACATGTGAAATGATGAAAACAGTGTGTAAACATAATTAAAGTGACCAATGTTCCATGTCTATGTACATAGGGCAGCAGCCTCTGAGGTGTTGAGTAACCGGGTGGTAGCCGGCTAGTGACAGTGACTAAGTTCAGGGCAGGGTACTGGATGGAGGCCGGCTTGAGATAGAAGCTGTTTTTCAGTCTCTTGGTCCCAGCTTTGATGCAGCTGTAGTGACCTTGCCTTCTGGATGATAGCGGGGTGAACAGGCAGTGGCTCGGGTGGATGATGTCCTTGATGATCTTTTTGGCCTTCCTGTGACATCGGGTGCTATAGGTGTCCTGGAGGGCAGGTAGTGTGCCCCCGGTAACGCGTTGGGCAGACCGCACCACCTTCTGGAGAGCCCTGCGGTCGCGGGCGGTGTAGTTGCCGTACCAGGTGGTGATACAGCCCGACAGGATGCTCTCAATGGTGCATCTGTAAAAGTTTGTGAGGGTCTTAAGGGCCAAGCCAAATTTCTTCAGCCTCCTGTTGCGCCTTCTTCACCACACTGTCTGTGTGGGTGGACCAGCCCACACGATAATGTCACTCAGTTGAAATGGTGATTTAATCACCAAATACATTGCTTGATTAATCAGCACTATTGTGCTAAGCCTTCCCATGTTTTGCTAAAAGTGCACCCTATGAAAAACAAAAGCAACCACATATAGCCAGTATCTTTCAATCTTATTTAAATTCCAACATTTTAAAAATACTCTATATCCTAGGCCTACTTACTGTGGAATAGTCCTATTCTACTCTATAGTTTAGGCCTACTTACTGTGGAATAGTCCTATTCTACTCTGTAGTCTAGGCCTACTTACTGTGGAATAGTCCTATTCTACTCTGTAGTCTAGGCCTACTTACTGTGGAATAGTCCAATTCTACTCTATAGTCTAGGCCTACTTACTGTGGAATAGTCCTATTCTACTCTAGAGTATAGGCCTACTTACTGTGGAATAGTCCTATTATACTCTAGAGTATAGGCCTACTTACTGTGGAATAGTCCTATTCTACTCTATAAACTAGGCCTACTTACTGTGGAATAGTCCTATTCTACTCTATAAACTAGGCCTACTTACTGTAGAATAGTCCTATTCTACTCTATAAACTAGGCCTACTTACTGTAGAATAGCCCTATTCTACTCTATAAACTAGGCCTACTTACTGTGGAATAGTCCTATTCTACTCTATAAACTAGGCCTACTTACTGTAGAATAGTCCTATTCTACTCTATAAACTAGGCATACTTACTGTGGAATAGTCATATTCTACTCTATAAACTAGGCCTACTTACTGTAGAATAGTCCTATTCTACTCTATAAACTAGGCCTACTTACTGTGGAATAGTCCTATTCTACTCTGTAGTCTAGGTCTACTTACTGTGGAATAGTCCTATTCTACTCTGTAGTCTAGGCCTACTTACTGTGGAATAGTCCTATTCTACTCTAGAGTATAGGCCTACTTACTGTGGAATAGTCCTATTCTACTCTATAGTCTAGGCCTACTTACTGTGGAATAGTCCTATTCTACTCTGTAGTCTAGGCCTACTTACTGTGGAATAGTCCTATTCTACTCTATAGTCTAGGCCTACTTACTGTGGAATAGTCCTATTCTACTCTATATCCTAGGCCTACTTACTGTGGAATAGTCCTATTCTACTCTGTAGTCTAGGCCTACTTACTGTGGAATAGTCCTATTCTACTCTATATCCTAGGCCTACTTACTGTGGAATAGTCCTATTCTACTCTGTAGTCTAGGCCTACTTACTGTGGAATAGTCCTATTCTACTCTATATCCTTGGTCTACTTACTGTGGAATAATCCTATTCTACTCTATAAACTAGGCCTACTTACTGTGGAATAGTCCTATTCTACTCTATAAACTAGGCCTACTGACTGTGGAATAGTCCTATTCTACTCTATAAACTAGGCCTACTTACTGTGGAATAGTCCTATTCTACTCTGTAGTCTAGGCCTACTACTGTGAAAAGTAGGCCTATTACTCGCTGGATAGTCCTCTACTATGTAGAATGGTTCTGTC
>LR778265.1:54053446-54138446 GCA_902810595.1 Coregonus sp. 'balchen' | reverse complement strand
ATTAGTAAGATTGTCTCACCCACTGTTCAAGAAAGGCCTTTTTCCCTTTATTCAGATTACAATCTCTCACTTTCAGTTATTTGAAAAGGAAATAATCTCCCAAATGTCACTATTTCTAAAACAAGCCATAGAAAGTTGGTTGCAATTTCAATTTAATCCTCCAGAAACGACAGAACAAATAATGCAACAAATATTGTGGTTAAATTCAAATATACTAATTGACAAAAAACCTTTATTTTTTTGACAGAATGTTTAAAAAAGGTATAATCTTCGTAAATGATATCATCGGTAGGACTGGTGGAGTTATGTCGCACATGCAGCTAACAAAAACATATGGAAATGTCTGCTCTACCCAAAATTACAACCAAATAATTGCAGCCTTACCGCAAAAGTGGAAGAGGAAAGTTGAAGGGGGAGAAAGTAAGGAAATTGTCTGTCGGCCTTGCATTAAAGAACATAATTGGTTAAGGAAAACTGTGATAAATAAAAAAGTATATCAGTTTCACTTAAGGACCAAAGGATTGACAGCCGTCCCATATAGATTGCAAAATAGTTGGGAAGAGATCTTTGACGTACCAATCCCATGGCATAGTGTTTATGAACTGACACGCAAAACGACACCGGATTCAAAAATTATAATCTTTCAATTTAAATTATTATATAAAATTCTTGCTACCAATAGAATGTTATTTATATGGGGGATACAATCTTCCCAGCTCTGCAGATTTTGCTGTGAAGAGATAGAATCATTAGATCATTTGTTTTGGTTCTGTCCATTTGTAGCTTGTTTTTGGACACAGGTCCAGGAATGGCTAAAGGATTGCAATATTTACCTGGAACTAACCTTGCAGATAGCATTACTGGGTGATCTGAAAAGTCATAGTCAATCAATCAATAATATAATAATACTTTTAGCAAAAATGTTTATTTTTAATTCACAATCTGTAGAAGCAATGAGAATAGAAAGGTTCAGAACTTTTGTAAAACATCACAGTATGGTTGAAATATATATGGCAAATACAAATCCTATATGGATGGTGTTAAGAGATAGATGGGAGGTATTGAATAGAGTTGAAGGATGGGACTAATAACAAATAACAACAAATAATAACAAAGATAGCTAATAATGTAAGCATACTGTGTCCATAATAAGTATATAGGTTGTATGTTGGGAGCTTTTGGGAAAGAGCACAGTTAGAAAGATATGGCATTTAGAAGCAAACCGGATGGACATCATGAAAATGATCGGAGAGGTTGAGAGTAGAAGAAGTTCAGGAGCAAAAAAATAAATAAATATATATATATATATATATATATATATATATATATATATATATATATATATATATGGATATAGAATTATTGTAAAATTAACTCTGTCCATAAGGTGTAGATAGTAATTATAGACCGGAAGTAGAGGCCTGGGCGTTGTTGTTCACTAATTTACTCCAAGTAGGGAAAGGATGGTGGGGTTGAAAAGTAATAAAGGGGAATATATATATATAAAAAATAAAAATAAACATGGGGGATTGGAAGTGATGCAGACAATTACATTGATAGAAGATACAATCTATCTGCAATATTAAGCTGATCCATCCCCCCCCCCCCCCCCAAAAAAAAAAAAAAAAAAAAAAAAAAAAAAGATCTCACCTCGTGGAGTTGCAATGATCATGAGAACGGTGAGGAATCAGCCCAGAACTACACGGGAGGATCTTGTCAATGATCTCAAGGCAGCTGGGACCATAGTCACCAAGAAAACAATTGGTAACACATTACGCCGTGAAGGACTGAAATCCTGCAGCGCCCGCAAGGTCCCCCTGCTCAAGGAAGCACATATACAGGCCCGTCTGAAGTTTGCCAATGAACATCTGAATGATTCAGAGGAGAACTGGGTGAAAGTGTTGTGGTCAGATGAGACCAAAATGGAGCTCTTTGGCATCAACTCAACTCGCCGTGTTTGGAGGAGGAGGAATGCTGCCTATGACCCCAAGAACACCATCCCCACCGTCAAACATGGAGGTGGAAACATTATGCTTTGGGGGTGTTTTTCTGCTAAGGGGACAGGACAACTTCACTGCATCAAAGGGACGATGGACGGGGCCATGTACCATCAAATCTTGGGTGAGAACCTCCTTCCCTCAGCCAGGGCATTGAAAATGGGTTGTGGATGGGTATTCCAGCATGACAATGACCCAAAACAAACGGCCAAGGCAACAAAGGAGTGGCTCAAGAAGAAGCACATTAAGGTCCTGGAGTGGCCTAGTCAGTCTCCAGACCTTAATCCCATTTAAAATCTGTGGTGGGAGCTGAAGGTTTGAGTTGCCAAACGTCAGCCTCAAAACCTAATGACTTGGAGAAGATCTGCAAAGAGGAGTGGGACAAAATCCCTCCTGCGATGTGTGCAAACCTGGTGGCCAACTACAAGAAACGTCTGACATCTGTGATTGCCAACAAGGGTTTTGCCACCAAGTACTAAGTCATGTTTTGCAGAGGGGTTAAATACTTATTTCCCTCATTAAAATGCAAATCAATTTATAACATTTTTGACATGCGTTTTTCTGGATTTTTTTGTTGTTATTCTGTCGCTCACTGTTCAAATAAACCTACCATTAAAATTATAGACTGATAATTTCTTTTTCAGTGGGCAAACGTACAAAATCAGCAGGGGATCAAATACTTAATTCCCTTACTGTACAGTGGGGGGAAAAAAAGTATTTAGTCAGCCACCAATTGTGCAAGTTCTCCCATTTAAAAAGATGAGAGAGGCCTGTAATTTTCATCATAGGTACACGTCACACATCACATTGTAGGATTTTTTATGAATTTATTTGCAAATTATGGTGGAAAATAAGTATTTGGTCAATAACAAAAGTTTCTCAATACTTTGTTATATACCCTTTGTTGGCAATGACACAGGTCAAACGTTTTCTGTAAGTCTTCACAAGGTTTTCACACACTGTTGCTGGTATTTTGGCCCATTCCTCCATGCAGATCTCCTCTAGAGCAGTGATGTTTTGGGGCTGTCGCTGGGCAACACGGACTTTCAACTCCCTCCAAAGATTTTCTATGAGGTTGAGATCTGGAGACTGGCTAGGCCACTCCAGGACCTTGAAATGCTTCTTACGAAGCCACTCCTTCGTTGCCCGGGCGGTGTGTTTGGGATCATTGTCATGCTGAAAGACCCAGCCACGTTTCATCTTCAATGCCCTTGCTGATGGAAGGAGTTTTTCACTCAAATTCTCACGATACATGGCCCCATTCATTCTTTCCTTTACACGGATCAGTCGTCCTGGTCCCTTTGCAGAAAAACAGCCCCAAAGCATGATGTTTCCACCCCCATGCTTCACAGTAGGTATGGTGTTCTTTGGATGCAACTCAGCATTCTTTGTCCTCCAAACACGACGAGTTGAGTTTTTACCAAAAAGTTATATTTTGGTTTCATCTGACCATATGATATTCTCCCAATCCTCTTCTGGATCATCCAAATGCACTCTAGCAAACTTCAGACGGGCCTGGACATGTACTGGCTTAAGCAGGGGGACACGTCTGGCACTGCAGGATTTGAGTCCCTGGCGGCGTAGTGTGTTACTGATGGTAGGCTTTGTTACTTTGGTCCCAGCTCTCTGCAGGCCATTCACTAGGTCCCCCCGTGTGGTTCTGGGATTTTTGCTCACCGTTCTTGTGATCATTTTGACCCCATGGGGTGAGATCTTGCGTGGAGCCCCAGATCGAGGGAGATTATCAGTGGTCTTGTATGTCTTCCATTTCCTAATAATTGCTCCCACAGTTGATTTCTTCAAACCAAGCTGCTTACCTATTGCAGATTCAGTCTTCCCAGCCTGGTGCAGGTCTACAATTTTGTTTCTGGTGTCCTTTGACAGCTCTTTGGTCTTGGCCATAGTGGAGTTTGGAGTGTGACTGTTTGAGGTTGTGGACAGGTGTCTTTTATACTGATAACAAGTTCAAACAGGTGCCATTAATACAGGTAACGAGTGGAGGACAGAGGAGCCTCTTAAAGAAGAAGTTACAGGTCTGTGAGAGCCAGAAATCTTGCTTGTTTGTAGGTGACCAAATACTTATTTTCCACCATAATTTGCAAATAAATTCATAAAAAATCCTACAATGTGATTTTCTGGATTTTTTTCTTCTCAATTTGTCTGTCATAGTTGACGTGTACCTATGATGAAAATTACAGGCCTCTCTCATCTTTTGAAGTGGGAGAACTTGCACAATTGGTGGCTGACTAAATACTTTTTTCCCCCACTGTACACTGAGTGAACAAAACATTTGGAACACCATCCTAATATTGAGTTAGCGCATCCCCCCCCCCCCCCCTCCCTTTTACCCTCAGACCAGCCTGAATCTATCGGGGCATGGACTCTACAAGGTGTCCAAAGCGTTCCACAGGGATGCATTAACACCTTCCTAATATTGAGTTAGCGCTCCCCCTCTCCCTTTTTCCCTCAGAACAGCCTCAATTCGTCGGGGCATGGACTCTACAAGGTGTCGAAAGCGTTTCACAGGGATGCTGGCCCCATGTTGACTCCGATGCTTCCCACAGTTGTGTCAAGTAGACTGAATGTCCTTTGGGTGGTGGACCATTCTTGATACACATGGGAAACTGTTGCGCGTGAAAAACCCAGCGGTGTTGCAGTTCTTGTCACACTCAAACCGGTTCGCCTGGCACCTACTACCATACTCCGTTCAAAGGCACTTAAATCTTTTGTCTTGCCCATTCACCCTCTGAATGGCACATGTACAGAGTGCCTCGCTGTCAGGTCAGGGGTCGTTCGACCGCACAGTCCTCTTTATACTCACTGAAGAGTGAATCAAAGCATGGTCAGGCTTTACGACCGCCCCAGTAGAGCCCTTTGACTTCATTGATGGCACCTTAGGCCTGTGTGTGTGTGTGTGTGTGAGGGTGTGTGTGTGAGGATGTGTGTGTGAGGGTGTGTGTGTGTGTGTGAGAGAGAGAGAGAGAGAGAGAGAGACACACACACTCTCAAGTAGAGCCAGGTTCCCAGTGTTCAAAACACAGGCAGGTCCCAGTCAAGGCCTTTGACTGCACGGAAGCCCTGGGTTTAACTCTAGTCTGGTTCTCAGTGGTTAAACCACACAGGGTCACACCACCCACCGTGAGAATATTGATTAGATGAAAACTCATTGTTTACTTTACCTCAGGGAGAGAGAGAGGGAGGATGAGAAAGCGATAGAGAGAGAGGTGGAGGGAGAGAGAGACAGAGAAAGAATTCAAAGCACCATGTCTATTTAAAGAGCGACTGCCTTTAAAAAGCAACGAATCCATTTTAAAACGACCTATGTGGCATCAATATGAGTCAGAAACATTTATTCTAGTGTCAAAATTGACTACAAAGTGTAAATAGGATAATTTTGGTCATAAAGTCAGTCTTGTCTAAAACTGAGTTTGGAACATCCGTCACAATGGGTAAATGAAGGTTGGGTTTTGATGTGATGATGTACATTTGCCCACTGACATGAGGTGAACAGCTGCGGTGATTTCTCTCTATCCAATAGCACAGACAGAGAGACAGACCTGCCCAGCAGCTCCAACTTTGTTTACATAAGACTTGTCGCACATTTTTTTACTTGAGAAATACGGCACCAAACACTTTAGAAAAACTCCTCTGCAAAAATGTCAAAATTAATTACAGATTTCCGGAGTTATCTTACATTCATTCTGCGGCTAGGTGCTGGGGATGGCCTCCTAGGGGAGAGGACGACAGGTCCCGCACTGGGGAGTCCTTCCAGGTGAGTAGGCGCCCCACTCACCCAGAGCTCTCTGTTGCACATTTCTGTATACCTGTGCGTTTTCCACAGGTAGCACCTCATTCCCAGCATAAGGCGCTGGTAGATTCAGGCGCGGCTGGGAATTTTGTTGATAAGAAGTTTTGTTTAGCCTTAGGGATTCCCCTTCTTCCTGTTGACGTCCCCTTCCCCGTTCATGCCCTAGATAGCCATCCGTTGGGTGCGGGCTTGATCAGGGAAGTCACTGCGCCACTTAGGATGTGTGCGCAGGGGGGTCATCAGGAGATGATCCAGCTATTTCTGATCGACTCGCCTGCGTATCCAGTGGTGCTGGGCATGCCCTGGTTGAGTACCCATAACCCATCTATTTCGTGGCAGGAGAGGGCTCTGATGGAGTGGTCTGCCCAGTGTGTGGGTCGATGTTTAGGCGTTTCCGTAGGGGCTACCTCGGTGGAGAGTCCAAACCAGGTGCCCGCATTGCACGTTCCCCCTGAGTATGGGGATTTGGCTATTGTGTTCATTAAGTCGAGGGCGACGCAGTTGCCTCCCCATAGGCAGGGAGATTGTGCGATAGACCTCCAGGCAGGAGCTGCGCTCCCACGGAGCCATGTGTATCCTCTGTCTCAGGAGGAGAAGAGAGCTATGGAGATGTACATAGACAAATCTCTGAGACAAGGATACATACGGCCCTCCACTTCCCCTGCGTTACGCACCGACCCTAGTCCACCGCAATGCCCGGAGGGTCGGAAGTACGTTCCGCTCGAGGTTCGGGATCGATTGATCTATTGGGCTCACACGTCACCCTCCTCTGGACACCCTGGTATCGGCCGGACAGTGCACTGTCTTAGTGCCAAGTACTGGTGGCCCACGTTGGCGAGGGATGTGAGGGTTTATGTTTCCTCCTGCTCGGTGTGCGCCCAGTGTAAGGCGCCTAGACATCTGCCTAGGGGTAAGTTACTACCCCTGCCCGTTCCACAACGACCATGGTCTCACCTCTCGGTGGATTTCCTCACTGACCTTCCTCCTTCACAGGGGAATACCACTATACTGGTCGTTGTGGACCGGTTTTCTAAGGCCTGTCGTTTGCTCCCTATGCCGGGCCTTCCTACTGCCCTGCAAACCGCCTAAGCACTATTCACCCATGTGTTCCGGCACTACGGGGTACCTGAGGATATTGTGTCTGATCGAGGTCCCCAATTTACCTCCAGAGTCTGGAGAGCTTTTATGGAGCGGTTGGGGGTCTCGGTGAGCCTCACCTCGGGTTACCACCCGGAGAGTAATGGGCAGGTGGAACGCGTGAACCAGGATGTGGGGAGGTTTCTTAGAACATACTGCCAGGATCGGCCGGAGGAGTGGGCGAGGTACGTTCCCTGGGCCGAAATGGCCCAGAATTCCCTACGCCATTCCTCCACTAACCTAACCCCTTTTCAATGTGTGTTAGGTTACCAGCCGGTTCTGGCACCTTGGCAGCAGAGCCAGATCGAGGCTCCTGCGGTGGATGAGTGGGCGCGGCGCTCGGAGGAGACATGGAACGCTGCACACGTCCACCTGCAGCGGGCCCTCCGTCGTCATAAGGCGAGCGCCGATCTCCACCGCAGTGAGGGACCGGTGTACGCACCTGGTGATCGAGTCTGGCTCTCTACCAGAAACCTGCCCCTCCGCCTGCCCTGTCGGAAACTGGGTCGGCGGTTTGTAGGGCCATTTAAAGTCCTGAGAAGGTTGAACGAGGTGTGTTACAAATTACAACTACCTGTTGAATATAAAAGTATTAACCCCTCGTTCCATGTGTCTCTTCTCAGGCCGGTGGTAGCTGGCCCACTCCAAGAAAGTGAGATCAGGGAGACTCCTCCGCCCCCATTGGACATCGAGGGGGCACCGGCGTACTCCGTGCGGTCCATCTTGGATTCGAGACGTCGGATGGGGGGTCTCCAATATCTAGTGGAGTGGGAGGGGTACGGTCCGGAGGAACGGTGCTGGGTGCCGAGGAGAGACATTTTGGACCCGTCTCTCCTGACGGAATTCCATCGTGGGCACCCGACGCACCCTGCTCCGCGTCCTCCTGGTCGTCCCCGAGGCCGGAGTCGGCGCACGTCTGGAGCCGCGCGTCAAGGGGGGGGTACTGTCACGGTTTCGGCCGAGGCTGCCTCTCTTCCTTGCTCGGGCAGGCTTCGGCGTTCGTCGTCTCCGGAATACTAGCTGCCACCGTTGCATGTTTCTATGTTCGTTTGCTTTTGTCTGTTTTTTGTGACACCTGTTATCGTTTAGTGTAATTAGTGTCCTATAAGTTTCTCGTTGTGTTTGTCTAGTGTTGTGTGTGATTGCTTTATTTCTGTCGTGCGTTGCTGGACGTGTATACTATATTGCTCGGTTGAGCTATTCTCCACTGTGTTGGAGCGTTTGACGCACCTGTGTAGTGCGCCCGTTTTGTTTTGTCGCCTACGTGCGGAGTTTCGCCTTCGGGCAAGTTTGTTCATTTTCCCTTGTGGATTTTCACTAAAGTCTTTTGGACTGTACTTCGGTGTCCTGCGCTTGATTCCACCACTACACCCACCTACAGCATCACTGACACAGTGGTTAAGTAGTCGTTATAAAACATGAACATCCAAAGCTGTTGATTTACATTCTTTAAAAGTTAGTATTCTAGCAAGATCGTTTTATCCAATCTGATAGTTTAAACATTTTTTACCATAAAGATAATAATATATTCAATAGAATGTCATATTCTACTCGTTTGTTGACCACAATCTGCAAATGTACTGACAGCTCAGACAGCACAGTTCGAAAAGACGAAGGAAAGGGTGAGAGATATAGTGATAGACAGGGTGAGAGATGTAGTGATAGATGAGGTGAGAGATTTAGTGATAGACGAGGTGAGAGATGTAGTGATAGTTGGGGTGAGAGATGTAGTGTTAGACAGGGTGAGAGATGTATTGTTAGACAGGGTGAGAGATGTAGTGATAGACGAGGTGAGAGATGTAGTGATAGATGAGGTGAGAGATTTAGTGATAGACGAGGTGAGAGATGTAGTGATAGTTGGGGTGAGAGATGTAGTGTTAGACAGGGTGAGAGATGTAGTGATAGACGAGGTGAGAGATGTAGTGATAGATGTAGTGATAGATGAGGTGAGATATTTAGTGATAGTTGGGGTGAGAGATGTAGTGATAGACGGGGT
Organism: Coregonus sp. 'balchen'; assembly: GCA_902810595.1. NCBI lineage: Eukaryota > Metazoa > Chordata > Actinopteri > Salmoniformes > Salmonidae > Coregonus > Coregonus sp. 'balchen'. The sequence goes on along the minus strand of LR778265.1, from coordinate 54,129,508 downwards.
GAGAGATGTAGTGATAGACGGGGTGAGAGATGTAGTGTTAGACAGGGTGAGAGATTTAGTGATAGATGAGGTGAGATATTTAGTGATAGTTGGGGTGAGAGATGTAGTGATAGACGGGGTGAGAGATGTAGTGATAGACGAGGTGAGAGATGTAGTGATAGATGTAGTGATAGATGAGGTGAGATATTTAGTGATAGTTGGGGTGAGGGATGTAGTGATAGACGGGTGAGAGATGTAGTGATAGACGGGGTGAGAGATGTAGTGTTAGACAGGGTGAGAGATTTAGTGATAGATGAGGTGAGATATTTAGTGATAGTTGGGGTGAGAGATGTAGTGATAGACGGGGTGAGAGATGTAGTGATAGACGAGGTGAGAGATGTAGTGATAGATGTAGTGATAGATGAGGTGAGATATTTAGTGATAGTTGGGGTGAGAGATGTAGTGATAGACGGGGTGAGAGATGTAGTGATAGATGGGGTGAGAGATGTAGTGATAGACAGGGTGAGAGATGTAGTGATAGACAGGGTGAGAGATGTAGTGATAGATGGGGTGAGAGATGTAGTGTTAGACAGGGTGAGAGATGTAGTGATAGATGGGGTGAGAGATGTAGTGATAGATGGGGTGAGAGATGTAGTGTTAGACAGGGTGAGAGATGTAGTGATAGACGGGGTGAGAGATGTAGTGATAGACGGGGTGAGAGATAGAGATGTTAAGGTTGACAGACTGGGTGAGTGATATACAGTTGAAGTCGGAAGTTAACATACGCTTAGGTTGGAGTCATTAAACTCGTTTTTCAACCACTCCACAAATGTCTTGTAAACAAACTATAGTTTTGGCAGGTCAGTTAGGACATCTACTTTGTGCGTGACACAAGTAATTTTACCAACAATTGTTTACAGACAGATTATTTCACTTATAATTCACTGTATCACAAAAACGAGTCCTATATCGACATAACCTGAAAGGCCGCTCAGCAAGGAAGAAGCCACTGCTCCAAAACCGCCATAAAAAAAGCCAGACTACGGTTTGCAACTGCACATGGGGACAAAGATTGTACTTTTTGGAGAAATGTCCTCTGGTCTGATTAAACAAAAATAGAACTGTTTGGCCATAATGACCATCGTTATGTTTGGAGGAAAAAGGGGGTTGCTTGCAAGCCGAAGAACACCATCCCAACCGTGAGGCACGGGGGTGGCAGCATCATGCTGTGGGGGTGGCAGCATCATGCTGTGGGGGTGCTTTGCTGCAGGAGGGACTGGTGCACTTCACAAAATAGATGGCATCATGAGGAAGGAAAATGATGTGGATATATTGAAGCAACATCTCAAGACATCAGTCAGGAAGTTAAAGCGTGGTCGCAAATGTGTCTTCCAAATGGACAATGACCCCAATCATACTTCCAAAGTTGTGGAAAAATGGCTTAAGGACAACAAAGTCAAGGTATTGCAGTGGCCATCACAAAGCCCTGACCTCAATCCTATAGAAAATTTGAGGGCAGAACTGAAAAAGCGTGTGCGAGCAAGGAGGCCTACAAACCTGACTCAGTTACACCAGCTCTGTCAGGAGGAATGGGCCAAAATTCACCCTACTTATTGTGGGAAGCTTGTGGAAGGCTACCCAAAACGTTTGACCCAAGTTAAACAATTTAAAGGCAATGCTACCAAATACTAATTGAGTGTATGTAAACTTCTGACCCCACTGGGAATGTGATGAAAGAAATAAAAGCTGAAATAAATCATTCTCTCTACTATTATTCTGACATTTCACATTCTTAAAATAAAGTGGTGATCCTAACTGACCTAGAACAGGGGATTTTTACTAGGATTAAATGTCAGGAATTGTGAAAAACTGAGTTTAAACGTATTTGGCTAAGGTGTATGTCAACTTCCGACTTCAACTGTAGATGTTAAGGTCGACAGACTGGGTGAGTGATAGAGATGTTAAGGTCGACAGACTGGGTGAGTGATAGAGATGTTAAGGTCGACAGACTGGGTGAGTGATAGAGATGTTAAGGTCGACAGGCTGGGTGAGTGATAGAGATGTTAAGGTCGACAGACTGGGTGAGAGATAGAGATGTTAAAGAAATGAAGGTAGAGAAGAGATGAGTCAAGGGTTTACATAAGGCAAGGACCGCCTCAGCCTGACAACGTCAACAGTCATTCATCTTTTCTTTTCTTCATCTTCCTCCTCTGTTATTTTTTTCTGCTGGCCTCAGCCTAAATCCTTAGAAAGTCACTCAGCTGGAGAAAACCATTTACCTGGAGAGAGAGGGGGGGGGGGGGGGGGGGGGGGGGGAGAGGGAGAGAGAGAGGGAAAGACAGGGTGGAGGGAGAGAAGGGACGGAGAGAGAGAGAGAGATGGAGGGAGGGAGTATAGAAAGTCGAGAGAGAGAAAGAGAGAAGGAAAGGTAAAGCGGAAAGGGATATGTACCGTACGTGTCTGCCTGAGAGGGAGAAGGAGAGAGGAGAGAAGGAGATATGTGTGTGTCTGTTTGAGAGAGAGGAGAGGAGAGGAGAGGAGAGGAGAGGAGAGGAGAGGAGAGGAGAGGAGAGGAGAGGAGAGGAGAGGAGAGGAGAGGAGAGGAGGAGATATGTGTCTGTTTGAGAGAGAGGAGAGGAGAGGATAGGAGAGGATAGGAGAGGAGAGGAGAGGAGAGGAGAGGAGAGGAGAGGAGAGGAGAGGAGAGGAGAGGAGAGGAGAGGAGAGGAGAGGAGAGGAGAGGAGAGGAGAGGAGGAGAGGAGAGGAGAGGAGAGGAGAGGAGAGGAGAGGAGAGGAGAGGAGAGGAGAGGAGAGGAGAGGAGAGGAGAGGAGAGGAGAGGAGAGGAGAGGAGAGGAGAGGGAGATACAGTGAGGGAAAAAAGTATTTGATCCCCTGCTGATTTTGTACGTTTTGCCCATTGACAAAGAAATGATCAGTCTATAATTTTAATGGTAGGTTTATCTGAACAGTGAGAGACAGAATAACAACAACAAAAATCCAGAAAAACGCATGTCAAAAAATGTTATAAATAGATTTTTATTTTAATGAGGGAAATAAGTATTTGACCCCTCAGCAAAACATGACTTAGTACTTGGTGGCAAAACCCTTGTTGGCAATCACAGAAGACAGACGTTTCTTGTAGTTGGCCACCAGGTTTGCACACATCTCAGGAGGGATTTTGTCCCACTCCTCTTTGCAGATCTTCTCCAAGTCATTAAGGTTTTGAGGCTGACGTTTGGCAACTCGAACCTTCAGCTCCCTCCACAGATTTTCTATGGGATTAAGGTCTGGAGACTGGCTAGGCCACTCCAGGACCTTAATGTGCTTCTTCTTGAACCACTCCTTTGTTGCCTTGGCCGTGTGTTTTGGGTCATTGTCATGCTGGAATACCCATCCACAACCCATTTTCAATACCCTGGCTGAGTGAAGGAGGTTCTCACCCAAGATTTGACGGTACATGGCCCCGTCCATCATCCCTTTGATGCGGTGAAGTTGTCCTGTCCCCTTTGCAGAAAAACACCCACAAAGCATAATGTTTCCACCTCCATGTTTGACGGTGGGGATGGTGTTCTTGGGGTCATAGGCAGCATTCCTCCTCCTCCAAACACGGCGAGTTGAGTTGATGCCAAAGAGCTTGATTTTGCTCATCTGACCACAACACTTTCACCCAGTTCTCCTCTGAATCATTCAGATGTTCATTGGCAAACTTCAGACGGGCCTGTATATGTGCTTTCTTGAGCAGGGGGACCTTGCGGGCGCTGCAGGATTTCAGTCCTTCACGGCGTAGTGTGTTACCAATTGTTTTCTTGGTGACTATGGTCCCAGCTGCCTTGAGATCATTGACAAGATCCTCCCGTGTAGTTCTGGGCTGATTCCTCACCGTTCTCATGATCATTGCAACTCCACGAGGTGAGATCTTGCATGGAGCCTCAGGCCGAGGGAGATTGACAGTTCTTTTGTTTCTTCAATTTGCGAATAATCGCACCAACTGTTGTCACCTTCTCACCAAGCTGCTTGACGATGGTCTTGTAGCCCATTCCAGCCTTGTTTAGGTCTACAATCTTGTCCTTGACATCCTTGGAGAGCTCTTTGGTCTTGGCCATGGTGGAGAGTTTGGAATCTGATTGATTGATTGCTTCTGTGGACAGGTGTCTTTTATACAGGTAACAAACTGAGATTAGGAGCACTCCCTTTAAGAGTGTGCTCCTAATCTCAGCTCGTTACCTGTATAAAAGACACCTGGGAGCCAGAAATCTTTCTGATTGTGAAGGGGTCAAATACTTATTTCCCACATTAAAATGCAAATCAATTCATAACATTTTTTACATGTGTTTTTCTGGATTTTTTTTTATTATTCTGTCTCTCACTGTTCAAATAAACCTACCATTAAAATTATAGACTGATCATTTTTTTGTCAGTGGGCAAACATACAAAATCAGCAGGGGATCAAATACTTTTTTCCCTCACTGTATGTGTCTGTTTGAGAGAGATAGAGGAGAGATGTGTCTGTTTGAGAGAGGAGATATATGTCTATCAACCAATTTAAACGGACATCCTCTCATATCTTATATGTAATGGTCTGCGATCCAAATGGATCCCTTTTCCTATGTTTGACCAGAGCCCGGTGTCTGATCAAAAGTAGTGCACTATGTAGGGAATAGGGTGCTATTTGGGATGCATCCGAGGGATATGTAAAGACGTCTTAAACTGATGATCTCAACAAAGTGTCAGACTGAATGTACTCTGTTGTCAAATTGATGATCTCAACAAAGGGTCAGACTGTATGTCCTCTGTTGTCTTTTAGATGAATTTATCCCTATCATACACACAGCTTCAGACAGTGATAACATTACAATACGTAACAATCTCTTTTCCAGTAGTCATGTCTTCACTTTTACAGTGTTCGTCTCTGTTCCAATATCCCCACTTTACAATGTTGGTCTCTGTTCCAATATCCCCACTTTTATTTAGTACTTTATTGGGTTTATTTCAGAAGGACAATGCACATGTATGAATATTGCTGTAAAAGTGCCAGATTTAGCCAGCCAGCAAATTCCCATCTGTAGTCCCTCTAAATTATAATTACATCAAAGTAATGAACTATGAATGTTGATTGATTAACTGTCCGCCTCCATATTCCAATAGGAATGTCTGCTATTTGAAAAGAAACCCTCTGAGAATGGTAGAAATGTCTTTAAAACTCTGGGAGGTGCTTATGGCTGTTCTGCCTTCTTGTCAAATCAGTTTGATATGCATACAACAGAACTAGAATCCCTATCGAGTGTTAGGGGGCAGTCAAGCTGTCGGAGATATGCCCCTTCTACAAACTACACTGCTCAAAAAAATAAAGGGAACACTTAAACAACACAATGTAACTCCAAGTCAATCACACTTCTGTGAAATCAAACTTTCCACTTAGGAAGCAACACTGATTGACAATCAATTTCACATGCTGTTGTGCAAATGGAATAGACAACAGGTGGAAATTATAGGCAATTAGCAAGACACCCCCAATAAAGGACTGGTTTTGCAGGTGGTGACCACAGACCACTTCTCAGTTCCTATGCTTCCTGGCTGATGTTTTGGTCATCCAGGATGGCACATCAATGCGAGCTGTGGCAAGAAGGTTTGCTGTGTCTGTCAGCGTAGTGTCCAGAGCATGGAGGCGCTACCAGGAGACAGGCCAGTACATCAGGAGACGTGGAGGAGGCCGTAGGAGGGCAACAACCCAGCAGCAGGACTGCTACCTCCGCCTTTGTGCAAGGAGGAGCAGGAGGAGCACTGCCAGAGCCCTGCAAAATGACCTCCAGCAGGCCACAAATGTCCATGTGTCTGCTCAAACGGTCAGAAACAGACTCCATGAGGGTGGTATGAGGGCCCGACGTCCACAGGTGGGGGTTGTGCTTACAGCCCAACACCGTGCAGGATGTTTGGCATTTGCCAGAGAACACCAAGATTGGCAAATTCGCCACTGGCGCCCTGTGCTCTTCACAGATGAAAGCAGGTTCACACTGAGCACATGTGACAGATGTGACAGAGTCTGGAGACGCCGTGGAGAACGTTCTGCTGCCTGCAACATCCTCCAGCATGACCGGTTTGGCGGTGGGTCAGTCATGGGGTGGGGTGGCAGTTCTTTGGGGGGACTCCATGTGCTCGCCAGAGGTAGCCTGACTGCCATTAGGTACCGAGATGAGATCCTCAGACCCCTTGTGAGACCATATGCTGGTGCGGTTGGCCCTGGGTTCCTCCTAATGCAAGACAATGCTAGACCTCATGTGGCTGGAGTGTGTCAGCAGTTCCTGCAAGAGGAAGGCATTGATGCTATGGACTGGCCCGCCCGTTCCCCAGACCTGAATCCAATTGAGCACATCTGGGACATCATGTCTCGCTCCATCCACCAACGCCACGTTGCACCACAGACTGTCCAGGAGTTGGCGGATGCTTTAGTCCAGGTCTGGGAGGAGATCCCTCAGGAGACCATCCGCCACCTCATCAGGAGCATGCCCAGGCGTTGTAGGGAGGTCATACAGGCACGTGGAGGCCACACACACTACTGAGCCTCATTTTGACTTGTTTTAAGGACATTACATCAAAGTTGGATCAGCCTGTAGTCTGGTTTTCCACTTTAATTTTGAGGTTGACCCCAAATCCAGACCTCCATGGGTTGATACATTTGATTTCCATTGATAATTTTTGTGTGATTTTGTTGTCAGCACATTCAACTATGTAAAGAAAAAAGTATTTAATAAGATTATTTCATTCATTCAGATCTAGGATGTGTTATTTTAGTGTTCCCTTTTTTGAGCAGTGTATATTCTATGATGCGTACTATCTTGAAGCTTCAAATGAGAAACACCTTCATGGAGAGGAGATAAGAGATGTGCAATGACTCGTAGTGTCTGTGTCTCTGTAATAGTCAGACTGAATGTAAATCTCCAGCCTGTTCATTAATTAACGAGGGTCAGACCTTGCTAAGCGCCTGCAGATCAGAGCCAGATGCAACACTCAGAGATCGTCTCAGTTTCCTAATAGACGGAATTACCTGATTAATTGATTAGTGGAGTGCATTTAATATGGATTGAGAGAAACAGAAACCCAGAGAGAGAGAGAGAGAGAGAGACACACACACACACAGACAGAGACACACACACACACACACACACACACACACACACACACAGACAGACTATATATCTTTATTTTTCATGGTTATGCTTTCACTTATTTAGCAGTTTCTCAACATTTTCAGCAGGCAATGTCTTGGAGCAGAAAGAACACGAACATGGTGATTGTCTCCTATTTGCCACTTTGTCAAGCTACATTTGTCTTCCCATTAGCTGTGAAGTTACTGTGACACTGTATAGCAGTAGAGAAAAAGGAAGAGGAAGAGGAAGAGGAAGAAGAAGAAGAAGAAGAAGAAGAAGAAGAAGAAGAAGAAGAAGAAGAAGAAGAAGAAGAAGAAGAAGAAGAAGAAGAAGAAGAAGAAGATAACTAGGAGGAGGAAAAGTGCATTACCATTATCTCTCCCAGGTGAAAGGGAATGTGGTTCATGAGAAAGAGAGAATCAAAAGATTAAGTGAAACTAGATAGTTTCATGTTGTTGGGTGCAATCGTTTATTGCACTGAGGGAAATACTGTATGGTGCTGATCTCTGCCTAGTTGACCACTGGTACTGAAACGGACAGCTGTGTGTGAGAGAGGGAAGTATCTGAGAGGTCAAAGTGATTTTACCCAGTCACAGTGACCCTCCTTATCACTCAGACCCCACCTCTCCACCCCCCCATCCCCGAGAGACTGGTCCTACTGAATCCCGTTTGACCTTGTCATTAAAAACCAAACAGCTGCAGTCATCTGTCTGCAGAGACCGTTAATTAACTGTGGCGCGCCGCAAGCCGATGGGTTTATGGTCTATAGCCATTCTCCTGGTCTTAGTCACGGCTCTGATGAGATTAAACCACAGGGGGTGGGTGGCACCTTAATTGGGGTGACGACGGGCTCGTGGTAATGACTGGAGCGGAATCAGTGGAATGGTATCAAATGCGTGGTTTCCAGGTGTTTGATGCCATTCCATTTACTCCTTTCCAGACATTATTATGAGCCGTCCTCTCCTCTGCAGCCTCCACTGGATTAAACTATATTCCGTTATGCCATAATCACCGATACCTCTCCCGTCCCGCCACCCGCCGAGGTACTGGCGCCTTTAGGTGGTGTTGAAACGTTCTCCTCTCCCGTCCCGCCACCCGCCGAGGTACTGGCGCCTTTAGGTGGTGTTGAAACGTTCTCCTGTTCTTAAGCTCGGTTGGTAATGTGACGGAGATGTTTCTCCCCCGAAGAAGTGATTCAGCGTTTCTCAAACTTTGCAGAATGTCCCTCAGAATGCCCTAACGACCGTAGAATGGGTTCCATAGATTATTCATCATCAAGTTCCATTACTCATTTCTTTGGGGATAGGCCTACTGTTAGTTATGATCGTGCTATTTAGGAACTGCAGAGTAGGTTTAGTCTCATAGGCTTCGCCTCCTGGCATCTACTGGTGAGTTATGTTGCCTAGGGATGGCTCTCTGTCACTCACTCTACTGTTCTGCACATGGCTCACTGTTCAACAGAAAGAGGCATCACATTCACAAAACACTATAGGACTTTCTTTATTTGACTGGAGTGGATTGTTTGGTTTTTATATGTGTTATATTCCCCTTCAGACGTCATATTTGGTCTTATTTCTAATAGCATGTGAAATGTCACGAATGAATGAAGTAGAGCAGGCCTATATGCAATTTATGAATCAGATTATGTTAGTTTTACAATATCGTACATTATGTTAGTTTTACAATAGCCTACATTATGTTAGTTTTACAATAGCCTACATTATGTTCGTTTTACTATAGGCTACATTATGTTAGTTTTACAATAGCCTACATTGATAGTTTTACAATAGCCTACATTGATAGTTTTACAATATTTTAACATTTTAGTCATTTAGCAGACGCTCTTATCCAGAGCGACTTACAGTTGGTGAATGCATACATTTTCATACTGGCCCCCCGTGGAAAACGAACCCACAACCCTGGCGTTGCAAACGCCGTGCTCTACCAACTGAGCTACACGGGACTAGTTTATTTATTTTATTTTTATTTAACCTTTATTTAACCAGGTAAGAAGCCAGTTGAGAACAAGTTCTCATTTACAACTGCGACCTGGCCAAGATAAAGCAAAGCAGTGCGATAAAAACAACAACACAGAGTTACATACGGGGTAAAACAAAACATAATGTCAAAAATACAACAGAAAATATATATACAGTGTGTGCGAATGTAGTAAGTTATGGAGGTAAGGCAATAAATAGGCCATAGTGCAAAAAAAATTACAATTAGTATTAACACTGGAATGATAGATGTGCAAGAGATGATGTGCAAATAGAGATACTGGGGTGCAAATGAGCAAAATAAATAACAATATAGGGATGAGGTAGTTGGGTGGGCTAATTTCAGATGGGCTGTGTACAGGTGCAGTGATCGGTAAGGTGTTCTGACAACTGATGCTTAAAGTTAGTGAGGGAGATAAGAGTCTCCAGCTTCAGAGATTTTTGCAATTCGTTCCAGTCATTGGCAGCAGAGAACTGGAAGGAATGGCGGCCAAAGGAGGTGTTGGCTTTGGGGATGACCAGTGAAATATACCTGCTGGAGCGCATACTACGGGTGGGTGTTGCTATGGTGACCAATGAGCTAAGATAAGGCGGGGATTTGTACACTACTTGTATCCTACATTATGTTAGTTTTACAATAGGCGACATTATGTTAGTTTTACAATATCGTACATTATGTTAGTTTTACAATAGGCTACATTATGTTAGTTTTACAATATCGTACATTCTGTTCATTTTACAATATCGTACATTATGTTAGTTTTACAATAGGCTACATTATGTTAGTTTTACAATATCGTACATTATGTTAGTTTTACAATAGCCTACATTATGTTCGTTTTACAATAGGCAACATTATGTTAGTTTTACAATAGGCTACATTATGTTAGTTTTACAATAGGCTACATTATGTTAGTTTTACAATAGGCTACATTATGTTAGTTTTACAATAGGCTACATTATGTTAGTTTTACAATAGGCTACATTATGTTAGTTTTACAATAGGCTACATTATGTTAGTTTTACAATAGGCTACATTATGTTAGTTTTACAATATCGTACATTATGTTAGTTTTACTATAGCCTACATTATGTTTGTTTTACAATAGGCGACATTATGTTAGTTTTACAATAGGCTACATTATGTTCATTTTACAATAGGCAACATTATGTTAATTTTACAATAGGCTACATTATGTTAGTTTTACAATAGCCTACATTATGTTAGTTTTACAATAGCCTACATTATGTTAGTTTTACAATAGCCTACATTATGTTAATTTTACAATAGGCTACATTATGTTAGTTTTACAATAGGCTACATTATGTTAGTTTTACAATAGGCTACATTGGTGGTTTGTAGCTTGCTATGTTTATGTTGTCTGTTTGAACCACTCCCAAACAAGGATTTCCTTCACGAGATAAATAAAGTTATTGTAATCTAATCTAATGAGAAGTTAAGTCTTTTGCATTGTATGTGATTTAGGGAAATTATTATTATTATTAAATGGCCATGCGTTTCCTTATTACTGTCAGTTCACAAAGGTAAAGGGTTGTCAGAAATCACGACACATGGGAGTATATGACGTCAGCTTAACACGTGGGGATTGGTCCACCCTCATGACGCGGTAAATTTACACAGGCTGCTCTACACACACGGATGCAAACGTGGAAAGCCTACACATACTTTTATCCATCTCTTTCTCTCTTTCTCACTCTCCCTTTTTCTCACTGTCTCTCTCTCTCTCTCTCTCACACACACACACACACACACACACAGTGTCTCTCATTAGTTATTGATGCATCGAGAGAGAAAAAACCCATCTGTGAGAAATTAAAGAGCCATCCTCTCTCGCATCAACAAGCTCTCACAGTCTCTCGTCAGAATTAGACATTCATCCATGTTTCTCAAACATCAAATTTCGAAGTTGTTTAAGATTAAGTCTAGGCATTAACGCCGAAATATTAAGGTTATCCATTAACTCCGAATGGTTAAGTAAAGGGGTAAGGTTTGGGATAGGCTTAAATCAAAAATAAAAATAAAAATAAAAAACATTCTGGCACTGGATTCGAACATGCAACCTTCGGCACCAGAGGTTTTCACGTCATCTCCCGACGTCCCCAGACATGGATGGATGTCGAATACTGACTTGTATCACGGGTGACCTGGCTGCTCACATACAGAGGCGAAACATACTGCCATTAATAATTGTTTTAATAATAGATACCTTTTCTACTGTTATTCCAGTTTATACATGTACTTTTCTGTATCTTCATACTGATACAGTAGTTCAGAATAATCTGTAGAAGGAACTCAAACTAGTTATTCTGTTGTGAAGCTAGTCACTCAACTAAAGCGGCCTAGAGTACATTTATATTTTAATGGAAGATAAGCATGTTCTCTTTTGTGTTGTAAATAGTGTATTTACAGAAATGTAAATTCACAGATATGTACAAAGGTCCATATTGATCACTTCTCTTGAACGCACAATGTATTGTCCCTCTTGAATAATGAAGTGTGTTGCTTTCCAATGTCATTGGCTACATATTATAAGCAACTACAGTTGATATCAGTTAAGAACAAACTGATACTAATTGTTCATCCGTTCATGAAACAGTTTACTCTGTACATAAAAAAAAAAAACGGTTGATAATGGCATAGATTGAGGAGTGGACGTTGAACGTTAAACGGCGACGTTAGCCAACCGGGGATCAGAGTCCTGCTCGTACCGGTAATGGTAGACTTCCATCTGGTCGCGGCACGCATCGCGGATGTTGTTGAGCCACCGTTTGATTCCTCTCCGGTTTAGATAAAGCACCATGAGGAACACTATCCCGATCAGCGCCAGGACTATCCCCAGGAACACGTAGGACACCGCCTCTAAGTTCTCATTGAGACAACCCACGTCCTCGCCGCGTAACCGCTCCAGTGGAATCCCCTTCTTGGCATCAGGCTCAGCGCATAGGAGGCGCGCAGCGTCCGCGCACTGAGAAGAGTTCTTTAACCAGAAGTAGAACGACTCAAGCTCACAGTTACACCTGAAAGGATTCAGTGACAAATAAATGCGCACTCTCTTGTGATGGTACAAACTAGATATGTTCTCTTTACCAATGTTCTCGATGGAGTTGTTGGTGAGAACTAAAGTGTGGAGGTTGAACGCGTCCAACCGCGAGATGGGTATGGTTTTCAACCGGTTGCCTGACAGCTCCAGCCGTTGGAGGTTGCGTAACGTTTCGGTACCCTGCAGCGCGTTGGAGAGCTGCGCCGCGGCTGGAGCAAGGAGCGAGTTGTTCAGGTAAAGAGAGCGGAGCTCCCGCAGACCGTGAAACGCCCGGTCTGAGATGTACACCAACGGGTTGTGGCTCAAATCCAGCAAATGCAACCTGGGGAGTCCCATGAAAGCGTCAGCCTCGATCACCACGATCCCGTTATGTGACAGTGAGAGGGTCGTTAGCTCGAGCTCCGTCCCGTTATTCGAGGAGAACGCTCCTCCCGGTAACGTTGAGATGTTGTTCCCCCTGAGTATTAACGTGGTCGCCCACGCCGGTATGTCACCCGATAACTCAGTGTGTTCGCCGTCCCGGCAGGTCACCGTCCCGGAGTCTCTGGCACAGATACAGGATAACGGGCACTCTTCCTCTGCTCTGACAGAAGAAAACAACAACAACAACAAAGACATAAACACCGCCTCGGCTGATAAACAAAAACACCGGCCTTTCAGAAAAGAAAGAACACCTCGTAAAACGTCACCACAATAATACTTCCATGTCTTTTTCCTCCACATGTTTACAGTAGGTCAGTAGATGTCTGTACAACGTCGTTTCGAAGGGGGAGACTTGGACACACTCCCTACTCTGAGGCCACAGGTCAACTAGTCTCGTCGGTCAGTTTGATTGAGAAAAAAAAAAACACTCAATAGTCTTTATTCTCCTTCGTTCCTTCTCTCTTCCCGAAAATGAGTCCGGTCTCTCTCTCTCCCTCCGGAGTTGTCGCGCAGTGAGGTGACAGTATGAGGTACAGTAGAATGTTGGCAGAGCTACGACGTGAGATGGTGGAAGAGGAAGAGGCTGCGGGTTATGGTGTGTGGACAGCAGCTTATTCTCTCTCTCATCTCTCCGCCCCCTCTCTCTGAGGTGTTTTTGACGTCTCCTTTAGTGAGTGACTGACTGAGTCAGACTGAGAGATCCCTGGTTCTCTCCATCACGAGTTGAGGTGGAAGAGAGAAGAGAACAGGAAAGTCTGTCTGTCTGCCTGTCAGTCACTCGGTTGTCTGGATCGTGTCCTCTTCACATGCCCAACTCGTGATGGAGAGAACACCTCTAACCACTTTAGCTGAGCTGATGGGACCAATTAATGTGTGAGAGAGATAGAGTGGAATCTTGTTCTCAGGTTACCAGAACAGAAGAGGAGACTTGACAGTTGACACAGGTCCTGGCTAGCCACCTTTAATTAAATCCAACCATTAGACTGCTACCACTTCAACATACACCCCTAGCTTACCAACCTATTACCATTAACCTACAGATGCTAGTCTACTGTCTTTCTGTCAAATGCCAGTCAGTTGCCTCTATAGTGTAAGCCTAATAGGGTTACCATTGCTTTGCAGAGCCCTCGATTGTTGAATTGAAAAGTGATTAGCCATTATGTGACTGTGTCACAATGTCCCAACTGTCATAGTCTATTGCTTGGTATAAAGGGATGTGTTGGCCATGAATACTGGATGGTGTGTTTATATATCTGTTGTTGGCCATAGGGCTAGGATGCTGGGGTCAGCTCCAGGTCATCGCCATAGCAACAGCCTATTGATTATCTATATGAGGTCATCTATTCACCTATTCTCTATCATTATAGATTACCCATGTGATTTTAACAGTTGATTTAAAGTTCAATATATCTTCAGAAAGAGAAAGGTGAGGTGAAACTGTCACATATTAGATTAATTTAAGGCCTGAATGGATTATCTATAACAGGCCTTAATGGATGATCTACAACAGGCCTTAATGGATGATCTACAACAGGCCTTAATGGATGATCTATAACAGGCCTTAATGGATGATCTATAACAGGCCTTAATGGATGATCTACAACAGGCCTTAATGGATGATCTATAACAGGCCTGAATGGATGATCTACAACAGGCCTTAATGGATGATCTAGAACAGGCCTTAATGGATTATCTAGAACAGGCCTTAATGGATGATCTATAACAGGCCTTAATGGATGATCTATAACAGGCCTATTTCAACTATGTTCCCCTTAGGGCCCATGAAGGAATACAGGGGCTCAATGAATAAAGTAGGAGTGCTGATCTAAAATCAGTTTAGCCTTTGGAATCATATTGAATAAGATACACTTGTTTTATATATACAGTACCAGTCAAAAGTTTGGACACACCTACTCATTCCAGGGTTTTTCTTTATTTTTTACTATTTTCTACATTTTAGAATAATAGTGAAGACATCAAAACTATGAAATAACACATGTGGAATCATGTAGTAAGCAAAAAAGTGTTAAACAAATCAAAATATATTTTATATTTGAGATTCTTCAAAGTAGCCACCCTTTACCTTGATGACAGCTTTGCACACTCTTGGCATTCTCTCAACCAGCTTCATGAGGAATGCTTTTTCCAACAGTCTTGAAGGAGTTCCCACATATGCTGAGCACTTGTTGTCTGCTTTTCCTTCACTCTGCCGTCTGACTCAACAAAAACCATCTCAATTGGGTTGAGGTCGGGTGATTGTGGAAGCCAGGTCATCTGATGCAGCACTCCATCACTCTCCTTGGTCAAATAGCCCTTACACAGCCTGGAGGTGTGTTTTGGGTCATTGTCCTGTTGAATAAACAAATGATAGACCCACTAAGCGCAAACTAGATGGGATGGCGTATCGCTACAGAATGCTGTGGTAGCCATGCTGGTTAAGTGTGCCTAGAATTCTAAATAAATCACAGACAGTGTCACCAGCAAAGCACCCCACACCATCACACCTCCTCCTCCATGCTTCACGGTGGCAACCACACATCAAATCAAATTTTATTTCCCACATGCGCCGAATACAACTGGTGTAGACATTACTGTGAAATGCTTACATACAGCCCTTAACCAACAATGCATTAATTTTTTTATAAAAAAGTAAAATAAAACAACAACAACAAAAAAGTGTTGAAAAAAACAGAGCAGAAGTAAAATAAAAGAACAGTAGGGAAGCTATATACAGGGGGGTACCGGTGCAGAATCAATGTGCGGGGGCACCGGCTAGTTGAGGTATTTGAGGTAATATGTACATGTGGGTAGATTTAAAGTGACTATGCATAAATAATTAACAGAGTAGCAGCAGCGGAAAAAGATGGGGTGGGGGTGGGGGGGGGGGGGGGGGGGGCAGTGCAAATAGTCCGGGTAGCCATGATTAAGCTGTTCAGGAGTCTTATAGCTTGGGGGTAGAAGCTGTTGAGAAGCCTTTTGGACCTAGACTTGGCGCTCCGGTACCACTTGCCGTGCGGTAGCAGAGAGAACAGTCTATGACTAGGGTGACTGGAGTCTTTGACTATTTTGAGGGCCTTCCTCTGACACCGCCTGGTATAGAGGTCCTGGATGGCAGGAAGCTTGGCCCCAGTGATGTACTGGGCACCACACGATCAGGCCTACCACTGTTGTGTCGTCGTAATGATGGTGTTGGAGTCGTGCCTGGCCATACAGTCATGGGTGAACAGGGAGTACAGGAGGGGACTGAGCACGCACCCCTGAGGGGCCCCCGTGTTGAGGATCAGCATGGCAGATGTGTTGTTACCTACCCTTACCACCTGGGGGCGGCCCGTCAGGAAGTCCAGGATCCAGTTGCAGAGGGAGGTGTTTAGTCCCAGGAACCTTAGCTTAGTGATGAGCTTTGAGGGAACGGAGATCATCTGTTCACCTACTCTGCGTCTCATAAAGACACGGCGGTTGGCACCAAAAATCTCAAATTTGGACTCATCAGACCAAAGGACAGATTTCCACCGGTCTAATGTCTATTGCTCGTGTTTCTTAGCCCAAGCAAGTCTATTCTTCTTATTGGTGTCCTTTAGTAGTGGTTTCTTTGCAGCAATTCGACCATGAAGGCCTGATTCACGCAGTCGCCTCTGAACAGTTGATGTTGAGATGTGTCTGTTATTTGAACTCTGTGAAGCATTTATTTGAGCTGCAATTTCTGAGGCTGGTAACTCTAATGAACTTATCCTCTGCAGTAGAGGTAACTCTGGGTCTTCCATTCCTGTGGCGGTCCTCATGAGAGCCAGTTTCATCATAGCGGTTAATGGTTTTTGCGACTGCACTTGAATAAACTTTCAAAGTTCTTGAAACTTTCCGGATTGGCTGACCTTCATGTCTTAAAGTAATGATGGACTGTCATTTATCTTTGCTTATTTCAAATCAAATCAAATCAAAATTGTATTTGTCACATACACGTATTTGAGCTGTTCTTGCCATAATATGGACTTTTACCAAATAGGGCTATCTTCTGTATACCAGCCCTACCTTGTCACAACACAGCTGATTGGCTCAAACGCATTAAGAAGGAAAGAAATTCCACAAATTAACTTTAACAAGGCACACCTGTTAATTGAAATGCATTCCAGGTGACTACCACATGAAGCTGGTTGAGAGAATGCCAAGAATGTGCAAAGCTGTCATCAAGGCAAAAGGTGGCTATTTGAAGAATCTCAAACGTAAAATATATTTTAACTACATGATTCCATATGTTTTGTTTAACTACATGATTCCATATGTGTAATGTGTTATTTCATTGTGTAGAAAATAGCAAAAAATAAAGAAAATCCCTGGAATGAGTAGGTGTGTCCAAACTTTTGACTGGTACTGTATATACATTTTCTATAACATTTCCCTTGTTTCAGGTCAACGTTGACAATTTTAATTGGCTGATGCCCATTTTTTAGACAGAGAAAAAGTTTAAACTTAAGCTATGTACCCGCTATGTTTTATGTTACCTTGTTTTATGTACAATTTGTTTACGACGTTAAACTGAAACAAGAAAAATATTATATGTAGATAAGTGTCTCTTATTCAATAGGATTTTAAAGGCTAAACTGATCCCAGATAAGTACTCCTGTTTTATTATTTGCTCCCCTTTGAAGTTACTCATCCAATAAACTACGTTTACCTTGTTGGTGCTTTTAGGGTTAATCGAACTCCCTCGTTGGTATTTCTTAAAATACACCGTAGGTCAACTTGGCCAGCAGAGAGATAAACCTCAGAATGCAACGTTTACTTTTGTTCCGCTCGGTCTGTAGAGTGTAGTTTCTCAATATTGCATGATGCATCCTTGACTACGCTCCTACTTGCTACTGACAGACAACATTCAAAAAGGGATGTTTTCACATGTACAACAAAATCGCGTGTTTTTACTTATCCATTTCACACACATCCATGTGCATTTACGGGGAACATATAAATGAGGTCTTTACAACATTTAAGTGTATCGTAAATAAAATAAATAAATACAAAGTTGATGTGCCTTTATGGTCTTGTCAAATAGCTGTCATGTACCTACATTACAATCGCTGCCAGGTGGCATACATACCTAAACCGGATCTGCGTGAACAGTAACAAAGGGGTTCGAGGCCCCTTCACATCAAGCTTTTTTGTTAAAGGGGCAGTGCAGTAAAAAACGAGATTTTCCCATTTTCTTTAATTATATTTCCACACCATGAGGTTGAAATAACACACTGAAATTGTGAAATGTATAATAATGGCCTTTTTGTACAAGAGCTGTTTGAAAGAAAATCCTGGAATTCCAGCCTGTTCAGGTGGGATGGAAGTTTTTGGTCCACATTATGATGTCACAATGTGATCTGATTATAATAGACCAATGACTGTCCATCTTTGGTAATGGGGTGGGCTCTAGTCCATTCTATCAGCCAATCAGGGCGGTGTATGGAAATATCTTACAATGTGTTTCCTAACGCCCACACGATCAGACTGAGCATTTCAAGGAGGAGGAAATTAATGATAAAATATATATTTTGGAGTTATTTTCATAAAAAAAGAAACACAGTGAATTATTAGACATACAGTGAATATTTAAAAATGAAATTACAAAGACTGCATGGGGGCTTTACGGAAAAAACTGTTTACTGCTGGCCCTCGATGCTCGATTCAAATAACCCATATGTGACAGAGTGGATGATTCTAATAACCCATATGTGACAGAGCGGATGATTCTAACAACCCATATGTGACAGAGTGGATGATTCTAATAACCCATATGTGACAGAGCGGATGATTCTAATAACCCCATATGTGACAGAGCGGATGATTCTAATAACCCATATGTGACAGAGCGGATGATTCTAATAACCCAAATGTGACAGAGCGGATTATTCTAATAACCCCATATGTGACAGAGCGGATGATTCTAATAACCCATATGTGACAGAGCGGATGATTCTAATAACCCCATATGTGACAGAGCGGATGATTCTAATAACCCCATATGTGACAGAGTGGATGATTCTAATAACCCCATATGTGACAGAGCGGATGAGTCTAATAACCCATATATGACAGAGCGGATGAGTCTAATAACCCATATGTGACAGAGCGGATGAGTCTAATAACCCCTATGTGACAGAGTGGATGATTGTAATAGAACATGTTGTACATGTGTAGCCTACATATCTATTTAATATGGCCGATATTGTAGGGCCGATTATTTATGTGGCAGTAGCCTATGTGTCGATCTGCAAGAGGGACTCCAACAAGAAGCCCCCCATTAAATGTATTCGTAATCTTCAATTGTAGGGATTTGGCTGCACTTTCCTTGGCAACACAACACAACACAACACATGTCATTCTACATTTCAAAGAAAAAATCTTTCCTGGGATTCAAACTTGCCACAAACAACAATCATTACCAGTAGCCAGGCTCCCTACACAGTGAAATATTCATCCCGTTGAAATGTAGCGTGTGTTTTAGTCAATTTGATAAGCAGATGGTGCCGTTTGACTTCTGTCATGGATGCTCTCATGGAAAAGTGTTTGATGACGTCCAGCTACGCCAATATTTATAATTGTTACGTTCTTCCTTTCTTTTTTTGTTTTTATATGTTACATTATCTAATGACCCCCCAGCATAGGTGGATTGGCCATCTGGCAATTCTGGCAAATGCTAGATGGGCCGGACCATCTTTTTGTTGGGTGGGCTGGTCAAAATGGATTTAAAAAAGAATCTCTGTCTCGCTCTCCTTCGCTCGCTCTGTTTTCTTCTATTGACTTATATGTAGCCTAATATTTAAACACTTAGGCAGGGGGAACACATGACAGGCACTAATTTGAAAAATGTGGTTAAGACTGTTATAAGGTATTATGTAAGCCAATGGTCATCTATAGGGGATTCATTCAGTGATTTGCTTCTTTGTCTAATATGTGTTAATTCATTCACAACTAGGTAGGGTAACATTTTATATTAAGGATCAGTAATAAACCATTTCTAAGGCTTTTATAAATTGTGTTCAGCATTTATTAATCATTAGTCCCACATGAACAAACCCATTTACTAATCATTAGTAAAGTATTGTTGCAGTCCCTAATCTAAAGTGTGTGCTATTTATATTTCATAAATACTTTATAAACGTTTTGAGTGACAAATTTGTCACAAAAAAGATGGCGTGCCATTGGTGAACATTCCTGCAGTACCTGGTAAAATAATAAGCACACAATACAGGATGTTTAAGGATATATATATATATATGTGAATAACTAGCTTACTAACATTCACAAATGTGGGAGTAATGATTTAACAAATGGATAGCAAACGGTTTGTAAATGGCTTATAACTGCCTTATAAATGGCTTATAACTGCCTTATAAATGGTTTATAACATGTCATATAAATGGCTTATAACTGCCTTATAAATGGCTTATAACTGCCATATAAATGGTTTATAACTGCCTTATAAATGGCTTATAACTGCCTTATAAATGGCTTATAACTGCCATATAAATGGTTTATTATGGACCCTTTAAAATAAAGTGTAAACCTAGGGGGCTGTTGGGCCCAGTAGAGACAGTGTGGTTCCCTGGTCTGCTGGGCCCAGCAGAGACAGTGTGGTTCCCTGGTCTGCTGGGCCCAGCAGAGACAGTGTGGTTCCCTGGTCTGCTGGGCCCAGCAGAGACAGTGTGGTTCCCTGGTCTGCTGGGCCCAGTGATGCAGCACAGACAGCCAAGCTGTGGAGGTAGGAAGAAAACAGAGAGAGAGAGACACACACTGACACAGATGTACTGCCAGTCCCTAGTGTTTTGGCTCTATATATTATATATATATATATATATAGTAATTAAACCTTAGGATAGGGGGGACATGTATGACAGCCAGGCACTACTTTACAATATAAGTAGTTAGGTTTTTATAAGGTATTATGAGCCAATGGTCATCTATTAGCCATTTATTCAGTAATTTGTCTTCTTTATCTAATAAATGTGTTTATTCATTCATAACTAGGATGTTGATGGGCCCAGCAAAGGCAATGTGGTCGTCTGGTCGTCTGGTACCAGTGCTGTGGGAAAGGATGCTAGGCTTAGCAGAGGAGTAACAGACAGACAGACAGACAGACGTACAGACAGACGTACAGACAGACAGACGTACAGACAGACAGACGTACAGACAGACAGACGTACAGACAGACGTACAGACAGACAGACGTACAGACAGGCGTACAGACAGACGTACAGACAGACAGACAGACAGACAGACAGACAGACAGACGTACAGACAGACAGACAGACAGACAGACAGACAGACGTACAGACAGACATACATACAGCAGAGAAGATGCAGAGACAGTCTGCACATCAGGGAGGCAACATAGGCCCAGTTATAGTTGTGAGTTGAATCTCCAGTAATGTTTTTACATGTTGCATTTGTCTTAAACATGAGCTGGTTAAAGAGAGCTGTTTACTAAAGGGGAGGACTATGTTTCACCGGTCACTGGGGGCACACGGTGATGTGGGCTGATGTTGTCCCAGTTTGCCCCTGCCCCCCAGAGGGACAGGAATGGACCTTCCTGTGTGTGTGTGTGTGTGTGTGTGTGTGTGTGTTTGCATGCGTGACTGTTACTGAATGAGTTTCTATCCCCAGAGCTGCCAAACCATGTGTCACTTCTGTCTCTCGTATTTGTCTCCTAGATTGATCTCCCTCTCTCTCTCTCTCTCTCTCCTCTCTCTCTCTCTCTCTCTCTCTCTCTCTCTCTCTCTCTCTCTCTCTCTCTCGCTGTGTAAGATGGATGTCTGCTTACATGGTAATGTGCCCTGTAGCCCCCCTTCTTTCGAAACCTTTACCTGAAGGTCATAAGTGCTGCAGGTTTCCATACGTCAAGTCTTGCAGCTTGATGTACAAGTACACCCCCTGGACAGGATGCTAGTTTATCGCAGGGCCTTACCCCCAATCTGCCATCACTAGCACATTAGAGGCTGCTGCTGCTGCCTATTGAAATCACTGGCCACTTTAAAGAAATGGAACACTAGTCACTTTAATAATGTTTACATATCTTGCACTACTCATCTCATATGTATATACTGCATTCTATTCTATAATATTCTACTGTATCTTAGTCCATGCCGCTCTGTCATTGCTTGTCCATATATGTATATTTTCTTGTTTTGTGTGTATTGGGTATATGTTGTGAAATTGTTAGATATTACTTGTTAGATATTACTGCACTGTCGGCGCTAGAAGCACAAGCATTTCGCTACATCCACTATAACATCTACTAAACACGTGTATGTGACAAATATGATTTGATTTGATTTGATTTGATCTACTTACAGTTTTTTCCGACTGCTTACACACAAAATCTTTTCATGTCACACGATTTTTGAAACCTCTCACTCAAAGTGCAAAACTACACACCAAATCTCCAAAACCATAAGCTATTTCTCAGCCTTTGACTCAGTTGTCAATTGCATAAAACACTTTTTTCAAAACACTACACACAATTCTCTACCTAAAACACAAAAATCGAACAGGAAGTGACTTGCTTTCCTTTTCCAAACACAACCATTCAAAATGCTACACTTATTCACCAGGTCACACACACACTCTTCACATGTGCAAACACTAATTGCTTAACTGATCACTAACCAATCACTGCTTTACTGTAGTATAGGCCTATAAATAGGTCAATGGTCAGATTACCTGTTTTGAACAATGGATGCCAACAATGGACAGAGAGCAAGAGGAGTAGGAGGGAGAGGCAGGGGACAACAACGAGGACAAATTCAAAGACGAAGTGTTGGAAGAGGAGGAGGAGGAGGAAGAGGAAAATGAAGAGGAAGAGGAAGAGGAAGAAGAGGACGAGGGCAAAGAAGAGAAGGAAGGAGATTTATTTATGTGGATGAGGTTGGCTTCAACCTCACCAAAACCAGGCGCCGCTGAAGAAATGTAAAAGGACAGAGGGCAATTACCAATGTCCCTGGACAGCGTGGGGGTAATATAACTATGTGTGCTGCCATCACTCAAAACGGGGTCCTCCATCACAATGCCACACTGGGTCCGTACAAGACCGGCCATAGGCTCACTTTTCTGGATGCAATTTACACAATGCTTGTCCCTGATCCAGATCAGGAGCCTGCTGGATTTGTGGTTATATGGGACAATGTTAGTTTTCACCGGGCTGTTCTGGTCCAAAACTGGTTTGCCACCCATCCACAATTTGTAGTTTTGTACCTACCCTCATATTCACCTTTTCTAAATCCCATAGAGGAATTCTTCTCAGCCTGGCGCTGGAAAGTGTATGATTGCCAACCCTATGCCCGCATGCCGCTTCTCCAGGCAATGGAGGACGCATGTGGGGACATAGAGGTTGCCTCTGTCCAAGGTTGGATACGCCATGCTAGGAGATACTTCCCTCAATGTTTGGCAAGAGAAAACATATCTTGTGATGTGGACCAAGTATTGTGGCCAGACCCAGCCCGGAGAAGAGATGAAGCGTAGCTTAGCACTGGTGACTGCCCACCCCCCTACCAATTCCTGGACTGCCCCCCGGGACCCCACACACACAATTTTGTTCTTTACTGTATTCTAAAGAATATACTTTTGGTTTACATATGTTTATGGTTTTGTTGTGTGCTACTGTATACAACAGTAATGTTTGGCCTAATAAATATTTTCTGTTTCTACATTGCATTGGTGTTTACAGTGTACTTGTTACCCCTCTCAGCAGATTACTTTCACTGTAGAACATTGTATTGAAATGTAGATATAAGCCTATGAAAGACCAAAGAGCTTTAGATTTAGAACAACAGTGTTTACATGGTATATCCAAAAATTTACTATTATGAAAGAAGTGTTTGCCATTTGATGCAAATGCTTCATTCTGACATGTGTTTACGGCATTTTGAATGCAGTGTTACATTTTGAAGGAGATGTGAGGCATTTTGCATTTTGTGTGTGCAGTTTTGGGAATTGTGTGTAGAGTTTTGAAAAAAGGAGACATAGTTTTGAAAACGTGTGTAAGCAGTTGGAAAAAACTGTAATACTCTGTGCCAAGCATGGGTACCAGTTTTACAGTCTTTGGTATGATTGAACTCCCAGCCTTCCAAATTTCCCTCTAATCAGGGATGGATTCAGACCTTGGAACTAATGTGAGAAAAAAAAAATATGAGTGGAATCTCTTGTCAATTAGTGACTTGAATTTATAATGTAATTAATCAATTAGATGAATCAGTCAATTATCTACCAAACGTTAAGCCCTTCAGGCTTGTTTTTGAGTACCACTGGTACCTGCTTGTCTGTGCCAAAGCCTGGATAACAGAACTACAGTAGTATGTTCAGCTCATCCTCATTGAAAGCTGTAGTAGTCTACATGAAGCACGCAGGTACCTAATAGGGCTGCGGTCATCGTGTCTGCCTACCCTGCATACCCTGCATACCCTGCCTACCCTGCATACCCTACCTACCCTACCTACCCTACCTACCCTGCCTACCCTGCCTACCCTGCCTATCCTGCCTACCCTGCCTATCCTGCCTACCCTGCCTACCCTACCTACCCTACCCTACCTATCCTACCTACCCTGCCTACCCTACCTACCCTACCTACCCTGCCTACCCTGCCTACCCTGCCTATCCTGCCTACCCTGCCTACCCTACCTACCCTACCTACCCTGCCTACCCTACCTACCCTACCTACCCTGCCTACCCTGCCTACCCTGCCTACCCTGCCTACCCTGCCTACCCTACCTACCCTGCCTACCCTACCCTACCTACCCTACCTACCCTGCCTACCCTGCCTACCCTGCCTACCCTGCCTACCCTACCTACCCTGCCTACCCTGCCTACCCTGCCTACCCTGCCTACCCTACCCTACCCTGCCTACCCTGCCTACCCTGCCTACCCTACCCTACCTACCCTGCCTACCCTGCCTACCCTACCCTGCCTACCCTGCCTACCCTACCTACCCTGCCTACCCTACCTACCCTGCCTACCCTGCCTACCCTAACCCTGCCTACCCTGCCTACCCTACCTACCCTGCCTACCCTGCCTACCCTACCTACCCTGCCTACCCTGCCTACCCTACCTACCCTGCCTACCCTACCTACCCTACCTACCCTGCCTACCCTACCTACCCTACCTACCCTGCCTAACCTGCCTACCCTGCCTACCCTACCCTGCCTAACCTGCCTACCCTACCCTACCTACCCTACCTTACCCTACCTGCCCTACCTACCCTGCCTACCCTACCTACCCTGACCTACCCCTACCCTACCTACCCCTACCCTGCCTACCCTGCCTACCCTACCTACCCTACCCTACCCTACCCTGCCTACCCTACCTACCCTGCCTACCCTGCCTACCCTGCCTACCCTAACCTACCCTACCTACCCTACCTACCCTGCCTACCCTACCTACCGTGCCTACCACCTACCCTCCCTACCCACCCTCCTACCTACCTGCCTACCCTGCCTACCCTGCCTACCCTGCCTACCCTACCTCCCTGCCTACCCTGCCTACCCTACCTACCCTACCTCCACCCTCCCTACCCTGCCCTACCCTCCTACCCTACCTACCCTACCTACCTGCCTACCCTCCTACCCCCTACCTACCCTGCCTACCCTGCCTACCGCCTACCTCACCCTACCTCTGCCTACCCTGCCTACCCCTAACCCTACCTACCCTGCCTACCCTACCTACCCTACCTACCCTGCCTACCCTCCCTGCCTACCCTGCCTACCTGCCTACCCTCCTACCCTCCTACCCTACCCTGCCTACCCTGCCCTACCCTACCCTACCTACCCTGCCTACCCTGACCTACCCTACCTACCCTGCCTACCCTGCCTACCCTGCCTACCCTGCCTACCCTGCCTACCTCTGCCCTACCCGTACCCTACCTACCCTGCCTACCCTACCTACCCCCTACCTACCTCCCTACCCTGCCTACCCTGCCTACCCTGCCTACCCTACCCTGCCTACCCTACCTACCCTGCTACCCTACCTACCTATACCCTGCCTACCCTGCCTACCCTACCTACCTACCTACCCTGCCTACCCTGCCTACCCTACCTACCCTGCCTACCCTCCTACCCTGCCTACCCGCTACCCTACCTACCACTAACCCTACCCTACCTACCCTGCCTACCCTACCTACCCTGCCTACCCTACCTACCCTGCCTACCCTGCCTACCCTACCCTACCCTGCCCTACCCTGACCTACCCTGCCTACCCTGCCTACCCTACCTACCACCTACCCTACCCTACCCGCCTACCCTACCTACCCTGCCTACCCTGCTACCCCTACCTCCCCCTACCCTCTACCCTCACCTACCCTACCACCTGCCTACCCTACCCTACCCTGCCTACCCGCCTACCCTACCCTACCCTACCGTACACCCTACCCCTACCCTACCCTACCCTGCCGTACCCTACCTACCCTACCGTACCCTGCCTACCCTGCCTACCCCCTACCCTACCCTACCTACCCTGCCTACCCTGCCTAACCTGCCACCACCTACCCTCCTACCCTGCCCTCCTGACCCTACCACTCACACCGTACCCTACCCTCGCCTACCCTGCCTACCCTACCTACCCCTGCCCCACCACTGCCTACCCTACCCTACCACCTGCCTACCCGCTACCTCCTACCCTGCCTACCCTGCCTACCCTACCTACCCTGCCTACCCTGCCTACCCCTACCTCTCTACCCTCCCTACCCTATACGCCTACCCTGCCTACCCTACCTACCCTGCACCCTACCTACCCTGCCTACCCTACCTACCCTGCCTCACCCTGCCACCCTACCCTACCCCTGCCTACCCTGCCCTACCCTACCTACCCTCCTACCCTACCTACCCTACCCTCCTACCCTACCCTACCCTGCCTCTACCCTGCCTACCCTGCCTACCCTACCTACCCTGCCTACCCTGCCTACCCTACCTACCCTGCCTACCCCTACCCCCTGCCTACCCTACCCTACCTGCCTACCCTGCCTACCCTCCACCCTACCCTACCCTGCCTACCCTACCTACCCTGCCTACCCTACCTACCCTACCCCCCTACCCTACCCTGCCTACCCTGCCTACCCTTACCTACCCCCTACCCCCTACCCTACCCTGCCTACCCTACCCTACCCCTGCCTACCCTACCCTACCTACCTAACCCTACTACCCTGCCTACCCTCCTACCCTACCGTACCCTGCCTACCCTACCTACCCTGCCTACCCTACCCTACCCCTACCTACCCCTACCTGCTACCCTGCCTACCCTACCTACCCTGCCTACCCTGCCACTCCTGCCTACCCTACCCTACCCTACCCTAGCCTACCACTCCCTGACCTACCCTACCCTGCCTACCCTACCGTACCCTACCCTACCTCCCTACCCCCTACCCTACCTACCCTGCCTACCCTACCTACCCTACCTACCCTACCTACCCTGCCTACCCTCCTACCCTGCCTACCCTGCCTACCCTGCAGTGCCCTTACCTTACCCTACACTCTGTTAAACCTACCTCGCTACTCTAACCCGACCTACCCTGCTACCCTACTACCCTACCTCCCTACCTATCCTAACCTACCTGCTATCCCTGCTACACAACTGTCTACCCTTCCAGGTATTCCTACCCTGCCGTACCCTAGCTTCTACACCGACCTACCCTGCTTATACCCTCCACTCCTACCCTTACCACTTGCTACCTCTCACCTGCTACTCTTACCCAACCGCTACCCTGTAACCTACCTCTCCCGTACCCAACCCTAGTAACCTCCTACTCCACCCTGCCTACCCTAACCCTAGCCCTCCTTAACCTACCCTCCTACCTGCTACTGTACCGCACCTCTAACTCTCCTACGCTACCCTAACCTCCTACCTCCTCATCTACCCTAACCACTGACCCTGCCTACCCTTCAGTGTTATTTCAACCAGACATCTGGTTAATACTCTATTCAGTGTTATTTCAACCAGACATTGGTTAATACTCTCTTCAGTGTTATTTCAACCAGACATCTGGTTAATGCTCTCTTCAGTGTTATTTCAACCAGACATCTGGTTAATACTCTTCAGTGTTCTTCAACCAGATTGGTTTTGACCAACCAGACATCTGGTTAATCTCTCTTCTGTTATTTCACCAGACATCTGTTAATAGCTCTCATTCAGTGTTATTTCACCAACATTCTGTTATCCTCTCCTCTCAGTTTACTTCTCTAACAGACTTTGGTATGCTCTCTTCATGTTATTCAACCAGACCATCTGGTTCACCTCCTCAGTTCACAACCCAGACCGGTAAACCCCTCATTCAGTCTAACTCACCGTCCCACGTTGTCCACAACCCTCCCTCCCACTCTTCCACAACCCTCCCTCCGCTATCAGCCACAACCCCCACCTCCCCCCCTTCTCCCACCCTCCCCCCTCATCCACACCCTCCCGCCCACTCAGTCCACAACCCTCCCGCCCACTCAGTCCACAACCCTCCCGCCCACTCAGTCCACAACCCTCCCGCCCACTCAGTCCACCCCGCCCCCCTCCCCCCCAGTCCACAACCCTCCCCCCACTCAGTCCACACCCTCCCCCCCTCATCCACAACCCTCCCCCACTCGTCCACCCCCCCGCCCACGTCCACAACCCTCCGCCCTCCAACCCTCCGCCACTCAGTCCACAACCCTCCCGCACCTTCCAATCCAATCCCCACCCCACTCGCCCACACCCGCACTCCACAACCCTCCCGCCCACTCAGTCCACACCCCCCACCTCCACAACTCCCGCCCCTCAGTCCACACCCCCCCCACTCAGTCCCACAACCCTCCCGCCCACTCAGTCCACAACCCTCCCGCCCACTCAGTCCACAACCCGCCTCTCCCACCCTCCCCCCATCAGTCCACA
This sequence comes from Coregonus sp. 'balchen', assembly GCA_902810595.1. Classification (NCBI taxonomy): domain Eukaryota; kingdom Metazoa; phylum Chordata; class Actinopteri; order Salmoniformes; family Salmonidae; genus Coregonus; species Coregonus sp. 'balchen'. The sequence continues at coordinate 54,101,027 of LR778265.1, read as the reverse complement.
ACCCTCCCCCCACTCAGTCCACAACCCTCCCGCCCACTCAGTCCACAACCCGCCCACTCAGTCCACAACCCTCCCGCCCACTCAGTCCACACACTGTGGGCTATTGTTTTCTACCTCGTGAATGTGTCTCAGCGTCAGATGAAGTGACTATTGCATCTGGTGGTACTGTTGAGCTGTCTAGATAGATTCATACTACATGGGTTATTGTAGCACTGTCTAGATAGATTCATACTGAAAAAAAATAAACCCAACATGCAACAATTACACCCGTGGTGGAGCCAGGCCCAGCCAATCAGAATGAGTTTTTTTTCCCCATAAAAGGGCTTTATTACAGACAGAAATACTCCGACCCCACTGCGGTTGTGAGGCTAGTTGGTCTGCGGTTGTGAGTCCGGTTGGAGGTACTGCCAAATTCTCTAAAATGATGTTGGAGGCGGCTTATGGTAGAGAAATTAACATGAAATTCTCTGGCAACAGCTCTGGTGGACATTCCTGCAGTCAGCAGGTCAATTGCACGCTCCCTCAAAACTTGAGACATCTGTGGCATTGTGTTGTGCGACAAAACGGCACATTTTACAGTGGCCTTTTATTGTCCCCAGCACAAGATGCACCTGTGTAATGGTCATGTTGTTTAATGAGCATCTTGATATGCCACACCTGTCAGGTGGATGGATTATCTTGGCAAAGGAGAAATGCTCACTAACAGGGATGTAAACGAATTTGTCCACAACATTTGAGAGAAATAAGCTTTTTGTGAGTATGGAACATTTCTGGGATCTTTTATTTCAGCTCATGAAACATGGGGACCAAACACTTTACATGTTGGGTTTATATTTTTGTTCAGATACATACTAGATAGGTTATTGTAGCGCTGTCTAGATAGATAAATACTAGATAGGTTTTCGGTGGCAGGCGAGTGGCAGGTAGCATAGTGGTTAAGAGCGTTGGGCCAGTAACCGAAAGGTTGCAGGTTTGAATCCCAGAGACGGCAAGGTGAAAACATTTGCTGTTCTGCCCTTGAGCAAGGCAGTTAACCCCCAACAACAACTGTTCCCCTGGCGACGATGATGTCGATTAAGGCAGCCCCCCCTGCACCTGTCTGATTCGGAGAGTTGGGCTAAATGCGGAAGACACATTCCCTTTTTTCTATTGTAGAGTTGTCTAAAAATATACTTACTAGATAGGTTAAGTCAGACTCTTTGTTGTGGAAAATAATCACTATACTTTATTACAGATCTAAATACTTCCAGAGTTTTTGTAGAATTAAGAATGACTTTATTGCAATTTCAACAAAGCCGATGCCAGTCTGCAGAGTAGCACCCTTTTTCTCTCTCTCTCCCCCAGTTATATATCCCATCCATATCTCCTCTAGCACAAAACCCCTCCCTCTTCAGTTTCCCGCTCTCTATCGCTCCGCCCACTTCCTTTGTCTATGATGGCGGCTAAATTCGACTTTCATTCAGTTCAGAATCAATAGTAATACAATCAATCAATCCCTTATCTTGCAAAAACACCTCATGTTTAGTTTAAACTCTGTTCAACACCAGCTCTCCCGGGCTTGACCTGAAGACTGATTGTTGGACATGACAGGTCCCTACTTTAATCTTTCAAACATACACAAACCCCACCCCCTCATGCTGTAATCAATCAAGAAGATAGCCAATGAGAGACAAAGGTTTAGCCCGAACTCTGTTCAACTCTGGCGCCGAGAGAGACAAAATGCCACAGGCTAGTTTCAGTCCCTACTAAGATAGGACAGCCATGGATTTAAGTAAGAGCAATCAATTCGACCCTAGGTCAGATTCCCACTTTACCCAAACACACACACACACACAGTGAAAAAACCCAATTAAGTTCCTGGCCCAGCAACAAAGAATTCTAACTATGTTCGTGATTAACCCAGTTTTATCTCATAGTCCACTAAAAAATCTCCATCATCTTCAATGATGGCTGATCCAGCGTTTATTGCATGAGGTCACTGGACTCTCTCTGCCTGCCAACATGTCCTGGTAAGACTGACAGGCAATAACCCTGTCGTTAGGCAAGGTAGGCAGTATTACTACTGACAGCACTTATCCCAAAGACCAACACTAACAGACCCACTTTGAGACATACAAACCCTCCAACCCAAAAAGTACTGTGGTGTTGATGGTATCCTCAATGAAATGATAAAATATACAGACCACAAATTTCAATTAGCTATACTTAAACTCTTTAACATCATCCTTAGCTCTGGCATCTTCCCCAATATTTGGAACCAAGGACTGATCACCCCAATCCACAAAAGTGGAGACAATTTTGACCCCAATAACTGCCCAATAACTACCGTGGGATATGCGTCAACAGCAACCTTGGGAAAATCCTCTGCATTATCATTAACAGCAGACTAGTTCATTTCCTCAGTGAAAACAATGTACTGAGCAAATGTCAAATTGGCTTTTTACCAAATTACCGTACGACAGACCACGTATTCACCCTGCACACCCTAATTGGCAAACAAACAAACCAAAACAAAGGCAAAGTCTTCTCATGCTTTGTTGATTCCAAAAAAGCTTTTGACTCAATTTGGCATGAGGGTCTGCTATACAAATTGATGGAAAGTGGGGTTGGGGGAAAAACATACGACATTATAAAATCCATGTACACAAACAACAAGTGTGCGGTTAAAATTGGCAAAAAACACACACATTTCTTTCCACAGGGCCGTGGGGTGAGACAGGGATGCAGTTTAAGCCCCACCCTCTTCAACATATATATCAACGAATTGGCGAGGGCACTAGAACAGTCTGCAGCACCTGGCCTCACCCTACTAGAATCTGAAGTCAAATGTCTTCTGTTTGCTGATGATCTGGTGCTTCTGTCACCAACCAAGGAGGGCCTACAGCAGCACCTAGATCTTCTGCACAGATTCTGTCAGACTTGGGCCCTGACAGTAAATCTCAGTAAGACAAAAATAATGGTGTTCCAAAAAAGGTCCAGTTGCCAGGACCACAAATACAAATTCCATCTAGACACCGTTGCCCTAGAGCACACAACTATACATACCTCGGCCTAAACATCAGCACCACAGGTAACTTCCACAAAGCTGTGAACGATCTGAGAGACAAGGCAAGAAGAACCTTCTATGCCATCAAAAGGAACATAAAATTTGACATACCAATTAGGATCTGGCTAAAAATACTTGAATCAGTTATAGAACCCATTGCCCTTTATGGTTCTGAGGTCTGGGGTCCGCTCACCAACCAAGTATTCACAAAATGGGACAAACACCAAGTTGAGACTCTGCATGCAGAATTCTGCAAAAACATCCTCCGTGTACAACGTAAAACACCAAATAATGCATGCAGAGCAGAATTAGGCCAATACCCGCTAATTATCAAAATCCAGAAAAGAGCCGTTAAATTCTATAACCACTTAAAAGGAAGTGATTCCCAAACCTTCCATAACAAAGCCATCACCTACAGAGAGATGAACTTGGAGAAGAGTCCCCTAAGTAAGCTTGTCCTGGGGCTCTGTTCACAAACACAAACAGACCCCACACAGCCCCAGGACAACAACAACAACAACAACACAACTAGACCCAACCAAATCATGAGAAAACAAAAAGAGAATTACTTGACACATTGGAAAGAACAAACAAAAAAACAGAGCAAACTAGAATGCTATTTGGCCCTAAACAGAGAGTACACAGTGGCAGAATAACTGACCACTGTGACTGACCCAAACTTAAGGAAAGCTTTGACTATGTACAGACTCAGTGAGCATAGCCTTGCTATTGAGAAAGGCCGCCGTAGGCAGACCTGGCTCTCAAGAGAAGACAGGCTATGTGCACACTGCCCACAAAATGAGGTGGAAACTGAGCTGCACTTCCTAACCTCCTGCCAAATGTATGACCATATTAGAGACACATATTTCCCTCAGATTACAGCGATCCACAAAGAATTCGAAAACAAACCCAATTTTGATAAACTCCCTTATCTACTGGGTGAAAAAACCACAGTGTGCCATCCCAGCAGCAAGATTTGTGACCTGTTGCCACAAGAAAAGGGCAACCAGTGAAGAACAAACACCATTGTAAATACAACCCATATTTATGTTTATTTATTTTCCCATTTGTACTTTAACTATTTGCACATTGTTACAACACTGTATATATACATAATATGACATTTGAAATGTCTTTATTCTTTTGAAACTTCTGAGTGTAATGTTTACTGTTAATATTTATTGTTTATTTCACTTTTGTTTACTATCTACTTCACTTGCTTTGGCAATGTTAACACACGTTTCCCATGCCAATAAAGCCCTTAAAAATTGAACATTTAAATTGAGAGAGAGAGAGAGATGCGCCAAATTAACAGCAGGTTTGTTTTCCAAGAGGGTTATTATGTGACGTTCTGGCTCCGGGACTCTTTGTTGTGAGCCAGGGTTGTCATTTTCTTTTGGGTGTATTTCTATGTGGGATCTGGTTGTTCATTTTCTATGTTTGGTTTTGTTGTTAATTGGGCATATGACTCCCAATCGGAGGTAACGAGTGTCAGCTGTTCGGCTCGTTATCTCTGATTGGGAGCCATATTTAATCTGTGTGGTTTCACCTTTGTTGGTGGGTTTTTGTTTCCGTGTTGCTGTCTGTATCAGTAGTGGAACTTCACGTATCGTATTTTGTTGTTTTCTGTGGTTGCTTTCATTTAATAAAGTAAGCATGTTTATTGGTACACGCGCTGCGCGTTGGTCTCATCCTTCAGACGATCGTGACAGAAAAACCCACCAAAGAAAGACCAAGCAGCGTGTCCAGGAGCAAGGTGACTGGACATGGGAGGAGGCGCCGGGCAAGGAGATGGAGAGGCTGGCGATGGCCCAGGTGGGCACAGCGTGGTCCTGGGAGGACATGCTCGGAGGCAAGGGACCTTGGGGGAAGATCAAGGCCCTGGCAAGAGAGGAGCATCGGCGGCAGCAGGTTCAACGTCGTAAGGACGAGAGGCAACCCCAAGAAATTTTTGGGGGGGGGCACATGGCTTGGGCGACGGAGCAGCAGGAGGCCGCCACAAGGCAGAGTCAGAGGGCTGCCAGGTTAAGGGGGCTGACGGAGGCAGAGAAGGGAAGGATTCAGTGGGCTACCAGGTCAAGGGGGCAACTGGGTAAAGCAGAGAGGGAAGGTGTTGAGGCACGGCGTGTGGTACTGGGGTGTGTAACCAGTTCGGTCCGGCCCGTTCCTAGTCCCAAGGTGCAGCCAGTAGTGTGTGTTCCCCGTACGGTACAGCCTGTTCCGGTCCCTCGCACTAAGTGTAAGGTGCGCGTCGCCAGCCCAGCCCGGCCTGTTCCTACTCCACGCACCAGGGATACGGTGCGCTTCACCAGCCCAGCCCGGCCTGTTCCTACTCCACGCACCAGGGATACGGTGCGCTTCGCCAGCCCAGCCCGGCCTGTTCCTACTCCACGCACCAGGGATACGGTGCGCTTCGCCAGCCCAGCCCGGCCTGTTCCTACTCCACGCACCAGGGATACGGTGCGCTTCACCAGCCCGGCCCGGCCTGTTCCGGCCACTCGCACCAGGGATACGGTGCGCGTCGCCAGCCCCCGCCCGGCCTGTTCCTGCTCTCCGCACTAGGCGTGAGGTGAGTCCCCAGGGTCCAGCATGCCCTGTTCCGGCTCCCCGCACTAGGCGTTATGGGAGTCCCCAGGGTCCAGCATGCCCTGTTCCGACTCCCCGCACTAGCCCTGAGATGCGTGTCCTCAGCCCGGGACCACCAGTTCCGGCACCACGCACTAGGACTTATGTGCGTCCCCAGGGTCCTGCATGCCCTGTTGCTTCTCCCCGCACTAGCCCTGAGATGCGTGTCCTCAGCCCGGTACCCTCCAGTTCCGGCACCACGCATCAGGTCTACGGTGCGCCTCAGACGGCCAGAGTCTGCCGTCTGCCCAACGGCGCCTGAACTGCCCGTCTGGCCAACGGCGCCTGAACTGCCCGTCTGCACAACGGCGCTTGAACTGCCCGTCTGCACAACGGCGCCTGGACTGTCTGTCTGCCCAACGCCGTCTGAACGGCCCGTCTGCCCAACGCCGTCTGAACTGCCCGTCTGCCCAACGCCGTCTGAACTGTCCGTCTGCCCAACGCCGTCTGAACTGCCCGTCTGTACTGAGCCTGCAAAGCCGCCCGTCTGCCATGAGCCTTCAGAGCCGTCCGCCAGACCGGAGCCGCTAGAGCTCTTCGCCAGACAGGATCAGCCAGAGCCTTCCGCCAGACAGGATCAGCCAGAGCCTTCCGCCAGACAGGAGCAGCCAGAGCCTTCCGTCAGACCGGATCAGCCAGAGCCTTCCGCCAGACAGGAGCAGCCAGAGCCTTCCGCCAGACGGGATCAGCCAGAGCCTTCCGCCAGCCATGAGTGGCCAGATCCGTCAGCCAGCCATGAGCCGCCAGATCCGTCAGCCAGCCATGAGCAGCCAGATCCGTCAGCCAGCCATGAGCCGTCCAGCCAGGATCCGCCCCTTAGTCCAGTGCTGCCCCTTAGTCCAGTGCTGCCCCTTAGCCTGGTGCTGCCTCTTAGTCCGGTGCTGCCCATTAATCCAGGTGGGTTTAAGTGGAGGGTGGTCATTGGGAGGAGGTTAAGAAAGCGGGTAGGAACTATAGTGGGGTGGTGGTCAAGCCCGGAGCCGGAACCGCCTCCGGGGAGCAACACCCACCCAGCCCTCCCCTATTGTGGGGTTGTGAGGCGCGGTCGCAGTCCGCGCCTTTAGGGGGGGGTACTGTGACGTTCTGGCTCCGGGACTCTTTGTTGTGAGCCAGGGTTGTCATTTTCTTTTGGGTGTATTTCTATGTGGGATCTGGTTGTTCATTTTCTATGTTTGGTTTTGTTGTTAATTGGGCATATGACTCCCAATCGGAGGTAACGAGTGTCAGCTGTTCGGCTCGTTATCTCTGATTGGGAGCCATATTTAATCTGTGTGGTTTCACCTTTGTTGGTGGGTTTTTGTTTCCGTGTTGCTGTCTGTATCAGTAGTGGAACTTCACGTATCGTATTTTGTTGTTTTCTGTGGTTGCTTTCATTTAATAAAGTAAGCATGTTTATTGGTACACGCGCTGCGCGTTGGTCTCATCCTTCAGACGATCGTGACATATTAGAAGACCCCTATTCTTCCCCCAGTGTCTGAGAGGGCCAATCACACTAGGACATCTGCTCCCCATCTCCCCTCAGGACCCCGGCTCCAGGTGGTTTCCAGGGCTGTACTCTCTATCTACCATGGACAGGACGCAGTAGCTTTAGATTTAGTGGCCGCTGGTGATCAGAGCTTGTTGCTGGGACATTGTCAGGGTGTGTTTGTGTGTGTGTGTGTTGGTGCGTGCCCGTGTGCGTGTGCGTGTGTGTGTGTATGTGTTATGGCGGCGCTCTGCTTGGCTCGCGGCCCCACGGTTGACATTGAACCACGTAAATTGACTTACCCAAGGCTGCCAATCATCATCACCTAGCTGGTGTGTGTGATCAGCTGCACAACACCTTAGCAGTACAAGGCTCTCGTTTGTCATTTCCCTCATTACTGAGAGAACGCGTGCGGGAGGGGGTGGGGGGGTGGACAGAGAGAGAGAGATTATGAGCATGTGTGTATATTGTGCACATTGAGTACCTTGGAACTGCAGATCCGTTCCCTCCACCCCTGGCAGCGCTACCCCCTCCTCCCCACTCTTTACCTCTCTCTCCTGGCTGTGGAATGAGTGATACACAGGAGAACGCTGAGTCACCATGTAACACTCAGAGACCCCCCCCCACCCACCCACACACAGATATAAAAGTGTCAGGCCTGGGGCTGTCATAATATACAGTAGAGAGGGAGGGGTTAGAACAGGGCAGGAGAGAGAGAGAGAGAGAGAGAGAGAGAGAGAGAGAGAGAGAGAGAGAGAGAGAGAGAGAGAGAGAGAGAGAGAGAGAGAGAGAGAGAGAGAGAGAGAGAGAGAGAGGGATAGAGAGAGAGAGATACAGAGAGACAGAGAGAGAGATCTATTGCATAACGTTATCACAGAGAGTTAGAACTAACTACTGAATGACTCAACATAAACTGACGATTCTGAAACATTAACATCCCTCTTTATGACCCCATAGACACACGTCTGGCTTTCAACTACTCTACATAATGGTTCTGCGTTTATAGCTTTAGACAGAGTACTAGAGTATGTCTCTGTATGATACTGCTGTTATTTTTACATATTTGTAGGTGTTTTAACAATTTATTAAGACAGGAAAAAAATATGAGGTGGGGAAACAAGCAAGCGGAAGAACCAGTGGGTGGACAGAGAATTACTACTTTTCCACACACAGACACACACACACACACACACACACTGACAAAGTGTATCTGTCAATCCGACACACACAGGTTTATATAGAGCACCATGGGTTATATAGAGCACCATGGGTTATATAGAGCACCATGGGTTATATAGAGCACCATGGGTTATATAGAGCACCATGGTTTCTATAGAGCACCATGGTTTATATAGAGCACCATGGTTTATATAGAGCACCATGGGTTATATAGAGCACCATGGTTTATATAGAGCACCATGGTTTATATAGAGCACCATGGGTTATATAGAGCACCATGGGTTATATAGAGCACCATGGTTTATATAGAGCACCATGGTTTATATAGAGCACCATGGTTTATATAGAGCACCATGGGTTATATAGAGCACCATGGGTTATATAGAGCACCATGGGTTATATAGAGCACCATGGGTTATATAGAGCACCATGGTTTATATAGAGCACCATGGGTTATATAGAGCACCATGGTTTATATAGAGCACCATGGTTTATATAGAGCACCATGGTTTATATAGAGCACCATGGGTTATATAGAGCACCATGGTTTATATAGAGCACCATGGGTTATATAGAGCACCATGGTTTATATAGAGCACCATGGTTTATATAGAGCACCATGGTTTATAAAGAGCACCATGGGTTATATAGAGCACCATGGGTTATATAGAGCACCATGGGTTGTATAGAGCACCATGGTTTATATAGAGCACCATGGGTTATATAGAGCACCATGGTTTATATAGAGAACCATGGGTTATATAGAGCACCATGGTTTATATAGAGCACCATGGGTTATATAGAGCACCATGGGTTATATAGAGCACCATGGTTTATATAGAGCACCATGGGTTATATAGAGCACCATGGGTTATATAGAGCACCATGGTTTATATAGAGCACCATGGGTTATATAGAGCACCATGGGTTATATAGAGCACCATGGGTTATATAGAGCACCATGGTTTATATAGAGCACCATGGGTTATATAGAGCACCATGGGTTATATAGAGCACCATGGTTTATAAAGAGCACCATGGGTTATATAGAGCACCATGGTTTATATAGAGCACCATGGTTTATATAGAGCACCATGGGTTATATAGAGCACCATGGGTTATATAAAGCACCATGGGTTATATAGAGCACCATGGTTTATATAGAGCACCATGGTTTATATAGAGCACCATGGGTTATATAGAGCACCATGGGTTATATAGAGCACCATGGTTTATATAGAGCACCATGGGTTATATAGAGCACCATGGTTTATATAGAGCACCATGGTTTATAAAGAGCACCATGGGTTATATAGAGCACCATGGGTTGTATAGAGCACCATGGGTTATTTAGAGCACCATGGTTTATATAGAGCACCATGGTTTATATAGAGCCCCATGGTTTATATAGAGCACCATGGGTTATATAGAGCACCATGGTTTATATAGAGCACCATGGGTTATATAGAGCACCATGGTTTATATAGAGCACCATGGGTTTTATAGAGCACCATGGGTTATATAGAGCACCATGGTTTATATAGAGCACCATGGGTTATATAGAGCACCATGGGTTATATAAAGCACCATGGTTTATATAGAGCACCATGGGTTATATAGAGCACCATGGGTTATATAGAGCACCATGGGTTATATAGAGCACCATGGGTTATATATCTATAGCTCTGAGACCCTCACGGTTCATCCATCACTGTGTGTGTTCATCCATCTCTCATCTGTGGAGGCCCGTCAGACCCGTCAGAACAGCAGATATAGAGAGGAACATTTCCCCCATATCTCAAGACGTTGTGCATCATACTATCACCTCCATCTCTTGAAGTATGTTTCCTTTGTACCTCCATATGAATGCATTTTCATGAGGGGTTGGAAATACAACAACAAGGGAGAGAGAGAGAGAGAGAGAGAGAGAGGCAGAGAGAGGCAGAGAGAGAGAGAGAGAGAGAGGCAGAGAGAGGCAGAGAGAGAGAGGCAGAGAGAGAGAGAGAGAGAGAGAGAGAGAGAGAGAGAGAGAGAGAGAGAGAGAGAGAGAGAGAGAGAGAGAGAGAGAGAGAGAGCGAGAGAGAGAGAGAAATACATTAATTAATTAATGTGATCTGTTTGATTCATTGTAAATCTGATTGGGTTTTCAGCCTACATCCATTAAACAGAATAAATACAATCTTTAGATGAACAGGCACAGTATCCAATTTCTTTTTATATGAGAAATAATATTGTATCTACCTACCTAGACACCCACACACCCTCTCTATATCTCTCTCAACTAATACTGTATATACAGGTACATGTATCTGCTGATAGGGTCCCTCCATCCCAACCTCCCTCCCTCCCTCCCTCCCTCCAGCCCAACCTCCCTCCCTTCCTCCAGCCCAAACAACCTCCCTCCCTCCCTCCAGCCCAACCAACCTCCCTCCCTCCCTCCATCCCAACACACACACACACACTGACAAACAGACACACACACACACTGACAAACAGACACACACACACTGACAAACAGACACACACACACTGACAAACAGACACACACACACACACACACACACACACAGAGTAAGAGTGCCCTATAAAGTAGGAGTCCCGAAGCACCTACACTCTAAAAATATAAAGGTTATTGAGGGGTTCTTTACTGCTGTGATGGTTGTGAATTATCATCCTGGTCTTTTCCCTCTCCGCCATCTTTTCCTTCTATGCCATGAAATGCTACACTGTTAAAAATATCCTGTAGTTTTACGATACACTACAGGCTACTGGTTGCAGTGAAAGTACGGTAAACAACAACAATTTACTGAATTTTGTGTATTTGTGCCAACACAGGCACAGACACACATACACATGATAAGACACGCACTCTACACACATGTACACATGGATGTTGTATTGTAAATACGTGATAGTGGAGTAGTGGCCTGAAGGAACGCACTAAATGTATTGGGTAAAGTGTTATGAAATGTAATGTCACATACTATTTTTAATTGTGTATATAACTGCGTTAATGTTGCTGGACCCCAGGAAGAGTAGCTGCTGCCTTGGCAGGAACTAATGGGGATCCATAATAAACCCCAGGAAGAGTAGCTGCTGCCTTGGCAGGAACTAATGGGGATCCATAATAAACCCCAGGAAGAGTAGCTGCTGCCTTGGCAGGAACTAATGGGGATCCATAATAAACCCCAGGAAGAGTAGCTGCTGCCTTGACAGGAACTAATGGGGCTCCTTAATAAATACAAATACAAACCGTCAGTGGATGACGGTTATGTTGTCGAAGGTGGAGCTCCTCTTTCAACTGTCAGTTCTGCAATCTCATGGAAGAGTATGCGACAATAAAGAGCTGCACTGTTAAGAGGTTACTGAGCATTTCACAGTAACTTAACAGCAGTTAGTTGCCTGGAAGTTGCTGTAACTGCCAGTAACTTACTGTACTTTCACTGAACTTAACTGATTACAAGATAGCTTAACATTAGCTGACAACTACTAAGCATTTCTTTTTGGTGAGTACACTTGGGACTCTGCCTCACCTGGCCTCAACCTCTTCGCTTCCTGCCACACCATCAGGTCAGTGAGCGTGACAGAGATAAGCCACAGTAAGTTACTGTGAATTTTACAGTAACTACTTGCAGCAAGCTGACAGTTTAATCATTGAAAAATAAACATGAACTTCCTGGCGACTAACTGCCATTGAGTTACTGGAAAATACACAGTAACCTCTTAACAGTGCAGCTCTTGATTGTCACAAGTTCTTACAAATATTGTAGAACTTTGAGTTGACAAATGAGGTGCTCAATCTTCAACATAATTATAAAACTACTTGAACTGGTACAACATTTCCCCTAACCCGCACATTGACTCTGCACCGGTACCCCCCTGTATATAGCCTCCCTACTGTTATTTTATTTTACTTCTGCTCTTTTTTTCTCAACACTTTTTTTGTTGTTGTTTTATTTTTACTTTTTTGTTAAAAAATAAATGCACTGTTGGTTAAGGGCTGTAAGTAAGCATTTCACTGTAATGTCTGCACCTGTTGTATTCGGCGCATGTGGCCAATTAAATTTGATTTGATTTGATTTGAAATACAAAAATATTTTAGACCATGTCACCAAATATGCTAACGAGCCCCACCAGAAAATTGCCCCACCTTCATTTCAAAGTGCAGTAATGATTGTACCTTTTATAATGTGTAGAAAAATGTACCATTACACTACATTGTTCGTACCTTTAAAGGTATCCACTAGTACCATGTGAGTACCTAACAGTGTGAGCCATAAGCGCATCTGAAGTATAATATCTGGAGAACCTGTAATTTGTTCTACCTGGAACCAAAGGGTCCTTTTTTTATTGTTTTGATTTGTATTTAACCTTTATTTAAGTCATTTAAGAACTCATTCTTATTTACAGTGACGGCCTACCAAGAGGCAAAATGCCTCCTGCGGCGACGGGAGCTGGAAAAATGTAGGACACAACAAACACCACAACGCTACATAAAGACAACAACACGGCATGGTAGCAACACACCATGACAACACAGCATGGTAGCAACACACCATGACAACACAGCATGGTAGCAACACACCATGACAACACAGCATGGTAGCAACACACCATGACAACACAGCATGGTAGCAACACACCATGACAACACAGCATGGTAGCAACACACCATGACAACACAGCATGGTAGCAACACACCATGACAACACAGCATGGTAGCAACACACCATGACAACACGGCATGGTAGCAACACACCATGACAACACAGCATGGTAGCAACACACCATGACAACACGGCATGGTAGCAACACACCATGACAACACAGCATGGTAGCAACACACCATGACAACACAGCATGGTAGCAACACACCATGACAACACAGCATGGTAGCAACACACCATGACAACACAGCATGGTAGCAACACACCATGACAACACAGCATGGTAGCAACACACCATGACAACACGGCATGGTAGCAACACACCATGACAACACGGCATGGTAGCAACACACCATGTCAACACGGCATGGTAGCAACACACCATGACAACACGGCATGGTAGCAACACACCATGACAACACAGCATGGTAGCAACACACCATGACAACACGGCATGGTAGCAACACACCATGACAACACGGCATGGTAGCAACACACCATGACAACACGGCATGGTAGCAACACACCATGACAACACGGCATGGTAGCAACACACCATGACAACACGGCATGGTAGCAACACACCATGACAACACGGCATGGTAGCAACACACCATGACAACACGGCATGGTAGCAACACACCATGACAACACGGCATGGTAGCAACACACCATGACAACACAGCATGGTAGCAACACACCATGACAACACGGCATGGTAGCAACACACCATGACAACACAGCATGGTAGCAACACACCATGACAACACAGCATGGTAGCAATACACCATGACAACACAGCATGGTAGCAACACACCATGACAACACAGCATGGTAGCAACACACCATGACAACACAGCATGGTAGCAACACATGACAACACAGCATGGTAGCAACACATGACAACACAGCATGGTAGCAACACATAACAACACAGCATGGTAGCAACACATGACAACACAGCATGGTAGCAACACATGACAACACAGCATGGTAGCAACACACCATGACAACACAGCATGGTAACAACACACCATGACAACCACATGGTAGCAGCACAACATGGCAGCAGCACAACATGGTAGCAGCACAAAACATGGTACAAACATTGTTGGGCAACAGACTACAGCACAAAGGGCAAGAAGGTAGAGACAACAATACATCACGCGAAGCAGCCAAAAGTGTATGTAAGTATGTCCATGATTGAGTCTTTGAATGTAGAGGTGGAGATAAAACTGTCCAGTTTAAGTGTTTTTTTTTGCAGCTCGTTCCAGTCGAACTGAAAAGAGGAGCGACCCAGCGATGTGTGTGCTTTGGGGACCTTTAACAGAATGTGACTGGCAGAACGGGTGTTGTATGTGGAGGATGAGGGCTGCAGTAGGTATCTCAGATAGGGGGGAGTGAGGCCTAAGAGGGTTTTATAAATAAGCATCAACCAGTGGGTCTTGCGTCGGGTATACAGAGATGGTCAGTTTACAGAGGAGTATAGAGTGAAGTGATGTGTTTAAGGAGCATTGGTGGCAAATCTGATGGCTGAATGCAGAACGCTGCAGCCCGTCTGGTGTTCAACCTTCCCAAGTTCTCTCATGTCACCCCGCTCCTCCGCACACTCCACTGGCTTCCAGTTGAAGCTCGCATCTTCTACAAAACCATGGTGCTTGCCTACGGAGCTGTGAGGGGAACGGCACCTCCTTACCTTCAGGCTCTGATCAGACCCTACACCCAAACGAGGGCACTACGTTCATCCACTTCTGGCCTGCTAGCCCCCCTACCTCTACGGAAGCACAGTTCCCGCTCAGCCCAGTCAAAGCTATTTGCTGCTCTGGCACCCCAATGGTGGAACAAGCTCCCCCACGACGCCAGGACAGTGGAGTCACTGACCACCTTCCGGAGACACTTGAAACCCTACCTCTTTAAGGAATATCTGGAATAGTATAACAGTAATCCTTCTACACCCCCCCCCCCCCCCCTCCCCCAGTGGTGGTTGTCCCACTGGCTATCCTAAGTTGAATGCACCAATTTGTAAGTCGCTCTGGATAAGAGCGTCTGCTAAATGACTTAAATGTTAAAATGTTAAATGAATGGTAAAGGACATCTAACCTATCGAGAGCACCCTTACCAGCTATCTATAAATTATGTCTCCGTAATCTAGCATGGGTAGGATAGTCATCTGAATCAGGGTTAGTTTGGCAGCTGGGGTGAAAGAGGAGCGATTACGATAGAGGAAACTGTCACGAGAATTCTTTCTCTAATACTCAAAAACTTTGAATAATCCCCAAGAGGGTGTAAGACTCTAGTTAAGAATGAATTAAACAAATTGTCCAGTCTGCAAGGGATCAGCCAACTTTATTCAATGAGAGCGCTCTGGCGCCAAAAACACACACACACACACAAAGGACTTTGCTCCGCCCACCTTTTTGGCGGCCTGTAACTTTCCACAGTATAGAATGTTCCAGCAGTTTCTAACGTCTTCCCTGTTAGTGGTTCTATTGTCTCATAACTGACGCAGTTTACACATTTTATACACTATCGGGGGTGGAACACTTTAGTCATTAAAATAAACATACAAATTCATCTATCAGAAACCAAGTCTAGATGTAACCTTAGTCTGCAGCTTGGATGTGTGCTGAGAGAAGGACAGTGTACCGTCTAGCCGTACTCCCAATACTCCCGTCTAGCCATACTCCCAATACTCCCGTCTAGCCATACTCCCAATACTCCCGTCTAGCCATACTCCCAATACTCCCGTCTAGCCATACTCCCAATACTCCCGTCTAGCCGTACTCCCAAGGACTTGTATGAGGTGACTACCTCAAGCACTAAACCCTCAGAGGTAGTAATCACACCGGTTGGGGAGAGGGGCATTCTTCTTACCAAACCACATGACCTTTGTTTTGGAGGTGTTCAGAACAAGGTTAACGGCACAGAAAGCTTGTTGGACACTAAGAAAGCTTTATTGTAGAGCGTTTAACACAAAATCCGGGGCGGGGCCAGCTGAGTATAAGACTGTATCATCTGCATATAAATGGATGAGAGAGCTTCCTACTGCCTGAGCTGTGTTGTTGATGTAAATTGAGAAGAGCGTGGGGCCTAGGATGGAGCCTTGGGGTACTCCCTTGGTGACAGGCAGTGGCTGAGACAGCAGATGTTCTGACTTTATACACTGCACTCTTTGAGAGAGGTAGTTAGCAAACCAGGCCAAAGACCCCTCAGAGACACCAATACTCCTTAGCCGACCCACAACAATGGAATGGTCTACCCTGTTAAAAGCTTTGGCCAAGTCAATAAAAATAGCAGCACAACATTGCTTAGAATCAAGGGCAATGGTGACACATCCATAACCTCAGTGGAAACCAGATTGCATACCAGAGAGAATACTATAGACATCAAGAAAGCCAGTCAGTTGATTATTGACAAGTTTTTCCAACACGTTTGATAAACAGGGCAAGATAGAAATGGACCTATAACAGTCAGGATCAGCATCATCTCCCACTTTAAATAAAGGACTCACCATGGCTGCCTTCCAAGCAATGGGAACCTCCCCAGAGAGGAGAGACGGGTTAAAAAGGTCAAAGACAGGCTTGGCGATGATAGGGGCAGCAACCTTAAAGAAGAAAGGGTCTAAACCATCTGACCCAGATGTTTTTTTTTTGGTGACAAGTTTAAGGAGCTCCTTTAGCACCTCAGACTCAGTGAGAAACTGTGTAGCCGGGCAGGGGAAAAAGAGGGAGGAGCATCGGGGCTAGTCGCTGAGTGTTGTACTGGCAAGAAGGCATGGCTGAGTCAAATCCTGACTTAATGAAGTGGTGATTTAATGAGCTCAGCCTTGCACTCCTTGTCAGTAACAACCACATCATCAACATTAAGGGACATGGGAAGCTGTGAGGAGGAGGGTTTATTCTCCAGGTCTTTCACCGTTTTCCAGAACTTCTTGGGGTTAGACCCACAGAGAGAGAACTGCTTCTTAAAGTAACTAACTTTGGCCTTCCGGAAGCCTGAGAGCACTTATTTATATTGCCTGAACGAGAGCCAGTCAGCCTGAGTAAGCGTGTGCCGAGCCTTTCACCAAATGGAATTCTTGAGGTGGAGTAACTCTGCCAGATCACGGTCAAACCAGGGGCTGAACCGGTTTTTAAGTATAATTTTCTTTATTGGGCCTTTGGTTGTTAACAATAACACTGAAAATATAAAAAAAGAAGGTCCAAGCGTCGTCGACAGACGGGATCAAGCTGATTCTATACCAGCCAGGTCATGAAGGAAGGCTTGCTCATTAAAGGTTTTTATCAAGCGTCTTTGACAAATCAGGACAGGTCATTTAACTGAGCAGCCATTACGAACACAGGCTGTAAAACAGTGATCACTAAGGTCATTACAGAAAACACCAGACTGATACCTATCAGGATTATTTGTGAGGATAACATTGAGGAGAGTAGCCTTTTCTGGGAGTTTGGAGTCATACCTTTTGGGATTGGTAATAATCTGAGAGAGATTCAGGGAGTCCCATTGTTTTAAGACTTGTTCAGGTGGTTTAAGCACGTCCCTGTTTAGGTCACTTAGCAGGACAAATTCAGACTTAGTGTAAGGGGCCAGGAGAGAGCTTAGGGCAGGTAGGGTACAGGCCAGTGCTGATGGAGGACGATACCATCCAGCAACAGTCAACAAGAGCTATTTGAAAGCTTAATACTTAAAACCAGCAAGTCAAATTGTTTGGGGACAGACAACCGAGCCCTGAGGGTGTTCCTTGGTAAAGATTGCCACCACCACCTTTGGAAGATTTGTCTTGCCGAAAAAGTTTCTAACCAGAAAGGTTAACATCAGTGTTCAAAACAATCTTTCTTAACCACATCTCAGTAATACCAACAAATCTGGATTGGAGCTGTGAACCCACACTTTTAATTGATACATTTTAGGTCATAAGCTTCTAGTGTTAACATACAGAAAACCAAGGCTTTTTTACGAGAGCAGAAATCAGTGAAGCAGATATCAGAGCACAAGTCAGAATTGGGGCTAGCAACAGTAGATGGGCCAGGATCTACATGCACATTTCCAGATATCATCAGCAGTAATACAATCAGGGCACGGCAGAGGACAGGGAGAACTCTGCAGTGATGATTTTGTATGACATTTGAATGTACATCAGGTGGCAATAAGATCATATTGTACAGAAATTGCATCAGGTAACATGAATACAAAGCCGGGCGAGAGGTGGTTAGAATAGGATGGGAGGCCAAGAGACCGTGGAACCAATAGAGAGTCAGAGTTTCGAGTGTGGGAACAAACATTGTCTGTCCCACGGTCGGGTAAACGAGCAAGTTCATAGTCAACAAAGGAGGCAAATAGCATCAAGCACAAGAAAAAAAATATATAATGACTTGGGGCTAGCCCTTGTATGTTCAAAGAGTCACATGCCCCAACAGAATTGTGACGAGGTGTGAAAGAAGGAGTCGGGCGCAGGAGGTTAAATACCGAAGTCCAGAGTTTAATCCGTTTGCATCAATCAAACGCCCCAAGCGTCAAACGAAACTGTACAAGGGGAAAACACCCACCTTGGCAATAACACTCGCTCTCACAACAAAACAATCACTCACAAAGACAAGGGTAACAGAGGGGAACACTTATACACATACTAATTAGGGGAATGAGCACCAGGTGTGTGTGATTGACAAGACATGACAAGTGGAGTGATGAGAATGGGAACGGCAAAAGAATAACTTGAGAAAGTAGCTCTTTATTTTATAATAAAAGTCTGAGATAAAATAAATAAATACTAGTTAATTAAAGTGTTTCTGAGTAAGCTCACATAATAAGCTTCACAAGTTAATTAGCCTACATAAAAATTCTGATCAGTCCAAAGTCTGCGGTGTGTGTGTAAGTGCGTGTGTGCTGGAGGGAGAGAGGGGGGAGTGTGATGGGGGTACCTGTACCAGACAGGGGAGAGAGGGGGAGACAGGGGGAGAGAGGGGGAGACAGGAGGAGAGAGGGGGAGAGAGGGGGAGACAGGAGGAGACAAGGGGAGAGAGGGGGAGACAGGGGGAGAGAGGCGGAGACAGGAGGAGAGAGGGGGAGAGAGGGGGAGACAGGAGGAGACAAGGGGAGAGAGGGGGAGACAGGGGGAGAGAGGGGGAGACAGGAGGAGAGAGGGGGAGACAGGAGGAGACAAGGGGAGAGAGGGGGAGACAGGGGGAGAGAGGGGGAGACAGGGGGAGACGAATTAGGGCAGACGGTGAACAGATCGCTGGGTGGGATCCAAGCAGCAATGCAGCAAGCAACGGGAGTAGGTGTCACACCCGCTTAGGATAAGCTTTTTTTCGGGAGGCAGAGTAGGAGAGGAGGCTTTTAACTTTACCAGACAGGTGCGTGGTAGAGCAGATAAAAATGTCTGAAGCAAAAAGTGGTGAAAAAACGTGGTAAAGTTGGCTTGAGTTTCGATATTTGCCGGACCTTCAAAACTTCAATAGCTTGCGAACGATTTCCTGAGATGTGGATATTCTACACGCAACAGACCGAAGACTGAACACACACTCATGTCACTAGCTAAGAGAAAGAGCAGGCAGGCCAGTGCTGATGATCAGGTGAACGCTTGCAGTGCTACTGAACACCCGCTTCACTCACCTTCATGAGAGGGTTCTAAATGGAACTCAAAAGGGTTCCCCTACAGGAACAAATAAAAGGGTTCTACGTGGCACCCAAAAGTTTTTTTTAAATTTTAATTTATTTTTAGCAGACACTCTTATCCAGAGCGACTTACAGTTAGTGAGTGCATACATTTCCATACTGGCCCCCCATGGGAAACAAACCCACAACCCTGGCGTTACAAGCGCCTTGCTCTACCAGCTGAGCTACACCGGGCCTGTGTCATGTTCCCCCATAGGGACAGATGACAGAATCCTGCAACCAGAGGATTCGATCCTCCCTTGTACTTGATTGATGAATTAAGTAAGGAACTCCCCTCACTTGGTTGTCTAGGGCTTAGTAAGGAACTCCCCTCACTTGGTTGTCTAGGGCTTAGTAAGGAACTCCCCTCACCTGGTTGTCTAGGGCTTAGTAAGGAACTCCCCTCACTTGGTTGTCTAGGGCTTAGTAAGGAACTCCCCTCACTTGGTTGTCTAGGGCTTAGTAAGGAACTCCCCTCACCTGGTTGTCTAGGGCTTAGTAAGGAACTCCCCTCACTTGGTTGTCTAGGGCTTAGGAAGGAACTCCCCTCACTTGGTTGTCTAGGGCTTATTGAAAGGAAAAAAACTAAAACCAGCAGACACTAGGACCTCCATGGAATGAGTTGGACACCTCTACCCTACAGGGACAAAAACAAATACAGGACAAATGACAGAATATATATTGGTTCTAATATTTTACCCACAGACCCAGTGGCCTTAAATAGGATCTTAATTTGAGCCAGTTTGCTAAAGCAGGAAAATAATCCTGCAGCAACAGGAACTGTGAATTATTATGTGGACTATATAATTCATGCGCATTTTTGCAGATGGGGATACATTTATTGCATGGGAAAACCTAGTCTGAAATTTCACAGTGGGAATTACAAACTTCAGAAGCCTTTGTAAACCATAAATACACTACAAGTTTTACAAGTTTTCCTGCAACAAGGTTATCAAATTAAGGCCCTACATCTGTAGCACGAATGTCAGCTGGCAAATATTTCCCGGCTACTGGCTGCAGTGAAAATACGGTAGATATACAAAAAGTTACTGTATTTTTTTTACAACTGGATTAAGGCGTTATGGCTGTAAGTGAGTTGAAATCCCAAGTGAGGTTGACTCCCAAGTAATCAGTATACAGCAGCATACAGTCCCTTACAGCCATAATAGCTTAATCAAGTTGTGAAAATAGAGTAGTAACATTTTGCATATCTACCG
The DNA here is from genome assembly GCA_902810595.1 of Coregonus sp. 'balchen'. Lineage (NCBI taxonomy): Eukaryota > Metazoa > Chordata > Actinopteri > Salmoniformes > Salmonidae > Coregonus > Coregonus sp. 'balchen'. The sequence goes on along the minus strand of LR778265.1, from coordinate 54,080,174 downwards.
TATTTTCACTGCAGCCAGTAACCGGGGAAATATTTAACAGTGTAATGAAGAATCCTCCGCGGATGGTTAATCAAAGAACCTATTATAAAAAGGGTTCCACTAACAGGTACAAAATGAAGATCCCTTTATTGTTACTAACTAGTACCTTTTCTTTGAGTGTACACTTCAGACATTTCCTTCATGTGTACATTTTACATTTTAGTCATTTAGCAGACGCTCTTATCCAGAGCGACTTAACAGTTAGTGAGTGCATACATATTTTTATTTTATTTATTTATTTTTTTCATACTGGCCCCCCGTGGGAATTGAACCCACAACCCTGGCGTTGCAAGTGCCATGCTCTACCAACAGAGCTACACGGGGCCCGTGCGTAGCTCAGTGAGATCACGTTGGCACACGTCTAATTACATGTTTGTTATACTTACCTGTGTGGTGTAGTTCTGATCACATAATCCATCCATTCACACTCTTTATTCCATGGTCATTCACAACTTCTGGTTGAAGAAAGAAAAAGGGCTACTGCTATGCGTTCGTTGGGTAAGCGCGTCCTCACACATATCGTTGTTAAATATTATCGTTGCATATTTAATGTTACATCTATTTAAAGAAACTATTTATAAGAAACACACTGACACATTTTACATGTGCATATCATGATATATTTATTAGATGTTCATTAGATATGATTGAAATCTGAATTGTTTGTTGTGGCCTTTGAAAATTCGCTTGTCTGTAGTCTCCGTCTGCCCAACAGTAACGACCAACCTGAGTTGGGAGAGTCCAAGGAAAATTGTAGAGGGGGTTCTCAGGTTCCCAGGGTTCAAACCAAATGTGGTAAAGTAGAGGGGTGGGAATTTATGAACAGTGCCCAATTGATGGAACACATGTCTCAGAAAGTGAATGCTCAGGTGACACAATACAGGAAGAGGTTGTTGAGACTGATGTTGATCCAGTCCAGTACAGATATTCAGACAATCTAGCCCTTTTCTATCCGGGTCTGCAAGCGAAGTATCTTGTTACAGCCATCACAGTCATAGAGATAGCGAGTGAAATGAGAGCTCTTTAGGATGTTCAACAGGAGTATACTATTGATATGTTGGTGTTCCAGCTGAAACATACCAACGTCTAGGGAAAGGGTTCTTCAATTCCGGTCCTGGAGGGCCGAAACACCTCTGTTTTTCATCCTCTCCTTCTAATCAGGGGCTAATTCAGACCTGGGACACCAGGTGAGTGCAATTAACTACCAGGTAGAAATAAAAAAACAAAGTGTTTCGGCCCTCCAGGACCAGAATTGAAGAACCCTGGTCTAGGGAAAGGTAGGTGCATATGACCAAAGCCCTATGCAAGGGGCATTAGTGGTTATTTAACCACACTTTATATAATGAGACTCACTTCAACTACGTTGAACCTTTTGAAATCACTCTCAGACACAATTACAGAGGTGAAAAAAGGCACTATCATTATGTTCATGTGATGGAAAGCCGAAGAGCAATTATAAGAGACAAAAATGTGTCACCAGATTTTGAACCCCTCTTCCTTCTAAAGAGGATACTCGCAGCGATGTTATAGATCGACGTAGCATAAGATCATATCCATTGTTAGCATCAGAGCCACGTGCTCTGAGTGGCGCAGGGGTCTACGGCACTGCATCTCAGTGCTCGAGGCGTCACTACAGACCCCCCTGGTTCAATTCCAGGCTGTATCACAACCGGTTGTGATTGGGAGTCCCATAGGGCGGCGCACAAATGGCCCAGCGTCGTCCGGGTTTGGCCGGTGTAGGCCGTCATTGTAAATAAGAATTTATTCTTAACTGACTTGCCTAGTTAAATAAAGGTAAAAAAATAAAATGCGCTGATGCTCTTTGAAGTGGCAAATCCTCTTGGGTCTGCCAAGCACACAGTCCTTGCTGTCTACTTCACTTCGTGAAATTTCCACTCACATAACTGTTCCACTGTTGATCAAATACAAAAGGTACTGCTTTGTTTGGAGAAAAAAACTGTAAGTAGTTTGGAGCTGATAACGGTTTTAGTGCCATTGTGACAAACTAGTGTGACTTGGAGGCAAATGGCATATCTTTTGAGGGAAATGTATACAAAGGTACTGTACCATGCATCCTGGGGGACAATCTTGGTTCCCACTTTATTGGGGGGGTGGGGGGGATGAGGGGGGGGGGACTTACAGTTAGTGAGTGCATACATTTTCATACTGGCCCCCCATGGGAAATAAACCCACAACCCTGGCGTTACAAGCGCCATGCTCTACCAACTGAGCTACACCGGGCCTGTGTCATGTTCCCCCATAGGGACAGATGACAGAATCCTGCAACCAGAGGATTCGATCCTCCCTTGTACTTGATTGATGAATTAAGTAAGGAACTCCCCTCACTTGGTTGTCTAGGGCTTATTGAAAGGAAAAAAACTAAAACCAGCAGACACTAGGTCCTCCATGAAATGAGTTGGACACCTCTACCCTACAGGGACAAAAACAAATACAGGACAAATGACAGAATATATATTGGTTTCTAATCTTTTACCCACAGACCCAGTGGCCTTAAATAGGATCTTAATTTGAGCCAGTTTGCTAAAGCAGGAAAATAATCCTGCAGCAACAGGAACTGTGAATTATTATGTGGACTATAATTCATGCGCATTTTTGCAGATGGGGATACATTTATTGCATGGGAAAACCTAGTCTGAAATTTCACAGTGTCAGAACGCTGCGTGTGGATGTGGTGCAGGGAATCAAGCGCAGGAACAAGGGTGTTCGTCAACAGACTTTAGTATATCCAAAACAGGAATGAGTCGCCAACCCAACCGGGTGGCACGAACAATTACGCACAACAACAACAGTGCGAAAAAACAAGAAAAAAGCGCACGCAGTGCGAACTCTCAAATACAACGTTATGAGAGAGGAAACTCCTCAATGGCAACAGCTGACAATAATAATCACACATAACACCTGACCCAACACACGATAACTAAATAGGAAACAAAATCAAACATTAACAAGGGACAGGTGTACAACCAGACAAAACCAAACAAACATGAAACATCGAACGGTGGTAGCTAGTACTCCGGGGATGACGACCGCCGAAGCCTGCCCGAACAAGGAGAAGGAGCAGCCTCGGCCGAAACCGTGACAGTACCCCCCCCTTGACGCGCGGCTCCAGCCGTGCGCCGATCCCGGCCTCGGGGACGACCAGGACGACGCGGAGCAGGGCGCGTAGGATGACCCCGATGGAACTCGGTCAGCAGGGACAGGTCTAATATGTCCCTCCTCGGCACCCAGCACCGCTCCTCCGGGCCGTACCCCTCCCACTCCACGAGATATTGGAGACCCCCCATCCGGCGTCTCGAATCAAGGATGGACCTCACAGTGTACGCCGGAGCCCCCTCGATGTCCAACGGGGGCGGAGGAATCTCCTCTATCTCATAATCCTGGAGTGGACCAGCTACCACCGGCCTGAGCAGAGACACATGAAACGAGGGGTTAATATTCCTGTAATCAATAGGCAGTTCTAACCTGTAACACACCTCGTTCAACCTCCTCAGGACTTTAAATGGCCCCACAAACCGCCGACCCAGCTTCCGGCAGGGCAGGCGGAGGGGCAGGTTTCTGGTCGAGAGCCAGACTCGATCTCCAGGTGCGTACACAGGCCCCTCACTGCGGTGGAGATCGGCGCTCGTCTTATGCCGACAGATGGCCCGCTGCAGATGAACGTGGGCAGCGTTCCACGTCTCCTCCGAGCGCCGCACCCACTCATCCACCGCAGGGGCCTCGATCTGGCTCTCGTGCCAAGGTGCCAGAACCGGCTGGTACCCTAACACACACTGGAAAGGGGTTAGTTGGGTGGAGGAGTGGCGGAGAGAGTTCTGCGCCATCTCGGCCCACGGAACGTATCTCGCCCACTCCTCCGGCCGGTCCTGGCAATAAGACCTCAGAAACCTCCCCACATCCTGGTTGACACGTTCAACCTGCCCATTACTCTCCGGGTGGTAACCCGAGGTAAGGCTCACCGAAACCCCCAACCGTTCCATAAACGCTCTCCACACTCTGGAGGTGAACTGGGGGCCTCGATCAGACACTATATCCTCGGGTACCCCGTAATGCCGGAAGACATGGGTAAACAGAGCCTCAGCGGTCTGTAGGGCAGTAGGTAGACCCGGCATGGGTAGGAGACGACAGGCCTTCGAGAACCGATCCACAACGACCAGGATGGTAGTATTCCCCTGTGAGAGGGGAAGGTCTGTAACAAAATCCACCGAGAGGTGGGACCAGGGTCGTTGTGGAACGGGCAGGGGTTGTAGCTTACCCCTGGGCAAATGTCTGGGCGCCTTACACTGGGCACACACCGAACAGGAGGAGACATAAATCCTCACATCCCTGGCTAACGTTGGCCACCAGTACATAGTGCTAAGGCAGTGAACTGTCCGGCCGATACCTGGATGTCCAGAGGAGGGGGACGTATGAGCCCAATAAATGAGGCGATCGCGTACCTCGAGCGGAACGTACGTCCGACCCACAGGACACTGGGGAGGACTTGGGTCGGTGCGTAACGCCCGCTCGATCTCGGCATCGACCTCCCATACCACCGGTGCAACCAGACAAGACTTCGGTAGTATGGGAGTGGGCTCAACGGACCTCTCCTCCGTGTCATATCGCCGAGACAGGGCATCTGCCTTCCCGTTCTGGGACCCAGGGATGTAAGTGATTTTAAACACAAACCGGGCTAGAAACATAGTCCAGCGGGCCTGGTGAGGATTCAGTCTCCTAGCTGCCCGGATGTATTCCAGGTTACGGTGGTCAGTTAGAATGAGGAAAGGGTGTTGAGCCCCCTCAAGCCAATGCCTCCACACCTTTAGGGCCTGTACCACGGCTAACAGCTCCCTGTCCCCTACGTCATAATTCCGCTCCGCCGGACTGAGCTTCTTAGAATAAAAAGCACAGGGGCGGAGTTTAGGTGGTGTGCCAGACCGTTGTGAGAGAACGGCCCCAATACCAGCCTCGGACGCGTCTACCTCTACCTGGAAAGGTAAAGCGGGATCCGGATGCGCCAACACCGGCGCTGAGGTAAACAGGTCCTTCAGTCTCCCAAAAGCCCTGTCCGCCTCAGCTGACCACTGCAAGCGCACCGGACCCCCCTTCAACAGAGACATAATGGGAGCTGCCACCTGTCCAAAACCCCGGATAAACCTCCGGTAATAATTCGCAAAGCCCAAGAACTGTTGCACCTCTTTCACAGTGGTTGGGGTTTGCCAATTACGCACAGCTGACACCCGGTCAACCTCCATCTTCACCCCTGACGCAGACAATTGATAACCCAAAAAGGAGACCGACTTCTGAAAGAACAGACATTTCTCTGCCTTGACATATAGGTCATGCTCCAACAGCCTCCTCAACACTCGGCGCACCAGGGCTACATGCTCAGCTCGGGTAGAACTGTATACCAGAATATCATCTATGTACACGACTACTCCCTGCCCCTGCATGTCCCGGAAAATCTCATCTACAAAGGATTGGAAGACTGAGGGAGCATTCATTAACCCATATGGCATGACGAGATACTCGTAATGACCGGAGGTCGTGCTAAATGCTGTCTTCCATTCATCGCCCTCTCTAATGCGCACCAAGTTATATGCGCTCCTAAGATCCAATTTTGTGAAGAACTGAGCACCGTGTAATGACTCCGTCATAGTCGCAATCAGAGGAAGTGGATAGCTGTACTTCACTGTAATCTGATTGAGACCGCGGTAATCAATACACGGGCGCAGACCTCCATCTTTTTTCTTCACAAAAAAGAAGCTTGAGGAAGCGGGTGAAGTGGAGGCCCGTATGTATCCCTGTCTCAGAGACTCGGCGATGTAAGTTTCCATCGCCTTCCTCTCCTCTTGAGACAAGGGATACACATGGCTCCGCTGGAGGGCTGCTCCTGACTGGAGATCTATCGCACAATCCCCCTGTCTATGAGGTGGCAGCTGCGCCGCCCTAGTCTTACTGAACACCCGTTTCAAATCCTCATACTCAGGGGGAATCTGCAGTGCTGGCATTAGATTCGGACTCTCCACCGAGGTCGCCCCTATGGAAACACCCAGACACAGCCCCACACACTGAGCAGACCACCCTGTAAGAGCTTTCTCTCGCCACGAAATAGTAGGGTCATGGGTAATTAACCAGGGAAGCCCCAGCACCACCGGATACGCAGGAGAGTCAATCAGATAGAGCTGAATCGTCTCCTCATGACCCCCCTGCGTCACCATCTTAAGAGGCGCTGTGACCTCCCTAATCAACCCAGATCCTAATGGACGGCTATCTAGGGCATGTACAGGGAAAGGCTTATCAACGGGACGGAGGGGAATCCCTAACTTTACACAGAACTGGCGATCTACAAAATTCCCAGCTGCGCCTGAATCTACCAGCGCCTTATGCTGGGAACGAGGTGCAACCTGTGGAAAACAAACAGGCAAGGTTAGGTGAACGACAGAAAGCTCTGGGTAAGTAGGGCGCCTACTCACCTGGGAGGACTCCCCAATGCCTGGCCTGACCTCACCTCCACCAGGGGACCCTCCCCAACACCTAGCCGCGGTGTGCCCTCCACGGCCACAGTTGGTGCAGGGAACGGCCCCCCTCGGGTTCCTACTCCTCCGTTCTCTAGCGCCAGCACCCCCGAGCTCCATAGGGCTCGGCTCGGAGGTGCTGGAGGGTGAAATGGGCGAACCCCACCCGGGACGTCCACGGGTGGCGAGCAGGGTATCCAGCCGAATGGCCATGTCGACCAGTTGGTCAAACGACAACGTGGTATCCCTGCACGCCAACTCTCTCTGGACGTCCTCCCGGAGGCTGCAGCGGAAGTGGTCTATGAGGGCCCGCTCATTCCACCCTGCATCTGCCGCTAGAGTCCGGAACTCCAACGCAAAAGCCTGTGCGCTCCTCATCCCCTGTCGGAGGTAGAACAGACGCTCCCCCGCTGCCTTCCCCTCCGGTGGATGGTCAAACACGGCACGGAAGCGGCGACAGAACTCCGCATAGGTAACAGTAGCGACGTCTATTCTCCTCCATTCGGCGTTGGCCCACTCCAACGCCTTGCCGGTGAGACAGGAGATGAGGGCGGAGACGCTCTCGTGTCCCGAGGGAGCCGGGTGTACGGTGGCGAGGTAGAGCTCCACTTGCAGCAAGAACCCTTGACACCCGGCAGCGGAGCCGTCGTACGCCCTCGGGAGGGAGAGCCGAATCCCGCTGGGTTCTGGAAGGGGGACAGGAGGACTGACCGATGGGGATGGTCCGGTAGGTGGGGGCGTGGGTACCCCGCTGGTCTCCCATCGGTAGAGAGTGTTCATCACCTGATCCAGGGCGTGACCGATCTGGTTGATCCTGTCCTCCTGCCCACGGAGACGGTCTTCCATAATGTCCGTTGGCGCGGCTGCTCCTGCTGATTCCATAGTGTGATGTGTGATTCTGTCAGAACGCTGCGTGTGGATGTGGTGCAGGGAATCAAGCGCAGGAACAAGGGTGTTCGTCAACAGACTTTAGTATATCCAAAACAGGAATGAGTCGCCAACCCAACCGGGTGGCACGAACAATTACGCACAACAACAACAGTGCGAAAAAACAAGAAAAAAGCGCATGCAGTGCGAACTCTCAAATACAACGTTATGAGAGAGGAAACTCCTCAATGGCAACAGCTGACAATAATAATCACACATAACACCTGACCCAACACACGATAACTAAATAGGAAACAAAATCAAACATTAACAAGGGACAGGTGTACAACCAGACAAAACCAAACAAACATGAAACATCGAACGGTGGTAGCTAGTACTCCGGGGACGACGACCGCCGAAGCCTGCCCGAACAAGGAGAAGGAGCAGCCTCGGCCGAAACCGTGACACACAGTGGGAATTGCAAACTTCAGAAGCCTTTGTAAACCATAAATACACTACAAGTTTTACAAGTTTTCCTGCAACAAGGTTATCAAATTAAGGCCCTACATCTGTAGCACGAATGTCAGCTGGCAAAAATTTCCCGGCTACTGGCTGCAGTGAAAATACGGTAGATATACAAAACGTTACTGTATTTTTTTACAACTGGATTAAGCCGTTATGGCTGTAAGTGAGTTGAAATCCCAAGTGAGGTTGACTCCAGAGTAATCAGTCTACAGCAGCATACAGTCCCTTATAGCCATAATAGCTTAATCAAGTTGTAAAAATAGAGTAGTAACATTTTGCATATCTACCGTATTTTCACTGCAGCCAGTAGCCGGGATATATTTAACAGTGTAATGAAGAATCCTCCGCGGATGGTTAATCAAAGAACCTATTATAAAAAGGGTTCCACTACAGGGACAAAATGAAGATCCCTTTATTGTTACTAACTAGTACCTTTTCTTTGAATGTACACTTCAGACATTTCCTTCATGTGTACATTTTATATTTTAGTCATTTAGCAGACGCTCTTATCCAGAGCGACTTAACAGTTAGTGAGTGCATACATTTTATTTTATTTTATTTCATTTTTTTATACTGGCCCCCCGTGGGAATCGAACTCACAACCTTGGCGTTGCAAGTGCCATGCTCTACCAACAGAGCTACACGGGGCCCGTGCGTAGCTCAGTGAGATCACGCTGGCACACGTCTAATTACATGTTTGTTATACTTACCTGTGTGGTGTAGTTCTGATCACATAATCCACCCATTCACACTCTTTATTCAATGGTCATTCACAACTTCTGGTTGAAGAAAGCAAAGGGCTACTGCTATGCGTTCGTTGGGTAAGCGCGTCCTCACACATATCGTTGTTAAATATTATCGTTGCATATTTAATGTTACATCTATTTATAGCAACTATTTATAAGAAACACACATTTTACATGTGCATATCATGATATATTTATTAGATGGTCATTAGATATGATTGAAGTCTGAATTGTTTGTTGTGGCCTTTGAAAACTCACTTGTCTGTAGTCTCCGTCTGCCCAACAGTAACGACCAACCTGAGTTGGGAGAGTCCAAGGAAAATTGTAGAGGGGTTCTCAGGTTCCCAGGGTTCAAACCAAATGTGGGAAAGTAGAGGGGTGGGAATTTATGAACAGTGTCCAATTGATGGAACACATGTCTTAGAAAGTGAATGCTCAGGTGACACAATACAGGAAGAGGTTGTTGAGACTGATGTTGATCCAGTCCAGTACAGATATTCAGAAAATCTGGCCCTTTTCTATCTGGGTCTGCAAGCGAAGTATCTTGTTACAGCCATCACAATCATAGAGATAGCGAGTGAAATGAGAGCTCTTTAGGATGTTCAACAGGAGTATACTATTGATATGTTGGTGTTCCAGCTGAAACATACAAACGTCTAGGGAAAGGGTTCTTCAATTCCGGTCCTGGAGGGCCGAGACACCTCTGTTTTTCATCCTCTCCTTCTAATCAGGGGCTAATTCAGACCTGGGACACCAGGTGAGTGCAATTAACTCCGGCCTTCCAGGACCGGAATTGAAGAACCCTGGTCTAGGGAAAGGTAGGTGCGTATGACCAAAGCCCTATGCAAGGGGCATTAGTGGTTATTTAACCACACTTTACATCATGAGACTCACATCAACTATGTTGAACCTTATGAAATCACTCTCAGACACAATTACAGAGGTGAAAAAAGGCACCATCGTTATGTTCACGTGATGGAAAGCCGAAGAGCAATTGTAAGAGACAAAAATGTGTCACCAGATTTTGAACCCTCTTCCCTCTAAAGAGGGTACTCGCAGCGATGTTATGGATCGACGTAGCATAAGATCATATCCATTGTTAGCATCAGAGCCACATGCTCTGAGTGGCGCAGGGGTCTAAGGCACTGCATCTCAGTGCTCGAGGCGTCACTACAGACCGAGTGGTGCAGCGGTCTGAGGCACTGCATCTCAGTGCTTGAGGCGTCACTACAGACCCCCCTGGTTCAATTCCAGGCTGTATCACAACCGGTTGTGATTGGGAGTCCCATAGGGCGGCGCACAAATGGCCCAGCGTTTGGCCGGTGTAGGCCGTCATTGTAAATAAGAATTTATTCTTAACTGACTTGCCTAGTTAAATAAAGGTAAAAAAATAAAATGCGCTGATGCTCTTTGAAGTGGCAAATCCTCTTGGGTCTGCCAAGCACACAGTCCTTGCTGTCTACTTCACTTTGTGAAATTTCCACCCACATAACTGTTCCACTGTTGATCAAATACAAAAGGTACTGCTTTGTTTGGAGAAAAAAACTGTAAGTAGTTTGGAGCTGATAACGGTTTTAGTGCCATTGTGACAAACTAGTGTGACTTGGAGGCAAATGGCATATCTTTTGAGGGAAATGTATACAAAGGTACTGTACCATGCATACTGGGGGACAATCTGGGTTCCCACTTTATTGGGGGGGTGGGGGGGATGAGGGGGGGGGGGGGGGGGGGGGGGGGGGGGGGGGGGGGGGGGGGGGGGGGGGGTGGGGGGTGGAGGGGTTAGAGAGGGTTCAGCTGTGCTGAATATTTCTTTAGATACTGTCCTATCACCAAAGGTGTATTCCAAACCAGTCCTCTGATCACTGCTGCCCAGAGAGATCCTGCTGGTTTAGACGGTGTCAGTGCAGTTTCTGGAGAATCACCCTGATGTGTACATTCAACAAGGCATTAAAGGCAACAGTGTTTTCAACAGACTCACTCATTTCCATGTGTGTCAGCCTGGACCGCCTCCCTGTCTGACACATTACTTGTTTGTTGTACACGACGACTCGGCCACGTCTCTGCATTTCTTTGGATTAAAAGGAGAAGAAGTGGATTCAGTTACGAGTTGCTCAAAATTAGTCATTTTTCTGCACAGAGCAGCAATTAACCAAATGTTGTTCCCAGCAAAGGAGTCAAGCTTGGAGGTCAAGCAGCCCAAAACAGGTGGCTACTGAGGTTCACGACAGGATCGGAGACACCACAGATGCTGTATGGCAGCTGGTACCTCTGCTGAGGGAGTTGGTTGAATTTGTCTGTGTCCCTCTCAGAGTCTCAGATTGCCCCCTAATCTAGCGCACCTGATTCTAATAATTAGCTGGTTTATACGATGAATTGGGTTAATTACAACTGGGGTTGGAGTGAAACCCTACAGGACGGTAGCTCTCCAGAACAGGGTTGGAGAGCCCTGTAGTGATAGGCTATTCAACAGGCTACGTCTGTCTGTGTTGGAGAGCCCTGTAGTGATAGGCTATTCAACAGGCTACGTCTGTCTGTGTTGGAGAGCCCTGCAGTGATAGGCTATTCAACAGGCTACGTCTGTCTGTGTTGGAGAGCCCTGCAGTGATAGGCTATTCAACAGGCTACGTCTGTCTGTGTTGGAGAGCCCTGTAGTGATAGGCTATTCAACAGGCTACGTCTGTCTGTGTTGGAGAGCCCTGTAGTGATAGGCTATTCAACAGGCTACGTCTGTCTGTGTTGGAGAGCCCTGCAGTGATAGGCTATTCAACAGTGTGACACTCTGGCTCCATGGACTTTGATTGTTGAGCCAGGGTTGTTATTTTCATTTAGGGTGTATTTCTATGTTGGATCTAGTTGTTCATTTCTATGTTTGGTTTGGTTGTTGATTAGTCATATGACTCCCAATCGGAGGTAACGAGTGTCAGCTGTCGGCTCGTTATCTCTGATTGGGAGCCATATTTAAACTGTGTGGTTTCACCTGGGTTTTGTGGGTTTTTGTTTCCGTTTTCAGTCAGGTTGACTGTGGACTTCACTAGTCGTGTTTCTTGTTTTTTCGTGCTTTAACTAAATAAAGTACCATGTTCGTTTCACACGCTGCGCCTTGGTCAATTCCTTCACACGACCGTGACAAACAGGCTACGTCTGTCTGTGTTGGAGAGCCCTGTAGTGATAGGCTATTCAACAGGCTACGTCTGTCGGTACGACTTTGATTGAGGAAATGATGACATCATTTACATATATTTTACGCTCCCTCACCTAAAAAAAAAATAGCACTCCACCACTGCAAGTAAGATCTGTGGTCTGTAGGATCTGTGGTCTGTAGGATCTGTTGTCTGTAGGATCTGTGGTCTGTAGGATCTGTGGTCTGTAGGATCTGTGGTCTGTAGGATCTGTGGTCTATAAGATCTGTGGTCTGTAAGATCTGTGGTCTGTAGCATCTGTGGTCTGTAGCATCTGTGGTCTGTAGGATCTGTGGTCTGTAAGATCTGTGGTCTGTAGGATCTGTGGTCTGTAGGATCTGTGGTCTGTAAGATCTGTGGTCTGTAAGATCTATGGTCTGTAAGATCTGTGGTCTGTAGGATCTGTGGTCTGTAGGATCTGTGGTCTATAAGATCTGTGGTCTGTAAGATCTGTGGTCTGTAGCATCTGTGGTCTGTAAGATCTGTGATATGTAGGATCTGTGGTCTGTAAGATCTGTGGTCTGTAGGATCTGTGGTCTGTAAGATCTGTGGTCTGTAAGATCTGTGGTCTGTAGGATCTGTGGTCTGTAGGATCTGTGGTCTGTAGGATCTGTGGTCTGTAAGATCTGTGGTCTGTAGGATCTGTGGTCTGTAAGATCTGTGGTCTGTAGGATCTGTGGTCTGTAGGATCTGTGGTCTGTAGGATCTGTGGTCTGTAGGATCTGTGGTCTGTAGCCCATTGTGTTGGTATGTTGCATGTCTTCACCCATCTGAAGCCGACATCCATCCGTCCCGCGCTCATTACGAACAGGGTAAATAAAGGACCTTGGGAGAACTCCCCCATTCACCCGGAGGCTTCACCCGGAGACTTCACCCGGAGGCTTCACCCGGAGACTTCACCCGGAGGCTTCACCCGGAGACTTCACCCGGAGACTTCACCCGGAGGCTTCACCCGGAGACTTCACCCGGAGACTTCGCCCGGAGGCTTCGCCCGGAGGCTTCGACCCGGAGACTTCGCCCGGAGACTTCACCCGGAGACTTCACCCGGAGGCTTCGTGCCGCTATTTTTGATCTGCCGCCGACCACGTTATAGCCTTCTTCTCCATGTACATTGTGTCACAGCCTACACCTGGATTAGCCTACACTGTAATTCATTATACTGGACTGGATTATTTTACCGCACCAGCATTGCAATCCGATGCATGCACGATTTATGCAATAAACTGAGATATATTGTGGCGCTGTACATTTGTTTTGGGCAGTGCTACAGAAGGCTATGTCGGTCCACCAATACAGGACTAGTAAAGGGCCAGTGCACTACTTTAGTGAAAAAAAAAATTTTGTTCACAAAAATAATAATATTGTTTCTGCTGATAATATCCGACATTTTGGTAGGCTATTTGTTAGTCAGCTTCTCTTCTGTTATTACATGTTGCCCTTGAAGACTAAATAAACCCTTGCTCACCAGAATAACGCCATAAATCGATAGAATGAATGCTTCAATCTCGTTGACATCGATAGTTTTCACTGTCATCTCTGCTTCTTTCGCTGAGCAAAGATGTTTAGGGACTGGGGAAAAATGCAATAACTAAAAACAACGGGAAAGATTTTCAGTTTGACCAATTGTAAGGAAATAGAAAGCTGTGAAAACAACCCAACATGTTTCTGATAAGATTTCAGGTCGGCTTGGATGCATATTCAATGTTGTTGAAATACTATTTTACGATGCTGATAAAGACAGCAGCTCTACAGACGTTCCCTAGCTGCGCATTCGCAATCTCTCAAGATGCTGAAATAAATAAATCATATTTCTCAATTTCTGTTCCTGAGTCAAAATGTAGCCTACATTTGGTGTATAATTTTACTGCATGAATTGCTTAATTCTACAGGAGTTAATATTACGGCTATGTGAGAGGTTAAAGACCTACAGTCAGCGTCCAGATTTCAGTTTCCGTTTAACCCATCTGAACAGTAGGCTACAGTTCCCTTGACGTGCCCATAGGCCTATTTCAAGTCCCGTCTTGTGACAGTCGAATTTGTATAGAGCCTCACAATCATCACACACAACGTAGCCGGCACTGCTATCATCCTGTTTTACCACTGCACCAAATCTTTCCCAAACATGACTTTTCTGGCCCTCCCTTCTCTTTATTTTAAACTTTTTTGTCTTATTGAATTAAACTCCAACACTGTCCCTTTTTTGCCACCATGGAACAACGTTAACTTTTTCCTGCCCCGTTCCCAAAATAATTTGGCGGTTGGCGTGCAGGCTATTTGCGGCGTTCAGTTACGCCTTAAAGCTCAGGCTTAGGCACTAAATGCCAGATAGCCTGAAATAATGAAAGATACACTTCAATGTAGCCTATAGATATAAATCGCACAAGAATGATACATTTATCACTTACCTTCATCCACATAATATTTCATGACCCCTAAACCCTCCCGCCTCGTGGATATAACCGGAGTTTATGAGTCAACTCACGCATCACTAACACACGCGCGCACAGGGTAACAGATATGGACGGAGTCGTCTGTCTCTGGAACATGAATTAGTCATTTAGCTGGGTTGTAATGGAGTGAACTGCTGCAAGACAGACACAGTCACCAACCCCAGCCTCACTTGGCCAATGCACCCGGGTCAGAGCACTTACAGATCCTTATATCACAGTACTGTACTCTGCTGTGCACAGCACTGGCCCCAGCTAAGGCACCCGGGTCAGAGCAGTCACTGGTTGCATCCCAAATGCCAGCATATAGTGCCCTTATGACAGTGTTATAATGCCCTTATGACAGTGTTATAATGCCCTCATGACAGTGTTATAATGCCCTTATGACAGTGTTATAATGCCCTCATGACAGTGTTATAATGCCCTCATGACAGTGTTATAATGCCCTCATGACAGTGTTATAATGCCCTGATGACAGTGTTATAATGCCCTCATGACAGTGTTATAATGCCCTTATGACAGTGTTATAATGCCCTCATGACAGTGTTATAATGCCCTTATGACAGTGTTATAATGCCCTTATGACAGTGTTATAATGCCCTCATGACAGTGTTATAATGCCCTCATGACAGTGTTATAATGCCCTCATGACAGTGTTATAATGCCCTCATGACAGTGTTATAATGCCCTCATGACAGTGTTATAATGCCCTCATGACAGTGTTATAATGCCCTGATGACAGTGTTATAATGCCCTTATGACAGTGTTATAATGACCTCATGACAGTGTTATAATGCCCTCATGACAGTGTTATAATGCCCTCATGACAGTGTTATAATGCCCTCATGACAGTGTTATAATGCCCTCATGACAGTGTTATAATGCCCTCATGACAGTGTTATAATGCCCTCATGACAGTGTTATAATGCCCTCATGACAGTGTTATAATGCCCTTATGACCATTTTATAATGCCCTTATGACAGGTGGTTCAGGTAAAGTGTAAAAGTGTAACTGTCCCAGCAGTCACACAGAGAGAAAACACTGAAACATGGTCACAGACGGTTTGGAAAGATCCAATGGTAGCTGATACTAAATGTGAACCCAAGTGTGTGTGTGTGTGTGTGTGTGTGTGTGTGTGTGTGTGTGTTTGTCTACTGTTACATAATGGTTTCTATCTGATAAACCGGTGACCTCTGTTTGTCCTATTGACAGCTATTAACTGGTATTGAAGCCACACACACACACACACACAGCTATTTGTATTGTTATTTATTTTACAGGGACAGTGCACATTAATCAACATCAATATTACAGTAATGCAACATCCATGTACAGTAAATGTGCCGGGGTTAGCCAAGAGCTAATTTTCACCCGTATTCCTTGGGCAGGTAAGGGCAATTACACAGCCACAATTTGAAGCCAGGGTGACAGCCAGACACTTATAGTGAAGAGAGGGGCTATCAGTGACACCTTGGAAAGAAAACTGCCTATGAGAGAGAGAGGGAGGGAAAATTGAGAGAGGGGGAGAGAGAGAGAGGAGGAGAGAGAGAGAGAGAGGAGAGAGAGAGGAGAGGAGAAGAGAGAGAGCGACCAGAGAAGACAGATAGATAGAGAGAGAGAGAGAGAGAGAGAGAGAGAGAGAGAGAGGTATTCTAGGGGAGGAGAGAGATGGAGAATGAGAGGATGGGGGTAAGATATAGGAGGGAGAAGTGCAAGAGAGCTAGAGAGTGAGAGTGGTTTGTGTTGTGGTTGTTGTTGGTGTGGATTTGTAGAGTGCTCGTGAGGAGGGATAGGCCACGTCTCTTACTGGTCAACAGTCAACTCTCAGTAAGTGATTTCCCAGTTATCACGTGCATTCAAAATCCATTCGGCATAAAACAAGAGTGATGTTTAACATTTGGAGGTGGGTTATCTTTTGTTAGGACTAATATCACAATCGCAGCCTATGTGTGGAGTTTGTAAGAGTGTGTGTGTGTATGTGTTTTGTGTGTGGTGTTTTGGGGTTTTGTGTGTTTTGTGTGTGTTTTTTGTGTTTTTTGCTCTGTTTTAAGTTTGCAAGTGGCTGAAAAAGGTATTTTTTTCCCCCTTTTTTTCCTTCAAACTTCCCCCAAAATTTAACCAGGTGAAAGCCGTTAAGTAAAAGGGTATCTGCATGGAAAAACCCCCATGAAGAAAGGGGGGGAAAGAAGGAAGAGGGGAAGGAAAGGGAAAAAAAGGGAAGAAGGGGGAGAAAAGGGGGGAGAGCAAAAGAGATAGAGAGAGAAAAAGGGAGCAAAGAGGTACGAGAAAGAGAAGAGGAACAAGAAGAGAGAGAGAAGAAAGAGACGGGGGGGTTTTTTTTTTGGGGGGTTTTTTTCTTCCTGCTCCCCTTTTTTTTTTTTTTTTTTCCTTTTTTTTTTGGGGAAATTTTCTCCCCTTTTCCTCCTCTCAAAAAGGACCCCTTTCAGGTCATTAAACTCCTTCGGTAAAAAAATTATTTTAACATTTGGAGGGGGATTTTTTTAAAATTAATGGGGTATTTGGGGGATTTTTAAATTGTTGTGTGGGTTTTTGGTGTGGTTTGGTGGTTTTTGTGTGTTTGTGTGTTTTTGGTGTGGGGTTTTTTGTTTTTTTGGTTTGAAGTTGCAGGGTTTTTTGAGTTAAAAAACACCCAGTTCACCTTCTCAATAAATCCAGATTATGTCGCCCCTCTCCCAGCCCTCTCCGAGCTGAGACAATATATTTATGTCTCCATCACCAGAGCCTGATTAGTCTCTCTAGACAGGCGGTTTGCTTCCGGCAATTTATCAATGAACCAGCTAAAACATTCAGTTTCCGGCGTCAGCTAGGACAGAGAACACAACTCAGAATTGGGATGCGCATCACTGGTAACATCACTGCCGTATCCGCTTAATACCCTTGGCCAAACATGAGCACAATTCCCGTCCGCATTTGAAGCCTACCCAAATTCGTGATTTGTTGGGAGAGTTGAGGAGCCTCCCTGGAAAACATTTTTTTTTTCCCCTTTTGAAATGTCAGAGAGAAGCTGACATCCTCCCCAGAACTTGTTTGTTGCTCGAAGGTCAGAAGGTTGAAGGTCGAAGGTGAGAGTGGAGCCCGATGGGGCCCTGGTACAAAGCAGTGCACGATACAGCGTACCCTCAGCCCAGTCCTCCAGCCTCCACCATCCATCACCAGGCGCTTCTTCATTCTCCTCCCCGCTCACAGGGTGAGCCTCTGGGCTAACGGCCGCTGCTCTACCCCCTGGCCAGCTCAACCTTGTGGAGATGGATGGCCGGCTGGGCCGATGCCCGCTCTGCACACAGTAAGTTATGGGTGGTGTGTAGTGGTGGAGAGATGTGTGTGTTGAGAGAATATAACTATACAGTGGAGAGATGTGTGTGTTGAGAGGCTAGGACTATATGGTGAAAGGAAGGAGAACATTACTTTATTGTCCAGAAGGTCCAACTGAAATGCGACTTCCGCTCTATCCCAACCCCTCTGAAAGACACACACACTCATAGAAGAAGAGAAGTTGGAGCAGAGGGCAGCAGTACTGAGGCGCCCACAGAGTTGGCAAGTGTTTTCATTAGGGGATATAATGCTGAGTGAGAGAGATAATATTACCACCAGGAGATAGCCAAGACATCCTTGTCCTCTATTAATCTACTCTGCATTACAGTTTGATGGATAGACGGAGAGTGAGGAGGAAGAGATGGGTAGATGGAGAGAGAGGAGGAAGAGATGGGTAGATGGAGGAAGAGATGGGTAGATGGAGAGAGAGGAGGAAGAGATGGGTAGATGGAGGAAGAGATGGGTAGATGGAGAGAGAGGAGGAAGAGATGGGTAGATAGACAGAGAGACAGGAGGAAGAGATGGACAGAGAGAGGGGGAAGATATGGATAGATGGAGAGAGAGGAGGGAGACATGGGTAGATGGAGAGAGAGAGGAGGAAGAGATGGGTAGATAGACGGAGAGAGAGGAAGAGATGGACAGATGGACACAGAGAGAGATGGGGAAGAGATGGACAGATGGACACAGAGAGAGGGGGTAGAGATGGACAGAGAGAGAGCGAGGGAGGGGGAAGAGATGATAGATGGACAGAGAGAGAGAGAGAGAGAGAGAGAGGGGTGGGGGAGAGATGGACAGATGGATATATGGACAGAGAGAGAGAGACAGAGAGAGAGAGTTGAGTGGGGAGAGAGAGAGGGGGGAGAGGGGGGAGAGAGAGAGGGGGGAGAGGGGGAAGAGAATATCTACGTTTACAGCTAATTAAAAAGGGGAAGGTCATTATTTTGATCAGGGCGGGGGACGAGGAGAGGCAGGCCTATTCTTAGCTGTGACCCATCGGCTGGTAGACATGACAGATGTAGAGGGGCGCCTTTAGCACGACCAGGCTGCATCCCAAATGGTACCCTATGGGCCAAAGTCAAAAGTAGTGCAGTATATAGGGGATAGGGTGACATTTGGGAGCCTAACCCAGAGAGACACTGATTACTGCTTCATCAAATATTCCATCCTGGAGAAGGGAGTGATTTAGAATGGCAGATCAGAGCCAGAAATTGGGAGCTGTGCATGCTTAAATTATTATAATCTCTGCTGGAAATGTGACTATAGATATTACAGGACCAGAATAGAAATACGTAGAGGACACCAATAGAAATAAGTAGAGGACACCAATAGGAATAAGTAGAGGACACCAATAGAAATAAGTAGAGGACACCAATAGAAATAAGTAGAGGACACCAATAGAAATACGTGTAGGACACCAATAGAAATAAGTAGAGGACACCAATAGAAATAAGTAGAGGACCAGTATAGAAATAAGTAGAGGACACCAGTAGAAATAAGTAGAGGACACCAATATAAATACATGTAGGACACCAATAGAAATAAGTAGAGGACACCAATAGAAATAAGTAGAGGACACCAATAGAAATACGTGTAGGACACCAATAGAAATAAGTAGAGGACCAGTATAGAAATAAGTAGAGGATACCAGTAGAAATAAGTAGAGGACACCAATAGAAATACGTGTAGGACACCAATATAAATAAGTAGAGGATACCAAGAGAAATAAGTAGAGGACCAGTATAGAAATAAGTAGAGGACACCAATATAAATAAGTAGAGGACACCAATATAAATAAGTAGAGGACACCAATAGAAATAAGTAGAGGACACCAATAGAAATAAGTAGAGGACACCAATAGAAATAAGTAGAGGATACCAGTAGAAATAAGTAGAGGACACCAGTAGAAATAAGTAGAGGACCAGAATAGAAATAAGTAGAGGACCAGAATAGAAATAAGTAGAGGATACCAATAGAAATAAGTAGAGGACACCAATTTCTCTATATATATTGAGTGGACTCAGCAAAACTCTTTCTGCAGGACACTGAATATATCAACCCGAGTGAAGCAACAGCACCTGTTTAGCAGTACTACCATAGACGTTTATAATACTCCGGTGCTGACATTAACACCTCAGGAACCTGCCCACTTCCTGATTGACCCTCTCCACCTGCCCATTAGCTTGAGGACGGTACACGGAGGTGAGACTTACGTGACCCCCAGGCGTTCCATGAACGCTTTCCATATGCATGAGGTGAACTGAGGACCACGGTCTGACACAATGTCCTCCGGGATCCCGTAGTGCCCGGAAGAGTTGTGGTAAAAGAGCCTCCGCAGTTTGCATGGCTGACGGGAGCCCGGGCAGAGGAAGGAGGCGACAAGCTTTGGAAAACCAGTCCACAACGACGAGAAAGGTGGTGTTCCCCTGGGAGGGGGGGAAGGTCAGTGACAAAGTCCACCGAGAGGTGAGACCAGGGTTGTTGTGGAACTGGCAGGGGAAGGAGCTTTCCATAAGGGAGGTGTCTGGGTGTCTTAGACTGGACACAGATGGAGCAGGAAGAGACGTAAACCCGGACGTCCCTAGCCAAGGTGGGCCACCAGTACTTTTCAGTCAGGCAGTTGATGGTACGGCCTATCCCAGATTGACCCGACACAGGCGACACAGGCGCTGTGTGCCAATGGAATTAAGTTCTGGGGAGTTTCCTGGCCATGGACCCAAAATGTCAATGTTTTGTTCCCCGAGCCACTTAGTTATCACTTTTGCCTTATGGCAAGGTGCTCCATCATGCTGGAAAAGGCATTGGTCGTCACCAAACTGTTCTTGGATGGTTGGGAGAACTTGCTCTCAGAGGATGTGTTGGTACCATTCTTTATTCATGGCTGTGTTCTTAGGCAAAATTGTGAGTGAGCCCACTCCCTTGGCTGAGAAGCAACCCCACACATGAATGGTCTCAGGATGCTTTACTGTTGGCATGACACAGCACTGATGGTAGCGCTCACCTTGTCTTCTCCGGACAAGGTGTTTTCCGGATGCCCCAAACAATCGGAAAGGGGATTCATCAGAGAAAATGACTTTACCCCAGTCCTCAGCAGTCCAATCCCTGTACCTTTTGCAGAATATCAGTATGTCCCTGATGTTTTTCCTGGAGAGAAGTGGCTTCTTTGCTGCCCTTCTTGACACCAGGCCATCCTCCAAAAGTCTTCGCCTCACTGTGCGTGCAGATGCACTCACACCTGCCTGCTGCCATTCCTGAGCAAGCTCTGCACTGGTGGTGCCCCAATCCCGCAGCTGAATCAACTTTAGGAGACGGTCCTGGCGCTTGCTGGACTTTCTTGGGCGCCCTTAAGCCTTCTTTCAAATCAAATCAAATCAAATTTTATTGGTCACATGTGCCGAATACAACAGGTGCAGACATTACAGTGAAATGCTTACTTACAGCCCTTAACCAACAGTGCATTTATTTTTAACAAAAAAAGTAAAAATAAAACAACAACAAAAAAAGTGTTGAGAAAAAAAGAGCAGAAGTAAAATAAAATAACAGTAGGGAGGCTATATATACAGGGGGGTACCGGTGCAGAGTCAATGTGCGGGGACACCGGCTAGTTGAGATAGTTGAAGTAATATGTACATGTGGGTAGAGTTAAAGTGACTATGCATAAATAATTAACAGAGTAGCAGCAGCGTAAAAAGGATGGGGTGGGGGGACAGTGCAAATAGTCTGGGTAGCCATGATTAGCTGTTCAGGAGTCTTATGGCTTGGGGGTAGAAGCTGTTGAGAAGTCTTTTGGACCTAGACTTGGCACTCCGGTACCGCTTGCCGTGCGGTAGCAGGGAGAACAGTCTATGACTAGGGTGGCTGGAGTCTTTGACAATTTTGAGGGCCACAACAATTGAACCTCTCTCCTTGAAGTTCTTGATGATCCGATAAATGGTTGATTTAAGTGCAATCTTACTAGCAGCAATATCCTTGCTTGTGAAGCCCTTTTTGTGCAAAGCAATGATGACTCCATGTGTTTCCTTGCAGGTAACCATGGTTAACAGAGGAAGAACAATGATTTCAAGCATCATCCTTGTTAATAGGCCTTACTATAGTCTTTTTTTAATTAATTTTTTTAAACCTCTTGAGAAAATGTGTTTTGAACACGTGCTCTATGACAGAATATAAAAATTACACTATTCAAAAAGGCACCTAATTGGTGGAATGTCTCATATATGTCTCATATACTGTAATAATATATGCCTCATGTATTGTTAATATAAATTACATTTTGAAGCATACATAGAAAAATTAAGCATTTCTTATCTGAAACGTTAGGTAGTACCTTCCTGTTTCACTTAGTAAAAAAAAAAATATATATATATATTTTGTTTTGAGAACAAGCTGTGGCGATCCAGCATCATCAAACTTTGCCTCCACAAACCCAATCCCAGAACCTCTGGACTATTCTGAACGTCATCTCTACTGTAATGTAGCCACCATTAAAGATTCAAAGAGCCGAACGTTAGCGAGACTGGTACTCACACTGACTTCTCTGTCATTTCAATATTAAAACACTGTAGAATTGCACAGCAAAATACCTTAAATGTGTTTTACAGAATTAATGCTGTAGATCGCACTGCATTATTGGTAAAATGCTGAAAAGTACTGTTATTAACTGTAATTGGAAGACTCCTGTAGAAATTACTCTAACATACTGTATTTCTTTACAGAACTAGTGTATGACTACAGTAGATTCACATGTTCAGTTAGCGTGTGACTACAGTAGATTCACATGTTCAGTTAGCGTGTGACTACAGTAGATTCACATGTTCAGTTAGCGGTATGACTACAGTAGATTCACATGTTCAGTTAGCGGTTCTGACCTACAGGTAGATTCACATGGTTCAGTTAGCGTGTGACTACAGTAGATTTCACATGTTACAGTTAAGCGGTCGGTATATGACTACAGCTAGATTACACAGGTTTCAGTTAGCGTGTGACTACAGTAGATTAGAGTACGATTCACCTGTTCAGTTCGCGGTTTATGACTACAGTAGATTCACATGTTCACGTTAGCGGTGGACTACAGTCGATTCCACCATGTTCAGTTAGCGGGTATGACTACAGTAGATTTCACAATGTTTTCAGTTAGCGGTTTATGACTACAGTAGATTCACATGTTCAGTTAGCGTGGGGACTACAGTAGATTCACATGTTCAGTTAGCGGTGTGACTACAGTAGATTCACATGTTCAGTTAGCGTGTGACTACAGTAGATTCACATGTTCAGTTAGCGGTATGACTACAGTAGATTCACATGTTCAGTTAGCGTGTGACTACAGTAGATTCACATGTTCAGTTAGCGTGTGACTACAGTAGATTCACATGTTCAGTTAGCGGTATGATTGAGTGTGCGGCTTCGGAGAGCAGCGGAGGGTGTGTGTGTGTGTGTGTGTGTGTGTGTGTGTGTGTGTGTGGTATGTGTGGTGTAAGTGTGTGTAAGGGTGTGTATGTGTGTGGGGTGTATGTGTGTGGTGTGTGTGTGTGTGTGTGTGGTTGTGTGTGTGTGTGTGTGTGTATGGTGGGTGTGTGTGTGTGTGTGTGTGTGTGTGTGTGTGGTGTGTGTGTGTGTGTGGTGTGTGTGTGTGTGTGTGTGTGTGTGTGTGTGTGTCAGAGGGAAAGGGCAGAGAGGTGTGTGATTACCAAGCCCTTCTCAATGGTATCCTCCCTCAAGGATGGAAACTAAACCACCATCAGAGGGTAAGACAGGAAAACAGGAGGTCGGTATGTTCTGCCCCCAGGAACTCACCACAACACCCAGACTCATCTTTACCTAACTCAGAACCCAGGTTAGCACCATAGTGACTATAGTCTACCTAACTCAGAACCCAGGTTAGCACCATAGTGCCTATAGTCTTTATTAACTCAGAACCCAGGTTAGCACCATAGTGACTATAGTCTTTACTAACTCAGAACCCAGGTTAGGCACCATAGTGCCTATAGTCTTTATTACTCAGAACCCAGGTTGCACCATAGTGACTATAGTCTTTATTAACTCAGAACCCAGGTTAGCACCATAGTGACTATAGTCTTTACTAACTCAGAACCCAGGTTAGCACCATAGTAACTATAGTCTTTATTAACTCAGAACCCAGGTTAGCACCATAGTGCCTATAGTCTTTATTAACTCAGAACCCAGGTTAGCACCATAGTGACTATAGTCTTTACTAACTCAGAACCCAGGTTAGCACCATAGTGACTATAGTCTTTATTAACTCAGAACCCAGGTTAGCACCATAGTGACTATAGTCTACCTAACTCAGAACCCAGGTTAGCACCATAGTGACTATAGTCTTTTTTTAACTCAGAAACCCAGGTTAGCAAACCATAGTGATTATAGTTTTACTAAAATCAGAAACCCCGGTTAGCACCATAGTGACTATAGTCTTTACTAACTCAGAAACCCCGGTTAGCACATAGTGATATAGTCTTTATTAACTCAAAAACCCCAGGTTAGCACCCTAGTGACTTTTAGTCTTACTAACTCAGAACCCAGGTTAGCACCATAGTGACTATAGTCTACCTAACTCAGAACCCAGGTTAGCACCCTAGTTTACTATAGTCTTTATTAACTCAGAAACCCAGGTTAGCACATAGTGGGCTATAGTCTACCTAACTCAGAACCCAGGTTAGCCACCATAGTGACTATAGTTTTTATTAAACTCGAACCCAGGTTGCACCATAGTGGGTATAGTCTACCTAAATCAGAACCCAGGTTAGCACCATAGTGACTATAGTTCTTTATTAAACTCAGAACCCAGTTTAGCACCATAGTGACTATAGTCTTTATTAACTCAGAACCCAGGTTAGCACCATAGTGACTATAGTCTATCTAACTCAGAACCCAGGTTAGCACCATAGTGACTATAGTCTTTATAACTCAGAACTCCAGTAGCACCATAGTGACTATAGTCTTTACCCAACCGTTAGCACCAAGTGACTATAGTCTTTACTAACTCAGAACCCAGGTTAGCACCATAGTGACTATAGTCTTTACTAACTCAGAACCCAGGTTAGCACCATAGTGACTATAGTCTTTATTAACTCAGAACCCAGGTTAGCACCATAGTGACTATAGTCTTTATTAACTCAGAACCCAGGTTAGCACCATAGTGACTATAGTCTACCTAACTCAGAACCCAGGTTAGCACCATAGTGACTATAGTCTTTATTAACTCAGAACCCAGGTTAGCACCATAGTGACTATAGTCTTTACTTAACTCAGACCCAGGTTAGCACCATAGTGACTATAGTCTTACTTAACTCAGAACCCAGGTTAGCACCATAGTGACTATAGTCTTTATTAACTCAGAACCCAGGTTAGCACCATAGTGACTATAGTCTTTACTAACTCAGAACCCAGGTTAGCACCATAGTGACTATAGTCTTTACTAACTCAGAACCCATGGTTAGCACCCATAGTGGACTATAGTCTTTACTAAATCAGAACCCAGGTTAGCACCATAGTGGACTATAGTCTACCTAACTCAGAACCCCAGGTTAGCACCCATAGTGACTATAGTCTTTATTCAATCTCAGAACCCAGGTTAGCACCATAGTGACTATAGTCTTTATAACTCAGAACCCAGGTTAGCACCATAGTGACTATAGTCTACCCTTAACTCAGAACCCAGGTTAGCACACCATAGTGATATAAGTCCTTTTATTAACTCAGAACCCAGGTTTAGCACCATATGACTATAGTCTACTAACTCAGAACCCAGGTTAGCACCATAGTGACTATAGTCTTATTAACTCAGACCCAGGTTAGCACCATAGTGACTATAGTCCTTATCTAACTCAGAACCCAGGTTAGCACCATAGTGACTATAGTCTTTACTAACTCAGAAACCCAGGTTATCCCCATAGTGACTATAGTCTTTACTGACTCAGAAACCCAGGTTAGCACCATAGTGACTATAGTCTTTACTAACTCAGAACCACAGGTTAGCAACCATAGTGACTATAGTCTTTATTAACTCAGAACCCAGTGTTAGCACCATAGTGACTATAGTCTTTATTAACTCAGAAACCCAGGTTAGCACCATAGTGACTATAGTCTACCTAACTCAGAACCAGGTTAGCACCAATAGTGGACTATGTCTTTATTAACTCAGAACCCAGGTTAGCACCATAGTGACTTATAGTCTACCTAACTTAGAACCCAGGTTAGCACCATAGTGGACTATAGTCTTTATAACTCAGAACCCAGGGTTTAGCACTATAGTGACTATAGTCTTTACTAACTCAGAACCCAGGTTAGCACCATAGTGACTATAGTCTTTACTAAACTCAGAACCCAGGGTTAGCACCATAGGACTATAGTCTTATTAACCCAGAACCCAGGTTGCACCATAGTGACTATAGTCTACCTAACTTAGAACCCAGGTTAGCACCATAGTGACTATAGTCTTTATTAAACTCAGAACCCAGGTTAGCACCATAGTGACTATAGTTCTTTATTACTTAGAACCCAGGTTAGCACCATAGTGACTATAGTCCTTTACTAACTCAGAACCCAGGTTAGCACCATAGTGACTATAGTCTTTATTAACTCAGAACCCAGGTTAGCCCCATAGTGACTATAGTCTTTACTGACTCAGAACCCAGGTTAGCACCATAGTGACTATAGTCTTTACTAACTCAGAACCCAGGTTAGCACCATAGTGATTATAGTCTTTACTAACTCAGAACCCAGGTTAGCACCATAGTGACTATAGTCTTTACTAACTCAGAAACCAGGTTAGCACCATAGTGACTATAGTCTACCTAACTCAAACCTAGGTTAGAACCCTAGGACTAAGTCTTTTTTTAACTCAGAACCAGGTTCAATAGGCATAGCTTATTTAATCAGACCCGGTTAGAATAGACTATATTACCTAACCAGAACCCAGGTTAGCACAAGTGACTTAGTCTTTATTAACTCAGAACCGGGTTTGCACCATAGTGTATAGTACCAATAGAACCAGGTTAGCACATAGTGATATAGTCTTATTACTCAGAACCCAGGTTAGCACCATAGTGACTATAGTCCCCTT
>LR778265.1:54024838-54053346 GCA_902810595.1 Coregonus sp. 'balchen' | reverse complement strand
TCCTCTACCTTCTCCTCCCCTCCTCCCCCCACCTCTGGGTGTGAATTCCATTATATTCTCCAACCTTCGCCACGGGAACAGACTGACAGTTCTCATTACACACTCCTAATCCACTATTTAACTACACAGGAGAGAGAGCAGTAATCCCCCTATCAGTGGTGATTTTGTACAGCCTACCCCGGCTTCCCGACAACCTCACTTACCTCCTCCAGACCGCTATGCTGGGGACCCTGAAACCTGCCGGGCGTTTCTTTCCCAGTGCTCCCTCATCTTTGAGCTGCCGGGCGTTTCTTTCCCAGTGCTCCCTCATCTTTGAGCTGCCGGGCGTTTCTTTCCCAGTGCTCCCTCATCTTTGAGCTGCAGCCCTCTTCGTTCCCTTCGGACCGTTCGAAAATAGTGTATCTGATAACGCTAATGTCTGGAAGGGCGCTCACCTGGGCTACGGTGGTTTGGGAGCAACAGTCCGCCATTTGCCTTCGTTTTGAAGGATTTCATGCCGGGTGAGGAAGGTTTTCGATTCTCCGGTGTCCGGGAGAGAGGCGGCCTGAAAGCTACTTCGATTACGACAAGACCCCTGTAGTGTGGCAGACTACGTGGTAGACTTTCGCACGTTGGCCGCAGAGAGTCCCTGGAACCCGGAGTCTCTGTTCGATACCTTTCTTCATGGACTATCGGAGGAGATTAAAGACGAGCTCGCAGTTCGGGAGTTACCCCTGGTCCTCGACTCCCTCATAGCCTTAACCATAAGGATTGATGGGCCCCTGAAGAACCCTCGAAGTCCCCGACGCCTGCATTTCCGAGTGGATCAGAAGTCACCCGAGTCTCCTCGGGAATCATCGGGAACGGGTGACTCGCTTTCTCCTGAGCCTATGCAACTGGGCAGAGCTAGATTGTCGCCTCAGGAATGATTACGCAGGCAATACAGTTGCCTGTATTGTGGTGCTACAGGGCATTACAAATCCACCTGTCCTGTAAAAGACCAGACTCATCAGTTAGGTACAAGGACAATGGTGGGCCATGCTGGGAGGGTTTCGACTCCTATTACTCATATCCCTTTTCCATGTGATCCTGCTGTGGGGTGACCAGTCTAAATCTCTCCGGGTGCTCATTGACTCTGGGACTGATGAGCGCTTCATAGACGCTACTCTGGTATCTGAGCTGGGTATCTCCACACAACTTCTCTCCTTTCCCATGAACGCCAGAGCACTGGACGGACGCTCCATTGTCAGGGTCACTCATAGTACGGTTCCTATTAACCTACGGGTGTCGGGCAATCACAGTGAGTCCATACAGTTTCTTCTTATTGAATCTCCCCATGTTCCTGTTGTTTTGGGATTGTATGCCTCCAGAGGCACAACCCCCTTATAGACTGGACAACTGGTTCTATCCTTGGCTGGAGCCCGTTCTGCCACTCACATTGCCTTAAGGCTGTGCAGCCTGCCCCGGGACATCCCTCCTGCGGGCTCTGGTAAAGCCTCGGATCTCTCCGCCGTTCCCGCGGATTACCAGGACCTCCTAGACGCTCGCGCCACCTCCCTTTTATCCGCATCGTCCCTACGATTGCGCTATTGACCTCCTCCCGGGAGACACACCACCTTGTGGGCAGCTATATTCCCTGTCTGGCCCTGAGACCAAGGCCATGGAGGAGTACATTGAGGACTCTCAGGCTGCTGGGGCCATTCGTCCTTCTGCCTCCCATGCTGGCGCAGGGTTCTTCTTTGTGTGTACCGACTACCGGGGCCTCAATGACATCACGGTTAAGAATCATTACCCTCTACCACTCCTCTCCTCGGCTTTCAAACCTCTCCAGGGGGCAACTATCTTTTCCAAGTTGGACCTTCGGAACGCCTACCACCTAGTTCGGATACGCGAAGGAGACGAGTGGAAGACAGCCTTCAACACAGCTAACGGACACTATGAGTACCTGGTCATGCAGTTTGGACTCACCAATGCTCCCGCGGTGTTCCAGGCCCTGGTCAACGATGTGCTCTGGGATATGTTGAATTGGTTTGTGTTTGTCTACCTCAACGACATCCTTGTTTTCTCCCGTTCTGCTCAAGAACTTGTTCTCCATGTTCGACAAGTCCTCCAGTGCCTCCAGGAGAACCAGTTGTTTGTGAAAGCAGAGAAGTGTGAATTCCATCGCTCCACTATCTCCTTTCTGGGATACTTCATCGCCGAAGGGAATATTCAGATGGATCCTGAAAAAGGTGAGAGCAGTGGTGGATTGGCCCCAACCCACATCCAGCTAACTGGATGTTTTTCCCAGATTCGGCCCGATCTCCGGTCCTGGAATGGGCTCATTCCTCCAAGCTCACCTGCCATCCTGGCTCCCGTCGAACCCTGGCCTTCATCCGACAACGCTTTTGGTGGCCCACTATGGTTCCTGACGTCTCAGCATTCGACACCGCATGCACAGTATGTGCTCAGAATAAGACTCCGCGGCATGCTCCGGCTGGCCTCCTTCAACCACTCCCTGTTCCTCATCGCCCCTGGTCCCATATCTCCCTGGACTTTGTCACTGGGCTTCCTCCATCTGATGGCAACACCACCATCCTTACAGTGGTGGATAGGTTCTCTAAAGCCGCCCATTTCATCTCCCCAAGTTACTATCAGCCAAGGAGACGGCCCAGCTCATGGTGCAGCACGTCTTCCGGATCCATGGACTGCCTGTCGACATAGTCTCCGATCGTGGTCCTCAATTCTCGTCCCAATTCTGGAAGGCATTCTGAACCCTCATTGGGTCGCCGGCCAGCCTCTCCTCCGGGTTTCACCCCCATTCCAACGGCCAGTCAAAGCGTGCCAATCAGGACCTGGAGACGACTCTTCGGTGCTTTGTCTCGACCAACTCCACCACCTGGAGCCGGCAACTTGTGTGGGGAGAGTACGCCCGGAGCACTCTTCCCTGCTCGGCCACTCGGCACTCGCCCTTCGAGTGCTCCATCGGCAATCAACCCCCGCTCTTCCCTGAGCAAGAAGAGGCGGTCAACATACTCTCGGCCCAGATGTTCGTCCGCCGCTGTCGGCGTACCTGGAAGAGAGCTCGGTCCGCTCTTCTCAAGACCACCTCCAGGTAGCGTCGACAAGCGGACAGCCACCGGACTCCGGCTCTCCACTATCGTCTCGGCAGAGGGTATGGCTGTCTACGTGGGACCTGCCCCTCTGGGTGGAGTCTCGTAAACTTTCCCCCTGTTTTATTGGTCCTTTCCCCATCTCTAAAGTCCTTAGCCCCTCTGCTGTTCATCTTCTGTTGCCCCGTACCCTCCGTATACATCCCACTTTTCATGTGTCCAGGATTAAGCCTTTGTCTCACAGCCCTTTGTCTCCTAGGTCCACCCCTCATCCCCGTCTCATCGACGGCCATCCGGTGAGACGCTTCCTGAGTGTTCGACCTCGGGGCAGGGGTTTCCAGTACCTGGTTGACTGGGAGGGTTATGGCCCGGAGGAGAGGTGCTGGGTCCCCGCTAAGGACATCCTGGACCCGGCCCTCATCGCAACTTTCACCGCCGGCACCCCGGTCAATCAGGTATGCACCCGGGTAGGATGCCAGGGCACCCCTAGAGGGGGGGTACTCTCACACCCTGATCTGTTTCACCTGTCTTGTGCTTGTCTTCACCCCCCACCAGGTGTCTCCCGTTTGTTCCCATTATCCCCTGTGTATTTATACCAGTGTTCTCTAGTTCTCCCGGTTCTGACCTTTTCTGCCTGCCCTGACACTGAGCCCGCCTGCCATACCATTCAGCCTGTCCTGACCTCGAGCCTGCCTGCTGCCCTGTACCTTTAGGACTCAGACCTGGTTTACAAACTTCTGCCTGTCCTCAACCTGCCTCTTGCCTGCCCTTTGTATTTTAAATAATATCAGAGACTTGAACCATCTGCCTCCTGTGTCTGCATCTGGGTCTCCATTCTGTGTCGTTATATGAACCTTCAGTAAAGACTTAAACGTTGAGAACGAGTCTGCGTCTCTCACATGGATCGGCAGACCATTCCATAAAAATTGAGCTCTAAATCAAATAAAATCAAATTTTATTGGTCACATACACTTATTTAGCAGATGTTATTGCGGGTGTAGTGAAATGCTTGTGTTCCTAGCTCCGTCAGTGCGGTAGTATCTAAAAATTCACAACAATACACACAAATCTAAAAGTAAAAGAATGGAATTAAGAAATATATAAATATTAGGATGAGCAATGTCGGAATGGCATTGACTAAAATGCAGTAGAATACAGTATATACATATAAAATGAGTAAAGTAGTATGTAAACATTATTAAAATGACTTGTGTTGCTTTATTAAAGTAACCAGATGGCTATTTAACAGTCTGATATATTTGTGTTTGTATTTATTATGGATCCCCATTAGTTCCTGCCAAGGCAGCAGCTACTCTTCCTGGGGTTTATTATGGATCCCCATTAGTTCCTGCCAAGGCAGCAGCTACTCTTCCTGGGGTTTATTATGGATCCCCATTAGTTCCTGCCAAGGCAGCAGCTACTCTTCCTGGGGTTTATTATGGATCCCCATTAGTTCCTGCCAAGGCAGCAGCTACTCTTCCTGGGGTTTATTATGGATCCCCATTAGTTCCTGCCAAGGCAGCAGCTACTCTTCCTGGGGTTTATTATGGATCCCCATTAGTTCCTGCCAAGGCAGCAGCTGCTCTTCCTGGGGTTTATTATGGATCCCCATTAGTTCCTGCCAAGGCAGCAGCTGCTCTTCCTGGGGTTTATTATGGATCCCCATTAGTTCCTGCCAAGGCAGCAGCTACTCTTCCTGGGGTTTATTATGGATCCCCATTAGCTGCTGCCAAGCTACTCTTCCTGGGGTCCAGCAAAATTAAGGCAGTTATACATTTTAAAAACATAACAATACATTCATAACAGATTTTACAACACATTAAGTGTGTGCCCTCAGGCCTCTACTCTACTACCACATATCTATAACACAAAATCCATGTGTACATGTGTGTATAGTGCGTATGTTATCGTGTGTTTGTATGCATGTGTCTATGTTTGTGTTGCTTCACAGTCCCCGCTGTTCCATAAGGTGTATTTTATCTGTTTTTTAAATCTAATTTTACTGCTGGCATGAGTTACTTGATGTGGAATAGAGTCCCATTTAGTCATGGCTCTATGTAGTACTGTGCGCCTCCCATAGTCTGTTCTTGACTTGGGGACTGTGAAGAGACCTCTGGTGGCATGTCTTGTGGGGTATGCATGGATGCCAGTAGTTCAAACAGACAGCTCGGTGCATTCAACATGTCAATACCTTTCACAAATACAAGTAGTGATGAAGTCAATCTCTCCTCCACTTTGAGCCAGGAGAGATTGACATTCATATTATGCCCAGGCAGTTGATTGACTGGACAGGGAGAGGTAGCTGGAGGGTCATCCACAGCCATGGAGGGAACACCAAAGCCCCCGACAGAGGACAGCTGATACAGGGGCTCAAAGCGATTTGAAAGTCTTAAGTCCGGACGCGGGGGAAGAAGGCAGGCTCGGCAAGAATGATTATTCTCCTTCTTTCTGGTTCCGACACGCATTCATTTACTTTCACCTGGAGTCGAACAGTGAGCAGCCATTTTCTGGTTCATGCTAGTAGAGTGGTGCAGTGGCGGAAATTGATCATAGTCCAGGAAGTTCCCATTATGATCCTCTTGGATGTTTTGGATGAGCCCTGCGGTTGCGGGCGGTGCAGTTGCCATACCAGGCGGTGATACAGCCCGACAGGATGCTTTTAATTGTGCATCTGTAAAAGTTTATGAGGGTATTACTTCTTCACCACACTGTCTGTGTGGGTGGACCATTTCAGATTGTCAGTGATGTGTACTCCAAGGAACTTGAAGCTTTTCACCTTCTCCACTGCGGCCCCGTCGATGTGGATAGGGGCGTGCTCCCTCTGCTGTCTCCTGAAGTCCACGATCAGCTCCTTCATTTTGTTGACATTGAAGGAGAGGTTATTTTCCTGGCACCACTCCGCCAGGGCCCTCACCTCCTCCCTGTAGGCTGTCTCGTCATTGTTGGTAATCAGGCCTACTGTTGTGTCTTCTACAAACTTGACGATTGAGTTGGAGGCGTGCGTGGCCACGCAGTCATGGGTGAACAGGGAGTACAGGAGGGGTCTGAGCACGCACCCTTGTGGTGTTCCTGTGTTGAGGATCAGCGTAGTGGTGTTGTTTCCTACCTTCCCCACCTGGGTGCGGCCCGTCAGGAAGTCCAGGACCCAGTTGCACAGGGCGGGGTTCAGACCCAGGGCCCCGAGTTTAATTATGAGCTTGGAGGGTACTATGGTGTTGAATGCTGAGCTATAGTCAATGAACAGCATTCTTACATAGGTATTCCTCTTGTCCAGATGGATTAGGGCAGTGTGTAGTGCGATGGCAATTACATTGTCTGTTGATCTATTGGGGCGGTATGCAAATTGAAGTGGGTCTAGGGTGTCAGGTAAGGTGGAGGTGATATGATCCTTAACTAGCCTCTCAAAGCACTTCATGATGACAGAAGTGAGTGCTACGGGGCGATAGTCATTTAGTTCCGTTACCTTTGCTTTCTTGGGTACAGGAACAATGGTGGACACCTTGAAGCAAGTGGGGACAGCAGACTGGGATAGGGAGAGATTGAATATGTCCGTAAACACTACAGCCAACTGGTCTGCGCATTCTCTGAGGACGGGATGCCGTCTGGGCCGGCAGCCTTGCAAGGGTTGACACGCTTAAATGTTTTACTCACGTCGGCCACGGAGAACGAGAGCCCACTGTCCTTGTAATCCATGATTGTCTGTAGACCCTGCCACATACATCTCGTGTCTGAGCTGTTGAATTGCGACTCCACTTTGTCTCTGTACTGATGTTTTGCCTGTTTGATTGCCTTACGGAGGGAATAACTACACTGTTTGTATTCAACCATATTCCCAGTCACGTTGCCGTGGTTAAATGTGGTGGTTCGCGCTTTCACGTTTTGCGTGAATGCTGCCATCTATCCATGGTTTTTGATTTGGGTAGGTTTTAATAGTCACAGTGGGAACAACATCCCCTATACACTTCCTGATGAACTCAGTCACCGTATCCGTGTATATGTCTGTGTTATTCTCAGAGGCAACCTGGAACATATCCCAGTCCACGTGATCAAAACAATCTTGAAGCATGGATTCCGATTGGTCAGACCAACATTGAATAGACCTTAGCACGGGTACTTCCTGTTTGAGTTTCTGCCTATAGGAAGGGAGGAGCAGGATGGAGTCGTGATCATATTTGCCGAAAGGGAGGGCGGGGGAGGGCCTTGTAGCCATCCCGGAAGGGGAAGTAACAACGGTCGAGAGTTTTTGATGCACGAGTACTACAGGCAATGTGTTGATGGAACTTTGGTAGCATTTTCCTCAAATTTGCTTTGTTAAAATCCCCAGCTACAATAAATGCGGCCTCAGGATATGTGTTTTCCAGTTTGCACAAAGTCCAGTGTAGTTCCTTGAGGGCCGTCGTGGTATCGGCTTGAGGGGGAATATACACGGCTGGGACTATAACCTAAGAGAATTCTCTTGGGAGGTAATACGGTCGGCATTTGATTGTGAGGTATTCTAGGTCGGGTGAACAAAAGGACTTGAGTTCCTCTACATTATCACAATCACACCATGTGTAGTTAATCATGAAACATAAAACCACTGCCTTTCTTCTTCCCGGAGAGTTCTTTATTCCTGTCTGCACGATGTACTGAGAACCCAGCGGGCTGAATGGACAGGGACAGTACATCCGGAGAGAGCCGTGATTCCGTGAAACAGAGTATATTATGTCTCTCTGGAAGGAGATCCTCGCCCTGAGCTCGTCTACTTTATTGTCCAGGGACTGAACATTAACAAGTAATATACTCAGAAGCGGTGGATGGTGTGCACGCCTCCTGAGTCGGACTAGAAGTCCACTCTGAATACCTCTTCTCCGCTGGCGGAGGAGCCTCTGGGATAAGTTCCATTGCCCTAGGGGGTACGAACAAAGGAACTCATTCGGGAAAGTCGTATTTCTGGTCATAATGCTGGTGAGTTACCGCTGCTCTGATATCCAAAAGTTATTTCCGGCTGTATGAAATAACACAAAAAACATTCTGGGCTAATAATGTAAGAAATAACACACACAAAAAAAACACTGCAAAGTTGCTTAGGAGCTAGAAGCAGAGCTGCCATGTCAAATAAAATAAAATTGAA
The DNA here is from genome assembly GCA_902810595.1 of Coregonus sp. 'balchen'. NCBI lineage: Eukaryota > Metazoa > Chordata > Actinopteri > Salmoniformes > Salmonidae > Coregonus > Coregonus sp. 'balchen'. Next base: position 54,045,162 of record LR778265.1, on the reverse strand, counting down.
TAAAATGTAATTTGCCACATGCGCTGAATACAACAGGTTGCAATGCAAATTGTCTGACTATTTTTAGGGCCTTCCTCTGACACCGTCTGTCGGCGCCATCTTCTTCAGATAGGAGAAAGCCCTGCCTCCAGCTGTTTACTTAGATTTTTATGAACAATAAGGAGGCCTGAGTCTTGTGACTGTAGTGTACGTGTAGGTATGTACGGCAGGACCAAATCGGCTAAATAAGTACAGTGAGGGAAAAAAGTATTTGATCCCCTACTGATTTTGTACGTTTGCCCACTGACAAAGACATTATCAGTCTATAATTTTAATGGTAGGTTTATTTGAACAGTGAGAGACAGAATAACAACAAAAAAATCCAGAAAAACGCATGTCAAAAATGTTATAAATTGATTTGCATTTTAATGAGGGAAAAACATTTTTTCCCTCACTGTAGGCACAAGGCCATGTAATGCTTTGTAGGTTAGCAGTAAAACCTTGAAAGTCTTAACAGGAAGCCAGTGCAGAGAGGATAGCAGTGCAGTAATATGATCTAATTTTTTGTTTCTAGTCAAGATTATAGCAGTTTTATTTAGCACTGGCTAAAGTTTATTTAGTGCATTATCCGGATAGCCGGAGAGTAGTAGCCTAATCTTGAAGTGAAAAAAAGGCATGGATTAGCTTTTCAGCATCATCTTTGGACAAAAAGTTTCAGATTTATGCAACGTTACGAAGATGGAAAAAGGCTGATCTTGAAATGTTTTGTATATGTTTGTCAAAAGAGAGATCAGGGTCCAGAGTAATGCCGAGATCCTTCACAGTTTTATTTAAGACAACTGTACAACCATCAAGATTTATTGTCAGATCCGACAGCAGATCTCTTTGTTTCCTGGGACCTAGAACTAGCATCTCTGTTTCGTCCGTAGCTTAAACGTTTAAAAAAAATCAGCTATCCACTTCCTTATGTCTGAACAACATGCTTTCAGTGTAGGCGATTTTGGGGCTTTAATCAAAATTGATATCTGTGTGTCGTCTGCATACAGTAGCAGTGAAAGTTGACATAGCCTCGGTCTGACGCCATTAAAAGTTAATTTACCACCTTCACGAGTGCAGTCTCAGTGCTATTATGGGGTCTAAAACCAGACTGAAGCGCTTCCTATACATTATTTGTCTTCAGGAAGGTAATGAGTTGCAGAGCAACAGCTTTTTCTAAAATGATTAAGAGGAAGGGGAGATTCGATATTTGTTTTTTAATGATCATGATCTTTTCGTCGAAGAAGTTCATGAATTCACCACTGCTGAAGTGAAGGCCATCCTCATTTGGGGAATGCTGCTTTTTAGTTAGCTTTGAGACAGTATCAAAAATACATTTTTGTTTTGTTTTTTATTCTTCTCAATCAGGTTAGAAAAGTAGGCTGATCGAGCAGCAGTGAGGGCTTTTCAAGCTAGTCGGAAAACTTCCACTTTGGTGGAGCGCCATTTCCTTTTCAATATCAATTTTCTGGAAGCTTGCTTCAAGACTCTGGTATTTTCTGTATACCAGGGAGACAGTTTCTTGTGAGAAATTATTTTAGTTTTTAGTGGTGCGACTGCATGATGGGTATTACGCAAGGTTAATTTAGATCCTTGGTTAGGTGGTTAACAGATTTTTGTACTCCGATGTCCTTCATTAGGTGGAGGGAGTCTGGAAGGGCATCTAGGAATCTTTGGGTAGTCCGATAATTTATAGCGTAGCTTTGGATAATCCTTCGATGGGGTCTAAGCAAATTATTTTATAAGATGGTGGTCTGATAGTCCAGGATTATGAGGAAAAACATTTAAATCCACAATATCTATTCCACGGGACAAAACTAGATCCATTGTGTGAATGTGGCAGTGCGTAGGTCCCGATGTTGGACAAAACCCACTGAGTTGATGATTGCTCCGAAAGCCTTTTGGAGTGGGTCTGTGGACTTCTCCATGTGAATATTGAAGTCACCAAATGTTTTATATTATCTGCCATGACTACGAGGTCCGATAGGAATTCAGGGAACTCTGTGAGGAACTCTGTATACGGCCCAGGAGGTAAACAGTAAACAGAAGTAAACAGTAGCTATAAAAAGTGATTGTGTAGGCTGCATAGGTTTCATGACTAGAAGCTCAAAAGATGAAAACGCAGTCTTTTCTTTTGATAAATTGAAATTTGCTCTCATAAATGTTAGCAACACCTCCGCCTTTGCGGGATGCGCAGCGCATATGGTGACTAGTGTGACCAGGAGGAGAGGCCTCATTTAAATCAAGTAATTAATTAATTAACAGTAAATTAAATCAGGCTCAAGCCATGTTTCAGTCAGGCCAATCACATCAAGTTTATGATCAGTGATTAGTTAATTGACTATGACTGCCTTGGAAGTGAAGGATCTAAGTAACATTAAGTATCCCTATTATGAGATGTGAGGTATTATCACAATATTTTTATTTTAAATGACAGGAATGAAAGAGGTCTTTATTCCCAGTGAGACTGCTAAGGCGAGCACCGCCATGTTTAGTTTTGCCCGACCTAGACTGAGGCACAGACATGGTCTCAGTGGGGATAACTGAGCTGACTACCCTAACTATGCTAGTGGCAGACTCCACTAAGCTGGCCGGCTGGCTAACAGCCTGCTGCCTGGCCTGCACCCTGTCTCATTGGGCTGGCTAACAGCCTGCTGCCTGGCCTGCACCCTGTCTCATTGGGATGGCTAACAGCCTGCTGCCTGGCCTGCACCCTGTCTCATTGGGCTGGCTAACAGCCTGCTGCCTGGCCTGCACCCTGTCTCATTGTGGAGCTAGAGGAGTTAGAGCCCTGTCTATGTTGGTAGATAAGATGAGAGCCCCCCTCCAGCTAGGATGGAGTCCATCACTCCTCAGCAGGCCAGGCTTGGTCCTGTAGCACCCCTCCAGCTAGGATGGAGTCCATCACCCCTCAGCAGGCCAGGCTTGGTCCTGTAACACCCCTCCAGCTAGGATGGAGTCCATCACCCCTCAGCAGGCCAGGCTTGGTCCTGTAACACCCCTCCAACTAGGATGGAGTCCATCACTCCTCACCAGGCCAGGCTTGGTCCTGTAGCACCCCTCCAGCTAGGATGGAGTCCGTCACTCCTCAGCAGGCCAGGCTTGGTCCTGTAGCACCCCTCCAGCTAGGATGGAGTCCGTCACTCCTCAGCAGGCCAGGCTTGGTCCTGTTTGTGGGTGAGTCCCAGAAAGAAGGCCCGTTACACTACATGACCAAAAGTACGTGGACACCTGCTCGTCGAACATCTCATTCCAAAACCATGGGCAATAAAATGGAGTTGGTCCCTCCTGTGCTGCTATAACAGCCTCCACTTTTCTGGGAAGTCTTTCCACTAGATGTTGAAACATTGCTGCAGGGACTTGCTTCCATTCAGCCACAAGAGCATTAGTGAGGTTGTGCACTGATGTTGGGCGATTAGGCCTGGCTCGCAGTTGGCTTTCCAATTCCTCCCAAAGGTATTCGATGGGGTTGAGGTCAGGGCTCTGTGCAGGCCAGTCAAGTTCTTCCACACCGATTTTGACAAACCATTTCTGTATGGACCTCACTTTTTGCACGGGGGCATTGTCAGGGTGAAACGGGAAAGAGCCTTCCCCAGATTGTTGCCACAAAGTTGAAAGCACAGAATCGTCTAGAATGTCATTGTATGCTGTAGCGTTAAGATTTCCCTTCACTGGAACTAAGGCCTGAACCATGAAAAACAGCCCCAGACCATTATTTATCCTCCACCAAACTTTACAGTTGGCAATATGCATTCGGGCAGGTAGCATTCTCCTGGCATCCACCAAACCCAGATTCATCCGTCAGACTGCCAGATGGGCAAGCATGATTCATCACTCCAGAGAACGCGTTTCCACTGCTCCAGAGTCCAATAGGTTAGCTTTACACCACTCCAGCCGACGCTTGGCATTGTGCATGGTGATCTTAGGCTTGTGTGCGGCTGCTCGGCCATGGAAACCCATTTCATGAAGCTCCCAACGAACAGTTGTTGTGCTGACGTTGCTGCCAGAGGCAGTTTGGAACGCGGTAGTGAGTGCTGCAACCGAGGACAGACGATTTTTACGTGCTACGCTCTTCAGCACTTGGTGGTCGCCTTCTGTTAGCTTGTGTGTCCACATACTTTTGTATATATAGTGTATCTACAAATTCAATCTTTTGGGAGGGGCAGAAAAAAGTTATCAACCAGTGATTTGAGTTGTTCGAGTCTGATGTAGAGCTCATCACTCCCCTTAACTGGGAGGGGGCCAGAGACAATTACCTGATGCTGACACATCTTTCTGGCTCCGTTACACGCTGAAGCTATTTTGCGCTTAGTGACCTCTGACTGTTTCATCCTAACATCGTTGGTGCCGACGTGGATAACAATATCCCTATACTCTCTACACTCGCCAGTTTTAGCCTCAGCCAGCACCATCTTCCGATTAGCCTTTACGTCGGTAGCTCTGCCCCCCAGTAAACAATGTATATTCGCTGGATTCTTATTTCTAAGTCTAATGTTGCAGGTAATGAAGTCGCCAATAACTAGGGTTTTCAATTAGTCAGAGATAATGGTGGGAGGCTTTGGCGGCTCAGATCCCGTAACGGGTGGAGGTGAGACCTGAGAAGGGTCGGGCTCTGACGCCGACTTGCTGCTTAGTGGAGAAAACCGGTTGAACGTTTCTAATCGGCTGAATGAGCGACACCGGTTGAGCATGTCGACAGCATTCTTTTCCAGGAGCCATGAGAAAATTGTCCGTCTGCGGGGACTGTGCAGGGGGATTAACACTACTACCTGTATTTGGTGGCACAGACACTGTTTAATAATTTCCTACACTTAAATTGCCCTTAGATAGCGATTGTGTCTGAAGCTGGGATTGCAACTCGGTTCTCCTCACCTTAAGGCAGTAGATCTCCTGTATATTATGAGTGCAGCGACTGCAATGAGAAGGCATAATGTTACCTAGCTTGGAGGAGGTCCTGCAGATCCATGTTCAGATAAAGCGTACAGGGGTGAAAAAGATGTGAAAGATGTTGACTGAGGACAAAACTGAGACGTGTGAAATTTGTTAAATAAAGAGTTTGATTAAACTGATATTAAAACTGGGTAGCCAAGTAGCAACAAAAACAGCACAACAGCATGGAGACGTGTCACTCTATTCCTCCCTCTCTCCCTCTCATGCTCTCTCTCTCTCCCCCTCTCTCCCTCCTCCTGCTCTCTCTCTCATCTCCCCCTCGTCTCCTCTCCTCCTGCTCTCTCTCTCACCTCTCATGCTCTCTCTCTCTCCCTCCTCCCCTCTCTCCTCACCCTTCTCCTCTCTCCCTCCTCTCCCTCATGCTTCTCTCTCTCCCCCTCTCCCTCTCATCTCTCTCTCTCTCCCCTCTCTCCCTCTCATTCTCCTCTCTCTCTCTCTCTTGCTCTCTCTCTCTCTCCCTCTCTCTCTGCTCTCTCTCTCCCCCTCTCTCCTCTCCTCCTGCTCTCTCTCTCTCCCCCTCTCTCCTCTCCTCCTGCTCTCTCTTCCATATTTCTCTCACCTGTTCCTCTGTCTTTCTATTACGCTCTCTCATGCTTGCGTGTGCATGCGTGTATGTGTGTGTGTGTGTGTGTGTGTAGGTATGATCAAGAGGGTCATGCACTGGACGGCCAATCGCTGACCGAGTTGAGGCCTGGAGGAGGTGGAGCCACCATCTGCTGGAAAACAATGGGTGATGTCAAGACTGAACAACAGGGACAGGGAGACAAGGTACACAAACACACAGAGCACACAAACACACACACACATATACACACACCACTTCACTTTGAATTAGATGCTTCACTATGTATCACCATTATGAACTTGAGATACATGTTGAACTCTGAACTCATGCATCAATGCCCCAGTGGGAGATCGTTTTGCATGAATTTGAGTTACACGCATGTTAGGACTTTGTCCCTTCCTTAGCATCTATGAATAGCATCACCATATCTTGATGGTGTGTCACTCGAAACTTTCAAACGTATGAATTAAATTAATATGAAAGAAAAGCCGTAAGCGATGTTTAATTATTTTAGTTTCTAATAAAAAGTTATAATTACGTGGTTGACACAGAGGAAGAGCCTAGGGGACTGTACAGGGATGGAGGGATGGAGGGATGGAGAGATGGAGGAGAGAGAAAAGCGAGAGAGAAGGAATTGAAGCGGATAAAGAATAAACCACATCAAGATAAAAGGCAATGAGGTCACTTGAAAAGAAAGAAGAGAGAGGGAACGGCTGAGGGAGAAAGAGAGAGTGGGAGAGAGAGGGAACAGCTGAGGGAGAAAGAGAGAGTGGGAGAGAGAGAAGGAAAGGCCCCTATTCATTCCCCCGGCTTTTTCTCTCCCCCTTTTCCCCTCCCCCTTCCCCAATCCCCCTCTTTTCCCCCTATTTCTCTCCTTTCCCCCCTTTTTCTTCTCCTTTTCGCTCTCCCCCTGTTTCCCCCTTCCATAGTTTTTTTGGTTGTTTTTTTTCTCATTCCCCTTTTCCCCTCCTCCTCCCCTTCCCCTTTCTCTCGGGTTTCCCCCGGGGGGGCTCCCCCCCCCCCCCCTTTCCCCCCTTCCTTTCCCCCTTTTCCAAATTTTCCAAAAATTTGTTTCTGTTTTTCTAATTCCTCTCTCACCGTGGGGATCGTTTTTGGTTGTTTGGTTTTAAGATAAGGGGGTTTTGGGGCCCTTCCCTTACCATTAGGGGGAATAGCCACCATTTTGGGGAAAAATGGGGGGGTTGTAAAACTGAACCAAAAGGGGAGAAATTTAAAAAAAGAAAAAAACCAACCATTTTAAAATTATTTTTAGTTTCAATTTTAAAAAACCGGGGTAGGAAACAAAACAGGGGAAACCGGGGAATTTGGGGGAAATGGGGGGGGGAAAGGGGGGGGGGGGGAAGGGGAAAACAGGGGAAAGGGGAAAAGGGTTTTAAGGGTTTTAAAAGAAAAAACACATCAAAAAAAGGAATGGGGTCACTGAAAAAAAAAAGAAAAAACGGAAAAGAAAAAGCCGAGGTTTTTTAATTCTTTTTTCCCCCCAAAAAGGGGAAAAGGGGTGGGAAAGGGGAAGGGGGGAGTGGGGGGAAAAAGGGGGGTTCCCCCGGGGTGGGGGGGACGGAGGGGAAAAAAGGATGGGGAGAGGGGGAAAAGGAGAGGGAAAAAAAGGGAAAGGGGAAAAAAAAAAAATCAAAAAAAAGGCAATGGGGGAGAAAAAGAAAGAAGAGGGGGAAGGTGGGAAAGGAAATGGGAGGGGGGAAAAGGGAGGGGGGAAAGGGGGGAGAGGGGGAAGGGAAGGTTTTAGGGAGAAAGGGGAGGGGGGGAGAGGGGGGAAAACGGCTGGGGGGAAACGAGAGAGTGGGGGGAGAGGGCCGGGAGGGAGAAAAGAGAGTGGGGAGAGGGGGAACGGTGGGGGAGAAAGAGAATTTGGGAAAAGAGGAAACGGCTGAGGGGAAAAAGAATTTTTAAAAAAACCCGGTTCTTTTTTAAAAATTCTAGGGACAAAGGGAAAAAATTTTTTAAAAGGGTTTGGGGGAGAAAGAGAGGGGATGGGAGGCCGAAAGAAGAGAAGTGGGAAAAGAGGGGGGAAGGGCGAGGGAAAAGAGAGAGGGGGGAAAAAAGGCTGAGGGAAAAGAGAAAATTGGGAGGGAGGGAACGGCTGTAAGGGAAAAAGGAAAAAAGGGGGAGGAGGGGACGGCTTAAAGGGAAAAAAAGGGGAAGAGAGGGAGGGGAAAGGGCCTAAGGAGAAAAAAAAGGGGAAGAAAGGGGAAAAGAGGGGGGGGGGAAGAGGGAACGGCCTGAAGGGGGGAAAGAGAGAGGGGAGGGGAGGGGATGAGGGGAAAGAGAGAGGGGGAAAGAAAGGAGGGGGGAAAAAGGGAGAGAGGGGGGGGAAAAGGGGGGAATTTTGGGGGAAGGGAGAAAGAAAAAGGGGGGAGAGGGGGGGAAAGGCCCTGAAGGAAAAAAAAAGGGGGGGGGAAAAGAGGGAACGGGGAAGGAGGAAGAAAAAGGGGGGAGGGGGAGGGGAACACTGAAGGAGAAAAAAAAAAGGGGGGGGGAGGAGGGAACGGTGAAGGAGAAAGAAAAAGGGGGAGAGAGGGAACGGCTAAAGGAAAAAGGGAAAGGGGAAAGAGAGAGGGGGGAATGGCTGGGGGAGAAAGAGAGTGGGAGCCGGAAGGGAGAAGTGAAAAGAAAGAGGGAGGAGGAAAAGTTTGGGAAAGGGGAAAGGGGAAACCCGGCTGGGGGGAAAAAGAGATTGGAGAGAGAGGGGAAGGGGTGAGGGAGAAAAAAGATATGGAGAGGGGGAAAAGGTTTGAGGGAAAAAAGAGATAGGAGAGAGAGGTGAGTGTGAATAATAGAAGACGAGACAAACATCTTCTTTCCTTCCTCTCCTCCCTCTCTTTTTCCTTTCCCTCTTTGATCCCATCTATTTTGGGGGGAAAGGGCACCAGTCCCTCCTGCAGCAAACCCTTTCCCACAGCATGATGCTGCCACCCCCGTGTTTCAGGGGTTGGGAGGGTTTGTTCTTCGGCTTCAAGAAAAACCCCCTTTTTCCTCCAAAAAACGAGGGTTCATTATGGCCAACAGTTTATTTCGGGGGGGGGGGGGGGGGGTTTCAGGGGACCAGGGGACACTTCCCCAAAAAGTACAATCTTTGTCCCCATGTGCAGTTGCAAACCGTAGTTGGCTTTTTTTGGTTTTTTTGGGAAAGCAGTGGCTTTTTCCCTTTTGCTGACCCGGCCCTTTCGGGTTTTAAATGTCAAAATTAGGATCTTTTTTACTGTGGATATGATATTTTTTGTCCCTGTTTCCTCCAGCATTTTTCACAAGGCCCTTTTGGGCTGTTTTTTCGGGGTTGATTTGCACTTTTCGCCCCAAAGTACGTTCATTTAGGAGCCCGGGAACGGGGGTTCCTTCCAGCGGTAGGGGGCTGCTTTGGCCCCCAGGGGTTTTATACTGGATACTTTTGTTTGTACAATGAACGTGCTACCTTCGGGGCTTTTGGAAATTGCCCCCCGGATGAACCGATTTTGGGGGAGTTTCTAAAATTTTTTGTTGAGGTTTTGGGTGATTTTTTTTGTTTTTCCCCATGAGTAAAGGGCAAAGAGGCACTGAGTTTAAAAGGTACCCCCTTTAAAAACCCCCACAAGAAACACCCCCAATTTGACTCAAATTATGTAAATTGGGCCTACCCAGAAGTTTTAAACCCCATGAAATCATTTTTTTGGAATTTTCCAAGTTTTTTAAAAAGGCCAGTAAACGTAGTGTATAAAAAATTCTAAACCACGGGAAATTTGTGATACCAAAGTTTGGAAAAATTTTAAAAAGTGAAAAAAATTTTCCCTGTTTTGAAAACAATTTGTTAAAAAATTTTAAAAAATATTTTTTAAGGCCCCAAAGTGAGGGTTCCTCCGACTTCCAAAAACCCTAAGGGGTCAAGAAATTTCCCCCCGGGTTGAAAAATTGTTTAAAGACTTCCCAAAATAAGTGGTATGTAAAATTGGGGAAAAATTTTAAATTTTTGAACAGAAATGGAAAGGGGAAAAGGGAATTTTTTAAAAGGGGGACGAAATTTAAAGGATTTAAAACCCAAAAAGGGGGAGAAAGTTACCCAAGGGGTGGAAACAAAAAACCCAAACCCCCCTTTTTCCCCACTATTCCAAAAACCCACCTCAATTGGGAGTAATCTTCTCTTTTTCCGGTTAGTGGGAACCCAGGCCTCTATTCCCGGAAGACCGGGGCCTCATATTCCCAGGAAAGACCAGGCCCATAGTCCCAGGAGCCCAGGCCTCATGCCCCAAAAGAGACCAGCCTAATTTCCGCCCCAAAGGAGAGACCAGGCCTCAAAGCCCCGGGATAGACCGGCCCAAAAGCCCAAAGGAGAGGAACCAAGGAGAGAAAAAAGGGCCTCAAGCCCCATTAGAGCCCCGGCCTCATAGCCCCCAGGAAGCCCAAGGCCTCATGCCCCAAAAGGAGGAAAACCACCCCCTTTTTTTTCCCAGGAAAACCCCGGGCCCTCATATTCCCGGGAGAGCCCAGGCCTCAAAAGCCCCCGGGAGAGACCAGGCCTAATACCCCGGGGAGGGGGACCAGCCCCCTAGCCCCAGTAGAAACCGCCCCCCCCCCCTTTCCTAGTCCCAGGAAGGGGCCCAGGCCCAAAATTTCCCAGGGGGAGCCCCGGCCTAATAGCCCCAAAAAGGAGACCGGGGCCTTTCATTAGCCCCAAAGGAAACCGGAGAGACCAGGCCTCATAGCCCCAAAGGAGAGCCCGGCCCTCAAAAGCCCCAAAGTAGGAGAAAAAGGGGAACCAGGCCCATAGTCCCAGGAGAGCCCGGGCCCCTTCATGTCCCAGGAGAGCCCGGGGCCTCATAGCCCCAGGAGGGGCCCAAGGCCTCATATCCCAGGAAAACCCCAGGCCATAAGTCCCAGGAGAGACCGGCCCATAGCCCCGGGAGGGGCCCAGCCCCCCATATTTCCCGGGAAAGGGGACAGGAAAAACCGGGCCTCATATTTCCCCAGGAGGACCGGGCCCCTCATGCCCCCGGGAAAGGGGAACCCAAGGGCCTCATAGCCCCGGGAAAGAGACAGGAGAGACCGGGCCCCTCATATTTCCCAGTAGACCCCGGTCATGTCCCAAAGAGCCAGGCCTCTATTTCCCCGGGAGGCCCAGGCCCTCATAGCCCAGGAGGACCGGGCCCCATGTCCCGGAAAAACCAGGCCTCATAGCCCCAGGAGAGACCAGGCCCATACCCAAAGGGGGAGACGGGCCCTCATAGTCCCAGGACAGACCGGGCCCTTTCTGTCCCAGGAGGCCCCAAAGGCCTCATAGTCCCAGGAGAGACCAGGCCTCATAGTCCCAGGAGAGACCAGGCCTCATAGTCCCAGGGAGACCAGGCCTCATAGTCCCAGGAGAGACCAGGCCTCTTAGTCCCAGGAGAGACCAGGCCTCATACCCCCCAGGGAACAAAAAGAGCCCAGGCTCATAGTCCCAGGAGAGCCCGGGCCTTACCCCGGGAGAGACCAGGCCTCATGGGCCCCCAGGAGAGCCCGGGGGCCCTAGCCCCCGTAGAGCCCCAGGCCTCTTTCCCGGAAGGAGAGCCCAGGCCTCATGCCCCAGGAGAGCCCGGGCCTTTCATATTTCCCAGGGAGACCAGGCCTCAAAAGCCCAGGAGAGACCGGGCCTCATAGCCCAGGGGGAACCACCCCCAAAGCCCCAGGAGAACCACCCCCTCATATCCCAGGGGGGAGACCGGGCCCTATAGTCCCAGGAGGGGGCCGGCCTCATAGTCCCAGGACAGACCAGGCCTCATAGCCCCAGGAGAGACCAGGCCTCATAGCCCCAGGAAAAACAGGAGAGACGGGCCCCAATAGCCCCAGGAGAGCCCAGGCCCATAGTCCCAGGAGAGCCCCGGGCCTCTTTGTCCCAGGAGAGCCAGGCCTCATATCCAGGGGAGACCGGGCCTAATAGCCCCCAGTAGAGAAAGGCCTCATAGCCCCCAAGAGGCCCCGGGCCTCTAGTCCCAGGGAGAGACCACCCCTCATGTCCCAGTAGAGACCGGGCCCCTCTTTAGCCCCAGGAAGCCCAGGCCTCATAGCCCCGGGGAATAAAACCCAGGCCCATACCCCCAAAGGAGAGACAAAGGCTATACCCCCAAGGAGAGACGGAAAAGCCAGGCCTAATAGCCCCCAAGGAGAGACCGGGGCCTCATCCCCCCAGGGGCCCGGGCCCCCTCATAGCCCCAGGGGGAGACCGGGCCTCTACCCCCCAGGGGGGAAAACAAAGAGACCGGGCCCCAAAAGTCCCGGGAGAGACCGGGCCCCTCTTTAGCCCTGGGAGAGCCCAGGCCTCCGGGACTATCACAGTTATGAAGGGAACCCCTCGCCCCCAAAAAGAAAAATAACAAACACCTTTCCTCCCGCGTCCCCACCTGCTTCAAGATGGCCACCATTGTTTTAGTACCCAAGAAAGTGAAGGCAACAACTAAATTACTATCACCCCGTAGCACTCACTTCTGTCATCATGAAGTGCTTTGAGAGGCTAATTAAGGATCATATCACCCGACACACTAGATCAGGGCTCTCCAACCCTGTTCCTGGAGAGCTACCGTCATGTAGATTTTCGCTCCAACCCTAATCTAGCGCACCTCATTCTAACAATTAGCTGGTTAATAAGCTGAATCAGGTTAGTTACAACTTGGGTTGGATTGAAAACCTGCAGGAGGGTAGCTCTCCAGGAACAGGGTTGGAGAGCACTGCCCTAGACCCACTACAATTTGCACACGGCCCCAACAGATCCACGGATGATGCAATCGCACTGCACACTGCCCTATCCCATCTGGACAAGAGGCATACCTATGTAAGAATGCTGTCCATCGATTACAGTTCAGCTTTCAACACCATGGTGCCCTCCAAGCTCATCACTAAACTCAGGGCCCTAGGTCTGAACCCCGCCCTGTGCAACTGGGTCCTGGACATCCTGTCAGGTGGTGAAGGTAGGCAGCAGAAGTTTGAGGTGTTTGGATCACAAAGAAGAACATTTGTGAGATGCAGACCAAATGAAAATATGCTGGAGGAGTGCTTGATGCCATCTGTCAAGCATGGTGGAGGCAATGTGATGGTCTGGGGGTGCTTTGGTGGTAAAGTGGGAGATTTGTACAGGGTAAAAGGGATCTTGAAGAAGGAAGGCTATCACTCCATTTTGCAACACCATGCCATACCCTGTGGACGGCGCGTGATTGGAGCCAATTTCCTCCTACAACAGGACAATGACCCAAAGCATAGCTCCAAACTATGCAATAACTATTTAGGGAAGAAGCAGTCAGCTGGTATTCTGTCTATAATGGAGTGGCCAGCACAGTCACCGGATCTCAACCCTATTGAGCTGTTGTGGGAGCAGCTTGACCATATGGTACGTAAGAAGTGCCCATCAAGCCAATCCAAGTTGTGGGAGGTGCTTCAGGAAGCATGGGGTGAAATCTCTTCAGATTACCTCAACAAATTGACAACTAGAATGCCAAAGGTCTGCAAGGCTGTAATTGCTGCAAATGGAGGATTATTTGACGAAAGCAAAGTTTGTAGGACACAATAATTATTTCAATTAAAAATCATTATTTCTAACCTTGTCAATGACTACATTTCTTATGCATTTTGCTATATTTCCTATTCAAACTCATTTCATGTATGTTTTCATGGAAAACAAGGACATTTCTAAGTGACCCCTGAACTTTTGAACGGTAGTGTATGTACATAGTCATTGAACACTGGTCACTTTAATAATGTGTACATAATGTTTTACCCACTTTATATACATGTATATACTGTATTCTAGTCATGGCTCATCCTATATAACTACTGCTGTACACACCTTTTCTGTTCATATACTGTGAGGGAAAAAAGTATTTGATCCCCTGCTGATTTTGTACGTTTGCCCACTGACAAAGACATAATAATAATAATAATAATATGACATTTAGCAGACGCTTTTATCCAAAGCGACTTACAGTCATGCGTGCATAATTTTTTTTTTTTGTGTATGGGGTCCCGGGGATCGAACCCACTACCTTGGCGTTACAAGCGCCGTGCTCTACCAGCTGAGCTACAGAGGACCAGTCTATCATTTTAATGGTAGGTTTATTTGAACAGTGAGAGACAGAATAACAACAAAAAAATCCAGAAAGATACATGTCAGAAATGTTATAAATTGATTTGCATTTTAATGAGGGAAATAAGTATTTGACCCCTCTGCAAAACATGACTTAGTACTTGGTGGCAAAACCCTTGTTGGCAATCACAGAGGTCAGATGTTTCTTGTAGTTGGCCACCAGGTTTGCACACATCTCAGGAGGGATTTTGTCCCACTCCTCTTTGCAGATCTTCTCCAAGTCATTAAGGTTTCGAGGCTGACGTTTGGCAACTCGAACCTTCAGCTCCCTCCACAGATTTTCTATGGGATTAAGGTCTGGAGACTGGCTAGGCCACTCCAGGACCTTAATGTGCTTCTTCTTGAGCCACTCTTTTGTTGCCTTGGCCGTGTGTTTTGGGTCATTGTCATGCTGGAATACCCATCCATGACCCATTTTCAATGCCCTGGCTGAGGGAAGGAGGTTCTCACCCAAGATTTGACGGTACATGGCCCCGTCCATCGTCCCTTTGATGCGGTGAAGTTGTCCTGTCCCCTTAGCAGAAAAACACCCCCAAAGCATAATGTTTCCACCTCCATGTTTGAAGGTGGGGATGGTGTTCTTGGGGTCATAGGCAGCATTCCTCTTCCTCCAAACACGGCGAGTTGAGTTGAAGGCAAAGAGCTCAATTTTGGTCTCATCTGACAACAACACTTTCACCCAGTTCTCCTCTGAATCATTCAGATGTTCACGGGCCTGTATATGTGCTTTCTTGAGCAGTGGGACATTGCGGGCACTGCAGGATTTCAGTCCTTCACGGCGTAGTGTGTTACCAATTGTTTTCTAGGTGACTATGGTCCCAGCTGCCTTGAGATCATTGACAAGATCCTCCCATGTCGTTCTGGGCTGATTCCTCACCGTTCTCATGATCATTGCAACTCCACGAGGTGAGATCTTGCATGGAGCCCCAGGCCGAGGGAGATTGAAAGTTATTTTGTGTTTCTTCCATTTGCGAATAATCGCACCAACTGTTGTCACTTTCTCACCAAGCTGCTTGGCGATGGTCTTGTAGCCCATTCCAGCCTTGGTCTTGGCCATGGTGGAGAGTTTGGAATCTGATTGATTGATTGCTTCTGTGGACAGGTGTCTTTTATACAGGTAACAAACAGAGATTAGGAGCACTCCCTTTAAGAGTGTGCTCCTAATCTCAACTCGTTACCTGTATAAAAGACACCTGGGAGCCAGAAATCTTTCTGAAGTAGAGGGGGTCAAATACTTATTACCCTCATTAAAATGCAAATCAATGTATTAAAAAAAATCTGGATTTTGTAGTTGTTATTCTGTCTCTCACTGTTCAAATAAACCTACCATTAATATTATAGACGTATCATGTCTTTGTCAGTGGGCAAACGTACAAAATCAGCAGGGGATCAAATACTTGTTTCCCTCACTGTATTGTCCATACTGTCTATACACACCATTATATACCATTTTATATATATATATAGACAGTGCGTTCGGAAAGTATTCAGACCCCTTTACTTTTTCCACATTTTGTTCGTTTACAGCCTTATTCTAAAATTGATTAAATTGTTTTTTTTCCCCCTCATTAATCTGCACACAATACCCCATAATGACAAAGCAAAACACAGGTTTTTAGAACATTTTGCTAATTTATATAAATAAATAAAAACTGAAATATCAAATTTACATACGTATTCAGACCCTTTACGCAGTACTTTGTTGAAGCACCTTTGGCAGCGATTACAGCCTCAAGTCTTCTTGGGTATGATGCTACAAGCCTTGCAGACCTGTATTTGGGGAGTTTTTCCCATTCTTCTCTGCAGATCCTTTGCTCCGTTCATCTTTGCCTCGATCCTGACTAGTCTCCCAGTCCCTGCTGCTGAAAAACATCCCCACAGCATGATGCTGCCCCCACCATGCTTCACCGTATGGATGGTGCCAGGTTTCCTCCAGACGTGATGCTTGACATTCAGGCCAAAGAGTTCAATCTTGGTTTCATCAGACCAGAGAATCTTGTTTCTCATGGTCTGAGGGTCTTTAGGTGCCTTTTGGCAAACTCCAAGCGCGCTGTCATGTGCCTTTTACTGAGGAGCGGCTTCCGTCTGGCCACTCTACCATAAAGGCCTGATTGGTGGAGTGCTGCAGAGATGGTTGTCCTTCTAGGTTTCTTCCTAGGTTCCTGCCTTTCAAGGGAGTTTTTCCTAGCCACCGTGCTTCTACATCTGCATTGCTTGTTGTTTGTGGTTTTAGGCTGGGTTTCTGTATAAGCACTTTGTGACATCTGCTGATGTTTTTACAAACCCAGCCTAAAACGCCAAACAGCAAGCAATGCAGATGCAGACGTAGAAGCACGGTGGCTAGGAGAAGCTCCCTAGAAAGGCAGGAACCTAGGAAGGAACCTTGAAGGACAACCATCTCTGCAGCAGTCCACCAATCAGGCCTTTTAATTGAATACATTTGATTGATTGATTGATTGATTGATTGAGTGGCCTCCATCATTCTTAAATGGCTTTGCCTGGGGCCTCTGTACTGTGGACTACAGAAGGAGAGAAGGACAGAGAGAAAGGAGGGAGAGAAGCGGAAGGGAGGGAGGATTTTAAGCAAAGGTATGGAGATTGATGGCGGGAGGGTCTCTTACTAATAGTTTCCTTATGTAGTGTGCCTAACTGTAAACCCCTGCCTGTCTGTACGATAGTCTACACACACACACACACACACACACACACACACACACACATATCCCCCCCCCCCCCCCCCCCCCCCCCCCCCCACACACACACACACACACACACACACACACACAACCACAACCACAACCACATTATGTGGTCAGCACTTAGGGAATACGACCAAACAGAGCCAGCAATGCATTCATTTCTCTTAATTAGCCACAAATTAGTGTTTCTAATTGGCCATCTAATCTTTGTTATCTTAATTAATTAAAGGCGAATTAGCTGCTAATACAAGCAGCACTCAACCATAGAGATCCATAGGTCTAGTGTTCTAATACAGACTACCATTGGTCTGGTGTTCTAATACAGATTACCATTGGTCTGGTGTTCTAATACAGACTACCATTGGTCTGGTGTTCTAATACAGACTACCATTGGTCTGGTGTTCTAATACAGACTACCAAGGGTCTGGTGTTCTAATACAGACTACCAAGGGTCTGGTGTTCTAATACAGATTACCATTGGTCTGGTGTTCTAATACAGACTACCATTGGTCTGGTGTTCTAATACAGATTACCATTGGTCTGGTGTTCTAATACAGACTACCATTGGTCTGGTGTTCTAATACAGACTACCATTGGTCTGGTGTTCTAATACAGACTCCCATTGGTCTGGTGTTCTAATACAGATTACCATTGGTCTGGTGTTCTAATACAGACTACCATTGGTCTGGTGTTCTAATACAGACTACCATTGGTCTGGTGTTCTAATACAGACTCCCATTGGTCTGGTGTTCTAATACAGATTACCATTGGTCTGGTGTTCTAATACAGATTACCATTGGTCTGGTGTTCTAATACAGACTACCATTGGTCTGGTGTTCTAATACAGACTACCATTGGTCTGGTGTTCTAATACAGACTCCCATTGGTCTGGTGTTCTAATACAGATTACCATTGGTCTGGTGTTCTAATACAGACTACCATTGGTCTGGTGTTCTAATACAGACTACCATTGGTCTGGTGTTCTAATACAGACTCCCATTGGTCTGGTGTTCTAATACAGATTACCATTGGTCTGGTGTTCTAATACAGATTACCATTGGTCTGGTGTTCTAATACAGACTACCATTGGTCTGGTGTTCTAATACAGACTACCATTGGTCTGGTGTTCTAATACAGACTCCCATTGGTCTGGTGTTCTAATACAGATTACCATTGGTCTGGTGTTCTAATACAGACTACCATTGGTCTGGTGTTCTAATACAGACTACCATTGGTCTGGTGTTCTAATACAGACTCCCATTGGTCTGGTGTTCTAATACAGATTACCATTGGTCTGGTGTTCTAATACAGACTACCATTGGTCTAGTGTTCTAATACAGACTACCATTGGTCTGGTGTTCTAATACAGACTACCATTGGTCTGGTGTTCAAATACAGACTACCATTGGTCTGGTGTTCTAATACAGACTACCATTGGTCTGGTGTTCTAATACAGACTACCATTGGTCTGGTGTTCTAATACAGACTACCATTGGTCTAGTGTTCTAATACAGACTCCCATTGGTCTGGTGTTCTAATACAGACTACCATTGGTCTGGTGTTCTAATACAGACTACCATTGGTCTGGTGTTCTAATACAGACTACCATTGGTCTGGTGTTCTAATACAGACTCCCATTGGTCTGGTGTTCTAATACAGACTACCATTGGTCTGGTGTTCTAATACAGACTACCATTGGTCTGGTGTTCTAATACAGACTACCATTGGTCTGGTGTTCTAATACAGACTACCATTGGTCTAGTGTTATAGTATATACCAGGGCTCTCCAACCCTGTTCCTGGAGAGAGACCCTCCTGGAGAGAGACCCTCCTGGAGAGAGACCCTCCTGGAGAGAGACCCTCCGTGTGGCTCAGTTGGTAGAGCATGGCACTTGCAACACCAGGGTTGTGGGTTTAATTCCCATGGGGGACCAGTACGGAAATGTATGCACTCACTTAACTGTAATTCACTCTGGATAAGAGCATCTGCTAAATGACTAAAATGTAAATGTAGGTTTTAACTCCAACCCTGTTCCTGGAGAGACACCCTCCTGTAGGTTTTCACTCCCTTTCCCAGTCATAACCAAACACAGGTTAAATTGTGATATAATGTGTGTTTCAGGAAGGTTAAATAGTGATATAATGTGTGTTTTAGGAAGGTTAAATAGTAATATAATGTGTGTTTCAGGAAGGTTAAATAGTGATACAGTGAGGGAAAAAAGTATTTGATCCCCTGCTGATTTTGTACGTTTGCCCACTGACAAAGAAATGATCAGTCTATAATTTTAATGGTAGGTTTATTTGAACAGTGAGAGACAGAATAACAACAAAAAAATCCAGAAAAACGCATGTCAAAAATGTTATGAATTGATTTGCATTTTAATTAGGGAAATAAGTATTTGACCCCTCTGCAAAACATGACTTAGTACTTGGTGGCAAAACCCTTGTTGGCAATCACAGAGGTCAGACATTTCTTGTAGTTGGCCACCAGGTTTGCACACATCTCAGGAGGGATTTTGTCCCACTCCTCTTTGCAGATCTTCTCCAAGTCATTAAGGTTTCGAGACTGACGTTTGGCAACTTGAACCTTCAGCTCCCTCCACAGATTTTCTATGGGATTAAGGTCTGGAGACTGGCTAGGCCACTCCAGGACCTTAATGTGCTTCTTCTTGAGCCACTCCTTTGTTGCCTTGGCCGTGTGTTTTGGGTCATTGTCATGCTGGAATACAATAATAATATGCCATTTAGCAGACGCTTTTATCCAAAGCGACTTACAGTCATGCGTGCATACATTATTTAATTTGTTTGTGTATGGGTGGTCCCGGGGATCGAACCCACTACCTTGGCGTTACAAGCGCCGTGCTCTACCAGCTGAGCTACAGAGGACCACAATATACCCATCCACAAACCATTTTCATTGCCCTGGCTGAGGGAAGGAGGTTCTCACCCAAGATTTGACGGTACATGGCCCCGTCCATCGTCCCTTTGATGCGGTGAAGTTGTCCTGTCCCTTTAGCAGAAAAACACCCCCAAAGCATAATGTTTCCACCTCCATGTTTGATGGTGTAGGATGGTGTTCTTGGGGTCATAGGCAGCATTCCTCCTCCACTAAACACGGCGAGTTGAGTTGATGCCAAAGAGCTCCATTTTGGTCTAATCTGACCACAACACTTTCACCCAGATCTCCTCTGAATCATTCAGATGTTCATTGGCAAACTTCAGACGGGCCTGTATATGTGCTTTCTTGAGCAAGGGGACCTTGCGGGCGCTGCAGGATTTCAGTGCTTCACAGCGTAGTGTGTTACCAATTGTTTTCTTGGTGACTATGGTCCCAGCTGCCTTGAGATCATTGACAAGATCCTCCCGTGTAGTTCTGGGCTGATTCCTCACCGTTCTCATGATCATTGCAACTCCACGAGGTGAGATCTTGCATGGAGCCCCAGGCAAAGGGAGATTGACTGTTTTTCTTTTGTGTTTCTTCCATTTGCGAATAATCGCACCAACTGTTGTCACCTTCTCACCAAACTGCTTGGCGATGGTCTTGTAGCCCATTCCAGTATTGTGTAGGTCTACTATCTTGTCCCTGACATCCTTGGAGAGCTCTTTGGTCTTGGCCATGGTGGAGAGTTTGGAATCAGATTGATTGATTGCTTCTGTGGACAGGTGTGTTTTATACAGGTAACAAGCTGAGATTAGGAGCACTCCCTTTAAGAGTGTGCTCCTAATCTCAGCTCGTTACCTGTATAAAAGACATCTGGGAGCCAGAAATCTTTAGGATTGAGAGGGGGTCAAATACTTATTTCCCTCATTAAAAATACAAATCAATTTATAACATTTTTGACATGCGTTTTTTCTGGATTTTTTTGTTTTTATTCTGTCTCTCAATGTTCAAATAAACCTACCATTAAAATTATAGACTGATAATTTCTTTGTCAGTGGGCAAACGTACAAAATCAGCAGGGATAAATACAAGTCAT
>LR778265.1:53974828-54024738 GCA_902810595.1 Coregonus sp. 'balchen' | reverse complement strand
TTCCTAGAAAGGCTCACCCTTTAAAACACTACTGCTGTACACACCTTTTCTATTCATATACAGTGAGGGAAAAAAGTATTTGATCCCCTGCTGATTTTGTACGTTTGCCCACTGACAAAGACATGATCAGTCTATAATTTTAATGGTAGGTTTATTTGAACAGTGAGAGACAGAATAACAACAACAAAATCCAGAAAGATGCATGTCAGAAATGTTATAAATTGATTTGCATTTTAATGAGGGAAATAAGTATTTGACCCCTCTGCAAAACATGACTTAGTACTTGGTGGCAAAACCCTTGTTGGCAATCACAGAGGTCAGACGTTTCTTGTAGTTGGCCACCAGGTTTGCACACATCTCAGGAGGGATTTTGTCCCACTCCTCTTTGCAGATCTTCTCCAAGTCATTAAGGTTTCGAGGCTGACGTTTGGCAACTCGAACCTTCAGCTCCCTCCACAGATTTTCTATGGGATTAAGGTCTGGAGACTGGCTAGGCCACTCCAGGACCTTAATGTGCTTCTTCTTGAGCCACTCCTTTGTTGCCTTGGCCGTGTGTTTTGGGTCATTGTCATGCTGGAATACCCATCCACGACCCATTTTCAATGCCCTGGCTGAGGGAAGGAGGTTCTCACCCAAGATTTGACGGTACATGGCCCTGTCCATCGTCCCTTTGATGCGGTGAAGTTGTCCTGTCCCCTTAGCAGAAAAACACCCCCAAAGCATAATGTTTCCACCTCCATGTTGGAAGGTGGGGATGGTGTTCTTGGGGTCATAGGCAGCATTCCTCTTCCTCCAAACACGGCGAGTTGAGTTGAAGGTAAAGAGCTCAATTTTGGTCTCATCTGACAACAACACTTTCACCCAGTTCTCCTCTGAATCATTCAGATGTTCACGGGCCTGTATATGTGCTTTCTTGAGCAGTGGGACATTGCGGGCACTGCAGGATTTCAGTCCTTCACGGCGTAGTGTGTTACCAATTGTTTTCTTGGTGACTATGGTCCCAGCTGCCTTGAGATCATTGACAAGATCCTCCCATGTCGTTCTGGGCTGATTCCTCACCGTTCTCATGATCATTGCAACTCCACGAGGTGAGATCTTGCATGGAGCCCCAGGCCGAGGAGATTGAAAGTTATTTTGTGTTTCTTCCATTTGCAAATAATCGCACCAACTGTTGTCACCTTCTCACCAAGCTGCTTGGCGATGGTCTTGTAGCCCATTCCAGCCTTGGTCTTGGCCATGGTGGAGAGTTTGGAATCTGATTGATTGATTGCTTCTGTGGACAGGTGTCTTTTATACAGGTAACAAACAGAGATTAGGAGCACTCCCTTTAAGAGTGTGCTCCTAATCTCAACTCGTTACCTGTATAAAAGACACCTGGGAGCCAGAAATCTTTCTGAAGTAGAGGGGGTCAAATACTTATTACCCTCATTAAAATGCATATCAATGTATAAAAAAAAATCTGGATTTTGTAGTTGTTATTCTGTCTCTCACTGTTCAAATAAACCTATCATTAATATTATAGACTGATCATGTCTTTGTCAGTGGGCAAACGTACAAAATCAGCAGGGGATCAAATACTTGTTTCCCTCACTGTATTGTCCATACTGTCTATACACACCATTATATACCATTTTATATATATATATATATATAGACAGTGCCTTCGGAAAGTATTCAGACCCCTTGACTTTTTCCACATTTTGTTCGTTTACAGCCTTATTCTAAAATTGATTAAATTGTTTTTTTCCCCTCATTAATCTGCACACAATACCCGATAATGACAAAGCAAAACACAGGTTTTTAGAACATTTTGCTAATTTATATATAAAAAAAAAAACTGAAATATCAAATTTACATACGTATTCAGACCCTTTACGCAGTACTTTGTTGAAGCACCTTTGGCAGCGATTACTGTCACACCCTGGCTCTGGGACTCTATATGTTGAGCCAGGGTGTGTTCATTCTATGTGTTCTGTTTCTTTGTTTGGGTGTTCTAGGGTGGTTATTTCTATGTTTGCCTGTGTGACTCCCAATCAGAGGCAACGAGTGTCAGCTGTCGGCTGGTTGTCTCTGATTGGGAGCCATATTTAACTGTCTGTGTTTCACCTTGTGTTTGTGGGTTTTTGTTCCGTGTTCGGTCAGTGTTACCGTGGACTTCACGAGTCGTGTTTTGTTTGTAACTTTAACTAATTAAAGTCATGTTTGTTTCACACGCTGCGCCTTGGTCTACTCACTCCTACGACGATCGTGACAGAAAAACCCACCATACCAGGACCAAGCAGCGTGTCCAGGAACACACGCAGGAGGTGACTCTTGTGGATGTCCTCCTCGGTTGGGGGCAGATTACTGAGGAGGAGGAGGCCGTCCGGTACCGGAGGGCGATAAAGGGGGAGACCCAGGCAGGAGAGGAGCAGCGGCGGCAAACGGGTCAACGTCGGAAAGGCGAGAGGCAACCCCAAGAAATTTTTAGGGGGGGGCACACGGCATGGACGACGGGGCTGACGGAGGCAGACAAGGGGCGAGTTCAGAGGGCCACCAGGTTACGGGAGCCATTGGTGAGAAGGGGGAAGGAAGTTGTAGAGGCACGGCGAGAGGTACTGAGGTGTATTGCCAGTCCGGTCCGGCCCGTTCCTGATCCCCGTTTAAGGCCAGTGGTGTGTGTTCCCAGTACGGTCCGGCCTGTTCCTGCTCCACGCACCAAGTCTACGGTGTGCGTCGCCAGCCCGGTCCGGCCTGTCCCTGCTCCACGCACCAAACCTACGGTGTGCGTCGCCAGCCCAGCCCGGCCTGTCCCTGCTCCACGCACCAAGCCTACGGTGTGCGTCGTCAGCCCAGCCCGGCCTGTTCCTGCTCCACGGACCAAGCCTACGGTGTGCGTCGCCAGCCCTGCCCGGCCTGTCCCTGCTCCACGCACCAAGCCTACGGTGTGCGTCGACAGCCCAGTCCGGCCTGTCCCTGCTCCACGCACCAAGCCTACGGTGTTGCGTCGCCAGCCCGGTCCAGCCTGTCCCTGCTCCACGCACCAAACCTACGGTGTGCGTCGCCAGCCCAGCCCGGCCTGTCCCTGCTCCACGCACCAAGCCTACAGTGTGCGTCGTCAGCCCAGCCCGGCCTGTTCCTGCTCCACGCACCAAGCCTACGGTGTGCGTCGTCAGCCCAGCCCGGCCTGTTCCTGCTCCACGCACCAAGCCTACGGTGTGCGTCGCCAGCCCTGCCCGGCCTGTTCCTGCTCCACGCACCAAGCCTACGGTGTGCGTCGACAGCCCAGCCCGGCCTGTCCCTGCTCCACGCACCAAAACCTACGGTGTGCGTCGCCAGCCCAGCCCGGCCTGTTCCTGCTCCACGCACCAAGCCTACGGTGTGCGTCGCCCAGCCCTGCCCGGCCTGTCCCTGCTCCACGCACCAAACCTACGGTGTGCGTCGACAGCCCAGCCCGGCCTGTTCCTGCTCCACGCACCAAGCCTACGGTGTGCGTCGCCAGCCCTGCCCGGCCTGTCCCTGCTCCACGCACCAAGCCTACGGTGTGCGTCGACAGCCCGGCCCGGCCTGTCCCTGCTCCGCGCACCAAGCCTACGGTGTGCGTCGTCAGCCTGGTCCGGCCCGTTCCTGCCACTCGCACCAGGCCAGGGGTGCGAGTCGTCAGCCTGGTCCGGCCCGTTCCTGCCACTCGCACCAAGCCAGGGGTGGGAGTCGTCAGCCTGGTTCAGCCCGTTCCTGCTACTCGCACCAAGCCCGGGGTACGAGTCGTCAGCCTGGTAAGGCCCGTCGCTGCTCCACGCACCAAGCCTAGGTTGCGAGTCGTCAGTCCGGCACAGCCCGTGCCTGGGTCATCGGTGCCAGTTCAGGTACCGCTCAACTGCTCCACTGAGGAGCTGAAGCCTACCGCCCCTGCTACGTCCAGTCCGGCTCCGGCCAGCGGGGCCAGACCGGACCAGGGGCGCTATGGGGGGTTTGTTGGAGGGTGGTGGGCAAGGCCGGAGCCAGAACCGCCGCCGAGGAGGTATGCCCACCCGGCCCTCCCCTGTTTTGCTCGTGTTTAGGCGCGGTCGCAGTCCGCGCCTTTAGGGGGGGGTACTGTCACACTCTGGCTCTGGGACTCTATATGTTGAGCCAGGGTGTGTTCATTCTATGTGTTCTGTTTCTTTGTTTGGGTGTTCTAGGGTGGTTATTTCTATGTTTGCCTGTGTGACTCCCAATCAGAGGCAACGAGTGTCAGCTGTCGGCTGGTTGTCTCTGATTGGGAGCCATATTTAACTGTCTGTGTTTCACCTTGTGTTTGTGGGTTTTTGTTCCGTGTTCGGTCAGTGTTACCGTGGACTTCACGAGTCGTGTTTTGTTTGTAACTTTAACTAATTAAAGTCATGTTTGTTTCACACGCTGCGCCTTGGTCTACTCACTCCTACGACGATCGTGACAATTACAGCCTCAAGTCTTCTTGGGTATGATGCTACAAGCTTGGCAGACCTGAATTTGGGGAGTTTCTCCCATTCTTCTCTGCAGATCCTTTGCTCGGTTCATCTTTCCCTCGATCCTGACTAGTCTCCCAGTCCCTGCTGCTGAAAAACATCCCCACAGCATGATGCTGCCCCCACCATGCTTCACCGTATGGATGGTGCCAGGTTTCCTCCAGACGTGATGCTTGACATTCAGGCCAAAGAGTTCAATCTTGGTTTCATCAGACCAGAGAATCTTGTTTCTCATGGTCTGAGAGTCCTTTAGGTGCCTTTTGGCAAACTCCAAGCGGGCTTTCATGTGCCTTTTACTGAGGAGCGGCTTCCGTCTGGCCACTCTACCATAAAGGCCTGATTGGTGGAGTGCTGCAGAGATGGTTGTCCTTCAAGGTTTCTTCCTAGGTTCCTGCCTTTCAAGGGAGTTTTTCCTAGCCACCGTGCTTCTACATCTGCATTGCTTGTTGTTTGTGGTTTTAGGCTGGGTTTCTGTATAAGCACTTTGTGACATCCGCTGATGTTTTTACAAACCCAGCCTAAAACGCCAAACAGCAAGCAATGCAGATGCAGACGTAGAAGCACGGTGGCTAGGAAAAGCTCCCTAGAAAGGCAGGAACCTAGGAAGGAACCTTGAAGGACAACCATCTCTGCAGCAGTCCAACAATCAGGCCTTTTGATTGAATACATTTGATTGATTGATTGATTGATTGAGTGGCCTCCATCATTCTTAAATGGCTTTGCCTGGGGCCTCTGTACTGTGGACTACAGAAGGAGAGAAGGATAGAGAGAAAGGAGGGAGAGAAGCGGAAGGGAGGGAGGATTTTAAGCAAAGGTATGGAGATTGATGGCGGGAGGGTCTCTTACTAATAGTTTCCTTATGTAGTGTGCCTAACTGTAAACCCCTGCCTGTCTGTACGATAGTCTACACACACACACACACACACACACACACACATACCCACACACACACACACACACACACAACCACAGCCACATTATGTGGTCAGCACTTAAGGAATACGACCAAACAGAGCCAGCAATGCATTCATTTCTCTTAATTAGCCACAAATTAGTGTTTCTAATTGGCCATCTAATCTTTGTTATCTTAATTAATTAAAGGCGAATTAGCTGCTAATACAAGCAGCACTCAACCATAGAGATCCATAGGTCTAGTGTTCTAATACAGACTACCATTGGTCTGGTGTTCTAATACAGACTACCATTGGTCTGGTGTTTTAATACAGACTACCATTGGTCTAGTGTTCTAATACAGACTACCATTGGTCTGGTGTTCTAATACAGACTACCATTGGTCTGGTGTTCTAATACAGATTACCATTGGTCTAGTGTTATAGTATATACCAGGGCTCTCCAACCCTGTTCCTGGAGAGATACCCTCCTGGAGAGAGACCCTCCTGGAGAGATACCCTCCTGGAGAGAGACCCTCCTGGAGATAGACCCTCCTGGAGAGAGACCCTCCTGGAGAGAGACCCTCCTGGAGAGAGACCCTCCTGGAGAGATCCCTCCGTGTGGCTCAGTTGGTAGAGCATGGCACTTGCAACACCAGGGTTGTGGGTTTAATTCCCATGGGGGACCAGTACGGAAATGTAGGCACTCACTACTGTAATTCGCTCTGGATAAGAGCATCTGCTAAATTACTAAAATGTAAATGTAGGTTTTAACTCCAACCCTGTTCCTGGAGAGACACCCTCCTGTAGGTTTTCACTCCAACCCTGTTCCTGGAGAGACACCCTCCTGTAGGTTTTCACTCCCTTTCCCAGTCATAACCAAACACAGGTTAAATTGTGATATAATGTGTGTTTCAGGAAGGTTAAATAGTGATATAATGTG
This sequence comes from Coregonus sp. 'balchen', assembly GCA_902810595.1. Classification (NCBI taxonomy): domain Eukaryota; kingdom Metazoa; phylum Chordata; class Actinopteri; order Salmoniformes; family Salmonidae; genus Coregonus; species Coregonus sp. 'balchen'. Next base: position 54,018,439 of record LR778265.1, on the reverse strand, counting down.
TGTTTTAGGAAGGTTAAATAGTAATATAATGTGTGTTTCAGGAAGGTTAAATAGTGATACAGTGAGGGAAAAAAGTATTTGATCCCCTGCTGATTTTGTACGTTTGCCCACTGACAAAGAAATGATCAGTCTATAATTTTAATGGTAGGCTTATTTGAACAGTGAGAGACAGAATAACAACAAAAAAATCCAGAAAAACGCATGTCAAAAATTTTATAAATTGATTTGCATTTTAATGAGGGAAATAAGTATTTGACCCCTCTGCAAAACATGATTTAGTACTTGGTGGCAAAACCCTTGTTGGCAATCACAGAGGTCAGACATTTCTTGTAGTTGGCCACCAGGTTTGCACACATCTCAGGAGGGATTTTGTCCCACTCCTCTTTGCAGATCTTCTCCAAGTCATTAAGGTTTCGAGACTGACGTTTGGCAACTTGAACCTTCAGCTCCCTCCACAGATTTTCTATGGGATTAAGGTCTGGAGACTGGCTAGGCCACTCCAGGACCTTAATGTGCTTCTTCTTGAGCCACTCCTTTGTTGCCTTGGCCGTGTGTTTTGGGTCATTGTCATGCTGGAATACCCATCCACGACCCATTTTCAATGCCCTGGCTGAGGGAAGGAGGTTCTCACCCAAGATTTGACGGTACATGGCCCTGTCCATCGTCCCTTTGATGCGGTGAAGTTGTCCTGTCCCCTTAGCAGAAAAACACCCCCAAAGCATAATGTTTCCACCTCCATGTTGGAAGGTGGGGATGGTGTTCTTGGGGTCATAGGCAGCATTCCTCTTCCTCCAAACACGGCGAGTTGAGTTGAAGGCAAAGAGCTCAATTTTGGTCTCATCTGACAACAACACTTTCACCCAGTTCTCCTCTGAATCATTCAGATGTTCACGGGCCTGTATATGTGCTTTCTTGAGCAGTGGGACATTGCGGGCACTGCAGGATTTCAGTCCTTCACGGCGTAGTGTGTTACCAATTGTTTTCTTGGTGACTATGGTCCCAGCTGCCTTGAGATCATTGACAAGATCCTCCCATGTCGTTCTGGGCTGATTCCTCACCGTTCTCATGATCATTGCAACTCCACGAGGTGAGATCTTGCATGGAGCCCCAGGCCGAGGAGATTGAAAGTTATTTTGTGTTTCTTCCATTTGCGAATAATCGCACCAACTGTTGTCACTTTCTCACCAAGCTGCTTGGCGATGGTCTTGTAGCCCATTCCAGCCTTGGTCTTGGCCATGGTGGAGAGTTTGGAATCTGATTAATTGATTGCTTCTGTGGACAGGTGTCTTTTATACAGGTAACAAACTGAGATTAGGAGCACTCCCTTTAAGAGTGTGCTCCTAATCTCAGCTCGTTACCTGTATAAAAGACACCTGGGAGCCAGAAATCTTTCTGAAGTAGAGGGGGTCAAATACTTATTACCCTCATTAAAATGCATATCAATGTATAAAAAAAAATCTGGATTTTGTAGTTGTTATTCTGTCTCTCACTGTTCAAATAAACCTACCATTAATATTATAGACTTATCATGTCTTTGTCAGTGGGCAAACGTACAAAATCAGCAGGGGATCAAATACTTGTTTCCCTCACTGTATTGTCCATACTGCCTATACACACCATTATATACCATTTTATATATATATATATATAGACAGTGCCTTCGGAAAGTATTCAGACCCCTTGACTTTTTCCACATTTTGTTCGTTTACAGCCTTATTCTAAAATTGATTAAATTGTTTTTCCCCCCTCATTAATCTGCACACAATACCCCATAATGACAAAGCAAAACACAGGTTTTTAGAACATTTTGCTAATTTATATTTAAAAAAAAAACTGAAATATCAAATTTACATACGTATTCAGACCCTTTACGCAGTACTTTGTTGAAGCACCTTTGGCAGCGATTACAGCCTCAAGTCTTCTTGGGTATGATGCTACAAGCTTGGCAGACCTGTATTTGGGGAGTTTTTCCCATTCTTCTCTGCAGATCCTTTGCTCCGTTCATATTTCTCTCGATCCTGACTAGTCTCCCAGTCCCTGCTGCTGAAAAACATTCCCACAGCATGATGCTGCCACCACCATGCTTCACCGTAGGGATGGTGCCAGGTTTCTTCCAGATGTGATGCTTGGCATTCAGGCCAAAGAGTTCAATCTTGGTTTCATCAGACCAGAGAATCTTGTTTCTCATGGTCTGAGAGTCCTTTAGGTGCAAACTCCAAGCGCGCTGTCATGTGCCTTTTACTGAGGAGTGGCTTCCGTCTGGCCACTCTACCATAAAGGCCTGATTGGTGGAGTGCTGCAGAGATGGTTGTCCTTCAAGGTTTCTTCCTAGGTTCCTGCCTTTCAAGGGAGTTTTTCCTAGCCACCGTGCTTCTACATCTGCATTGCTTGTTGTTTGTGGTTTTAGGCTGGGTTTCTGTATAAGCACTTTGTGACATCCGCTGATGTTTTTACAAACCCAGCCTAAAACGCCAAACAGCAAGCAATGCAGATGCAGATGTAGAAGCACGGTGGCTAGGAAAAGCTCCCTAGAAAGGCAGGAACCTAGGAAGGAACCTTGAAGGACAACCATCTCTGCAGCAGTCCACCAATCAGGCCTTTTGATTGAATACATTTGATTGATTGATTGATTGATTGATTGATTGATTGATTGAGTGGCCTCCATCATTCTTAAATGGCTTTGCCTGGGGCCTCTGTACTGTGGACTACAGAAGGAGAGAAGGACAGAGAGAAAGGAGGGAGAGAAAGCGGAAGGGAGGGAGGATTTTAAGCAAAGGTATGGAGATTGATGGCGGGAGGGTCTCTTACTAATAGTTTCCTTATGTAAACCCCTGCCTGTCTGTACGATAGTCTACACACACACACACACACACACACACACACACACACACACACACACACACATACCCACACACACACACACACACACAACCACAGCCACATTATGTGGTCAGCACTTAGGGAATACGACCAAACAGAGCCAGCAATGCATTCATTTCTCTTAATTAGCCACAAATTAGTGTTTCTAATTGGCCATCTAATCTTTGTTATCTTAATTAATTAAAGGCGAATTAGCTGCTAATACAAGCAGCACTCAACCATAGGTCTAGTGTTCTAATACAGACTACCATTGGTCTGGTGTTCTAATACAGACTACCATTGGTCTGGTGTTCTAATACAGACTACCATTGGTCTGGTGTTTTAATACAGACTACCCATTGGTCTAGTGTTCTAATACAGACTACCATTGGTCCTGGTGTTCTAATACAGACTACCATTGGTCTAGTGTTCTAATACAGACTACCATTGGTCTAGTGTTCTAATACAGACTACCATTGGTCTAGTGTTATAGTATATACCAGGGCTCTCCAACCCTGTTCCTGGAGAGAGACCCTCCTGGAGAGAGACCCTCCTGGAGAGAGACCCTCCTAGAGAGAGACCCTCCTGGAGAGAGACCCTCCTGGAGAGAGACCCTCCGTGTGGCTCAAGTTGGTAGAGCAATGGCACTTGCAACACCAGGGTTGTGGGTTTAATTCCCATGGGGGGACCATACGGAAATGTATGCACTCCACTTAACTGTAATTCACCTCTGGATAGAGCATCTGCTAATGACTAAAATGTAAATGTAGGTTTTAACTCCAACCCTGTTCCTGGGAGAGACACCCCTCCTGTAGGTTTTCACTCCCTTTCCCAGTCATAACCAAACACAGGTTAAATTGTGATATAATGTGTGTTTCAGGAAGGTTAAATAGTGATATAATGTGTGTTTTTAGGAAGGTTAAATAGTATATAATGTGTGTTTTCAAGGAAGGTTAAATAGTGATACAGTGAGGGAAAAAAGTATTTGATCCCCTGCTGATTTTGTACGTTTGGCCCACTGACAAAGAAATGATCAGTCTATAATTTTAATGGTAGGTTTATTTGAACAGTGAGAGACAGAATAAACAACAAAAAAATCCAGAAAAACGCATGTCAAAAATGTTATGAATTGATTTGCATTTTAATTAGGGAAATAAGTATTTGACCCCTCTGCAAAACATGACTTAGTACTTGGTGGCAAAACCCTTGTTGGCAATCACAGAGGTCAGACATTTCTTGTAGTTGGCCACCAGGTTTGCACACATCTCAGGAGGGATTTTGTCCCACTCCTCTTTGCAGATCTTCTCCAAGTCATTAAGGTTTCGAGACTGACGTTTGGCACTTGAACCTTCAGCTCCCTCACAGATTTTCTATGGGATTAAGGTCTGGAGACTGGCTAGGCCACTCCAGGACCTTAATGTGCTTCTTCTTGAGCCACTCCTTTGTTGCCTTGGGCCGTGTGTTTTTGGGTCATTGTCATGCTGGAATACAATAATAATATGCCATTTAGCAGACGCTTTTAATCCAAAGCGACTTAACAGTCATGCGTGCAATACATTATTTAATTTGTTTGTGTATGGGTGGTCCCCGGGGATCGAACCCACTACCTTGGCGTTACAAGCGCCGTGCTCTACCAGCTGAGCTACAGAGGACCACAATATACCCATCCACAAACCATTTTCATTGCCCTGGCTGAGGGAAGGAGGTTCTCACCCAAGATTTGACGGTACATGGCCCCGTCCATCGTCCCTTTGATGCGGTGAAGTTGTCCTGTCCCTTTAGCAGAAAAACACCCCCCAAAGCATAATGTTTCCACCTCCATGTTTTGATGGTGTAGGATGGTGTTCTTGGGGTCATAGGCAAGCATTCCTCCTCCACTAAACACCGGCGAGTTGAGTTGATGCCAAAAGAGCTCCATTTTGGTCTAATCTGACCACAACACTTTCACCCAGATCTCCTCTGAATCATTCAGATGTTCATTGGCAAACTTCAGACGGGCCTGTATATGTGCTTTCTTGAGCAAGGGGACCTTGCGGGCGCTGCAGGATTTCAGTGCTTCACAGCGTAGTGTGTTACCAATTGTTTTCTTGGTGACTATGGGTCCCAGCTGCCTTGAGATCATTGACAAGATCCTCCCGTGTAGTTTCTGGGCTGATTCCTCACCGTTCTCATGATCATTGCAACTCCACGAGGTGAGATCTTGCATGGAGCCCCAGGCAAAGGGAGATTGACTGTTTTCTTTTGTGTTTCTTCCATTTGCGAATAATCGCACCAACTGTTGTCACCTTCTCACCAAACTGCTTGGCGATGGTCTTGTAGCCCATTCCAGTATTGTGTAGGTCTACTATCTTGTCCCTGACATCCTTGGAGAGCTCTTTGGTCTTGGCCATGGTGGAGAGTTTGGAATCAGATTGATTGATTGCTTCTGTGGACAGGTGTGTTTTATACAGGTAACAAGCTGAGATTAGGAGCACTCCCTTTAAGAGTGTGCTCCTAATCTCAGCTCGTTACCTGTATAAAAGACATCTGGGAGCCAGAAATCTTTAGGATTGAGAGGGGGTCAAATACTTATTTCCCTCATTAAAATACAAATCAATTTATAACATTTTTGACATGCGTTTTTCTGGATTTTTTTGTTTTTATTCTGTCTCTCAATGTTCAAATAAACCTACCATTAAAATTATAGACTGATAATTTCTTTGTCAGTGGGCAAACGTACAAAATCAGCAGGGGATCAAATACTTTTTTCCCTCTATGTATAATGTGTGTTTCATGATGAGACCTGTGTGAAGGCGACAGTGATGGAGGTGGATTACAGCAGGAGACTATTGACAAGATGAAAGCCAATTTGAACGTTGTTTATTTTTTTTACTATTTTTAACTCCTTTTGGACAAAGACCTTTTCTATGAAGATCTTTAAAACATCGGTAGACTTCTCCAAAAAAACCATATGTCATTACTTTACGTGACTACCTTTGGGTCCTCTGGTTTTTTTTTCAATTAGTGAATACAGGGCAGCTATCTTTTTTATGGGATTTATTTGTGCTTTTAAGTTGGTTCCTCTTTTAATATAAACAATTAATCAAATCCCTCTCTCCTCTGTTCTTCCTTCCCATTCCTCCAGCCTCTCCTCCCTCTCTCCCCCAACTTCCTTCCCATTTCCCCTTCCTCTCCTCCCCCCTCTCCTCCAAACTTCCTTCCCTTTTTCCTTCCTCCCTCCCCCCTCCCTGTTCTTCCCTTCCCATTTTTCCTCCAGCCTCTCCTCCCTCTCTCCTCTGTTCTTCCTTCCCATTCCTCCAGCCTCTCCTCCCTCTCTCCTCCAATCTTCCTTCCCATTCCTCCTGCCTCTCCTCCCTCTCTCCTCCATTCTTCCTTCCCATTCTTCCTCCTGCCTCTCTCATCCTCCTGTGTTGAGATGGTACTGGTTGGAAGTATTACATTCTGTTACCCATAAGACACTGTTGGCTGTGTGACATGACACGTGTCCCTGCCACTGTTCACTGTCATACATCAAGTGACAGATTATACCAGATTATACTGTATATTACTGGTTATAATCTGACTAAGAAGGTTGAGTTGGAGCAGAGCAGCGATAATCTGACAGATGGTTTTACTCTGAAGACACCAAGCGTTGTAACTGTTTGTAGACCTCTCCATGTGTGTGTGATGATTCATCGCTCTATGAAAAGCTGTCTGGGGCACGACTCCCTCATGCCAGTGGTACTGTATTACCAGTTCACTGTTTCCTCCCTGACGTCAACCGCTTAACCGGTTTACCGTTTCATCTCCTGTGCAGGCCTGACTGCCTCTCTGCGACTGTTCAGAGATGAGCCCCGTGAGTATGACGGGACGATTTTACACACAATACACCACACACATACAAACCCATACACCACAAACATACACACACATACACCACAAACATACATACACACACACACACACACACATCACACACACACACACACACACCAGAGACTGGGTTCAGCCCCTCACCTCAGAGACAGGGTTCAGCCCCCTCACCTCAGAGAGACTGGGTTCAGCCCCCCACCTCAGAGAGACTGGGTTCAGCCCCTCACCTCAGAGAGACTGGGTTCAGCCTCCACCTCAGAGAGACTGGGTTCAGCCCCCTCACCTCAGAGAGACTGGGTTCAGCCTCCCACCTCAGAGAGACTGGGTTCAAACCCCCACCTCACAGAGACTGGGTTCTGCCCCCCACCTCACAGAGACTGGGTTCAGCCCCCCACCTCACAGAGACTGGGTTCAGCCCCCCCACATCACAGAGACGTGGTTCAGCCCCCCACCTCACAGAACTGGGGTTCAGCCCCCCACCTCACGAGACTGGTGTTCAGCCCCCACCTCACAGAGACTGGGGTTCAGCAGCCCCCCACCTCAGAGAGACTGGGTTCTGTTCCCCTTCTGCCCCCCACCTCACAGAGACTGGGTTCAGCCCCCCACCTCACAGAGACTGGGTTCAGCCCCCCACCTCAGAGAGACTGGGTTCAGCCCCCCACCTCACAGAGACTGGGTTCAGCCCCCCACCTCACAGAGACTGGGTTCCTTCCTGTGTGATTGGCAGCTGGTACCATCTGCTGTAGTACTGAGCCTTTGTTTGAGGTCTTCATGCATGTGTGTTTGGTTTCCTGGATTCAGAACGGCAGTAGAAAAGTACAGTAGGAGTTGTAGGACTGAAAGTGTGCTCTTACTTACTAGAAATATTAGCATACACACCTCTACCACCTCGCAGTACTAGCATAACTATTACACAAAGTATTACAATTATTAATACTAGTAGCATATAAAAGCCTCTAAAATAAATAAGCCTAGTCTACAGGCCACTGTAGCAATAAGACATACAGATTTTACAGGGCCAAAGGACATTTAAGCATCTGACAAAACTCCCCCAGAAAAATAACATTTCACGTTGTCAAGCTTATGCAGGGTGCAGGTGTGCATCTCTATTGTTCAGAATAAAGGGAGAAATACCTTTTTATGTCTCTGAAAGTCATTTAAACTTCAAGCCTTTTCAGTGTTTAAAACGGATACTTTGGTTTTTATGAGCATGCCTAGATTTCCCAAATTGACCCAGTTCATTGGCTCGCAATTACTGGCCCCCAATTCCCTTCAACTTCCCAAACTGGGACCAAGTTTTCTGACCATAGTTATTGACAAAGGGAAGCCAAAAGGGATTGCCAAATTAAAGATCCTTTAAGAGAAGAAGGGAAAAAAAAGGCCAAGGGTGTAAAGAAAGAGGCGGGAGAAGCCTGCAAAAGGGGGGTTAGAGAAAAAAAAAAACCTTAAGGGGAACCCGCAAACTTGGTTAAAGTTCTTTTCTTTGTTTATTTGAAAAAAAAACCAAAGAAAGAAAGAAGGAACAGGGAAAAGGTCCCAATTTTTTTTTTGAAAAAGGAAAATTTGTTTCTCCCCGGGTGTTTGGCTGCGGCTGGGTTTCCAACCCCGCTTTAGCAGGACAACTCGCGGTCTGGTAATCCCCGTTTATTGGTCATTTCTCGTTTCCGATTTTAATATTTTCGCCTTTCCGCTTTTCCCCCGCTCGTCGCTTCTTCCCTCCCCTTCCCTCTGGTTTCCCCCCGTCGCCAGGCGCCCCCCCCACACCTGGCCCCCCCCTGGGCCGGGGGCCTCCGGATCCCTCCTCTCGTTTTCCTCCCTCTCCTCTCTTGTTCCCCCCCCCTCCCTCCATTTTTCCCCCCTTCCCCTTTTCCCCCTTTTTTTTTTCTTTCTCGCTCTCTCCTTCCCCTTTGGTTTCATTCTCCCCTCCTTTTTCCCCTCTCCCTCCCTTTTTCCCCGCCCTCGTCTGGCCCCTCTTCCCCTCTCCCCGCCCCTCTTTTGCCCCCCAGAGTAGAGATGGAGAGAGGGGGAGTTACTGCGCCCCCCGAGATCCTCGACGACGACTCCTGAGACTAGTATGATCTCTCCGGGTAAGATTGATAGCGTATCGCGAGAGCATATGCATTAGCTACCTTAGAGAGAGACACGCTTCTCCTTGAGTAATAGACTTGTTTTTCGTTTTCCCTGCTCTTATAGAACCTCTAGAACCACTAAAGCCCTGTTTAACAGACACAGATTAAGCCTACCCACTGGGCACACACTGGTTGAATCAACGTTGTTTCCACGTCATTTCAATGAAATTACTTTGAACCAACATGGAATAGACTTTGAATTGATGTCAGTGCCCAGTGGGTAGTTATGGACTAAAAAGCATGCTCAATCGAGATTATCCGAAAGCGCTTTTTAGTCCAGGACTAAACTCAATCTGTGTCTGAGTAAATGCCCCTATGTGTGAATAGGTGGTTAACATTGTTGCTGATTTACCAGGACTTTCATTATAATAATATAATAAATATGCCATTTAGCAGACGCTTTTATCCAAAGCGACTTACAGTCATGTGCGCATTACTTCCTTAAATTCCACTCTGTGTGTATCTCACACGCTGACGCCAATGAATGTTACAAAACCAAAACACACACATCAAAACACATGATGATAAATAAAACCACATGGTAAACGGTCAGGCGGGAGAAAACCTCCTGGATTCATCCTCCTCTTCATGTTGTTTCCCCCAATCTCCTCTTCATGTTGTTTCCCCCAATCTCCTCTTCATGTTGTTTTCCCCCAATTCCTCCCTCTTTCATTTTTCCTTTAGCAGTCTCCAGGACTTCGGCATTAGGTTGTCCCATCTCCCTCAGATTTTTCCCTCCCTAAACCCGCCTTCGGTTGGGGTTTTCCCACTAATCTCCTCTCCCTCTGTTGTTTCCCCCAATCTCCCCCATGTGTTTCCCCAATCTCCTCTTCATGTTTGTTTTCCCCCAATCTCCTCTTCATGTTTTTTCCCCCCCAATCTCCTCTTCATGTTGTTTCCCCCAATCTCCTCTTCATGTTGTTTCCCCCAATCTCCTCTTCATGTTGTTTCCCCCAATCTCCTCTTCATGTTGTTTCCCCCAATCTCCTCTTCATGTTTTTTCCCCCAATCTCCTCTTCATGTTGTTTCCCCCAATCTCCTCTTCATGTTGTTTCCCCCAATCTCCTCTTCATGTTGTTTCCCCCAATCTCCTCTTTTTTTTCAAATTGTTTCCGGGTTCCCCCAATCTCCTCTTCATGTTTTCCCCAAGCCTCCTCTTCATGTTGTTTTCCCCCAATCAAAAAATCTCTCTATGGTTTTTCCCCAATCTCTCTTCAATGTTGTTTTCCCCAATCTCCCTTCATTTGTTTCCCCCAATCCTCCTCTTCATGTTGTTTTTTCCCCCCATCTCCCCTCTTCATGTTGTTTCCCCAACCTCCGCTCATGTTTTTCCACCCAAATCTCTCTCTTCATGTTGTTCCCCCCATCTTCCTCTTCATGTTGTTTTCTCCCCTCCTCCTCTTCATGTTTTTCCCCAATCTCCTCTTCAGTTGTTTCCCCCAATATCCTCTTCATTTGTTTTCTCCTCCTCCCCCATCTCCTCTTCATGTTGTTTCCCCATAGCTCCGAGACCAGTCCCACTGGATTCGTTACCAGACTTCTGAGGCTAAAGCACACTTAAACACACCGAGGCTGCAGAGTTCTCCCCTCTCCAGTGTTGCTGCACATTTAATAGACATCGTGACTGAGTGTATTGCTCTGTTCCAGGTTTTATAGTATAGTCAAGGACACTCCACTCTCTTCTCTCTCAGAAGGGTATTTATAGGGAACGCTAGCTGTTCTTTCTCTGTGTGTGCGTGTGTTGGGGTGTGTGTGTCTCTCTGTGTTTGTGTGTGTTGCGTTCCGTGAGTTGTGAGATGTGGTATTGTGTGTGTGTGTGAGTGTGTTGTGTGTGTGTGTGAGTGTGTACAGTATGCGTGTGTGTGTGTGTTAGCCCAGTTAGATCTCAGAGAGAAGGCTCTGAGACAGAGAATCATTGGTATTCTGGAATCTTCTCTCAGGGTAGAGAGCGACACTAATCTTGTCTTCTTAGATTCCCACATTCATTCATTTGCTTTTCTCTCTCTCCTTTTACCTCCTCATCCTCTCCTCGCCTCTCCTCTCCTCTCCTCCCTCCCTCCCCTCCCCTCCCTCCCTCCCTCCCTCCCCTCCCTCCCTCCCTCCCTCCCTCCTCCTCTCCTCTCTCCTCCCTCCCTCCCTCCCTCCCCCCTCCCTCCCGCATCCTCTCCTCTCTCTCTCCACCCCCCTCCCCCATCCCCTCCATCCTCTCCTCCCTCTCTCCACCACCTCCCTCCCTCTCATCTTTCGTCCTCTTCCTCTCACCAGAGAGGTTGACTGATGGTGTTCTATCTGCTCCTGTTAGACACCACCGGCCATTCACCACTCAGCCATCTGACCTAACACACACACACACACCACACCTCACACACACACCGCACCACACACACACACACACCACACCACACCACACCACACACCGACACAGACACATACCCAGACCACAGAACACAGCACATACCCATACACGACAACACACAGACACGACCATACACAACACAACCCACACAGACAACAGACACAGACACTACACAATACCCGCCACCGAACACATCACACACATCACACCACACACACACAGACACACACACCACTACACACCACACCCGACACCAGACCTACACCAACATCACACCCATCACACACACACACAATCAACACATACACACACACACACACACACATCACCCACACACATACACATATCACACACACACACACACAACCCACACACACACACCCACCACACACATTACACATACACCATACGACATACCCATTAACACCCACACACACACAAACACACACACAACACACACACACAAACACGACACACCATCACATACCATACAATACCACACACACACACACCCCCACACACCCATCACCTCAGTCAATTAGTGTTTGTTTAATTGATTCAAACTTCTTTTGTCTTTAGTCTCTTCAGATAGATAAGATATGAGGTAAGAGATTAAGATATAGGAGATAGAGAGTTTGTTGTATGAGAAAACGTGTATGAAATTTAGACTAGACAGAGATAGATAGAGCACTAGAGATAGAGACAGAATAGAGATAAGACAGAGAGATATATAGATAAGAGGCGAGAGATGGGAGGGAGAGACGATGGGGAGAGAGAAATGGTATAGATGAGATGCTGTGTTTTATGGAACTGTGTATGAAAATGGATAGACAGAGAAGAGATCGTGAATGTTTAAACTTGGCAGTAGAAAACCTAACATTATATTTTGACCTCTCAGCTTCCCTATCAAATCTAAATATTTCAAGCAGAACGACAGAAATCAGCTCAATGTAATTGAAGAATCAATAGAATCTAACCACTTCTGGGAAAATTGAGTTATCTATCCAAAACAGAGATGTATGGATAAACCACTTATCCAATGTTTTTGGCTCTATAACAAAGAAAAAACAGCAAAAACATATACATGATCAAATACAAATCTTAGAATAATATGCCATTTAGCAGACGCTTTTATCCAAAGCGACTTACAGTCATGCGTGCATACATTTGTTTTGTGTATGGGTGGTCCGGGGATCGAACCCACTACCTTGGCGTTACAAGCGCCGTGCTCTACCAGCTGAGCTACAGAGGACCACAGAATCAACTATTAAAGACTACCAGAACCCACTGGATTCTCCAATTACATTGAATGAACTACAGGACAAAATACAGACCCTCCAATCCAAAAAGACTTGTGGTGTTGATGGTATCCTAAATGAAATGATAAAATATACAGACCACAAATTTCAATTGGCTATACTTAAACTCTTTAACATCATCCTCAGCTCTGGCATCTTCCCCAATATTTGGATCCAAGGACTGATCACCCCAATCCACAAAAGTGGAGACAAATTTGACCCCAATAACTACCGTGGGATATGCGTCAACAGCAACCTTGGGAAAATCCTCTGTATTATCATTAACAGCAGACTTGTACATTTCCTCAGTGAAAACAATGTACTGAGCAAATGTCAAATTGGCTTTTTACCAAATTAACGTACAACAGACCACATATTCACTCTGCACACCCTAATTGACACACAAACCAAAACAAAGGCAAAGTTCTAATGCTTTGTTGATTTCAAAAAAGCTTTTGACTCAATTTGGCATGAGGGTCTGCTATACAAATTGATGGAAAGAGGTGTTGGGGGAAAAACATATGACATTATAAAATCCATGTACAAAGCAACAAGTGTGCAGTAAAAATTGGCTAAATTCACACAACCATTTCTTTCCACAGGGTCGTGGGGTGAGACAGGGATGCAGCTTAAGCACCACCCTCTTTAACATATGTATCAATGATTTGGCGAGGGCACTAGAACAGTCTGCAGCACCCGGCCTCACTCTACTAGAATCTGAAGTCAAATGTCTACTGTTAGCTGATGATCTGGTGCTTCTGTCCCCACCAAGGACGGCCTACAGCAGCACCTAGATCTTCTGCACAGATTCTGTCAGACCTGGGCCTTGACAGTAAATCTCAGTTAGACAAAAATAATGGTGTTCCAAAAAAGGTCCAGTTGCCAGGACCATAAATATAAATTCCATCTAGACACAGTTAACCTAGAGCACACAAAAAACTGTACATACCTCGGCCTAAACATCAGTGCCACAGGTAACTTCCACAAAGCTGTGAACGATCTGAGAGACAAGGCAAGAAAGGTCTTCTATGCCATCAAAAGGAACATTTAATTCGACATACCAATTAGGATCTGGCAAAAAATACTTGAATCAGTTACAGAACCCATTGCCCTTTATGGTTGTGAGGTCTGGGTTCCGCTCACCAACCAAGAATTCACAAAATGGGACAAACACCAAATTGAGACACTGCATGCAGAATTCTACAAAAATATCAATGTAAAACACCAAATAATGCATGCAGAGTAGAATTAGGCCGATACCGCTAATTATCAAAATCCAGAAAAGAGCCGTTAAATTCTACAACCACCTAAAAGGAAGCGATTAACAAACCTTCCATGACAAAGCCATCACCTACAGAGAGATTAATCTGGAGAAGAGTCCCCCAAGCAAGCTGGTCCTGGGGCTCTGTTCACAAACACAAACAGACCCCACAGAGCCCCAGGACAGCAACACAATTAGACCCAACCAAATCATGAGAAAACTAAAATATAATTATTTGACACATTGGAAAGAATTAACAAAAGAACTGAGCAAACTAGAATGCTATTTGGCCCTAAACAGAGAGTACACAGTGGCAGAATACCTGACCACTGTGACTGACCCAAACTTAAGGAAAGCTTTGACTATGTACAGACTCAGTGAGCATAGCCTTGCTATTGAGAAAGGCCGCCGTAGGTAGACCTGGCTCTCAAGAGAAGACAGGCTATGTGCACACTGCCCACAAAATGAGGTGGAAACTGAGCTGCACTTCCTAACCTCCTGCCAAATGTATGACCATATTAGAGACACATATTTCCCTCAGATTATGTCACGCTCTGGCTCCGGGACTTTGTATGTTGAGCCAGGGTGTGTTCGTTTTGTTGTGTTTTGGTTGGTTGTCTTTGGTTGTGTTTTCTTGGTTTGGTCAATGACTCCCAATCGGAGGTAACGAGTGTCAGCTGTCGGCTCGTTATCTCTGATTGGGAGCCATATTTAAACTGTGTGTTTTCACTTTGTGGTTGTGGGTTTTTTGTTCCATGTTTCAAGTCTGTGTACTGAGGACTTCACTATCCGTCATTGTTTATTGTTTCTCGTTCGTGCACTTTAACTTTAATAAAGTCATGTTCGCTACAAACGCTGCGCTTTGGTCCACTCCTTCCGTAGACGACCGTGACAGGAAAACCCACCACAAAAGGACCAAGCAGCGTATACAGGAACACCCGCAGGAGAGAACGCTGGTGGATGTCCTCCTCGGCTGGGGACATATTACGCAGTGAGGAGGCCGTCCGGTACCGGAGGGCGATGAAGGGGGAGAACCTGGCAGGAGAGGAGCAACGGCGTCAGCAGGGGCCATCGTCAGATGGAAGAGAGGCAACCCCAAAAAATTTTTTGGGGGGGGCACATGGCTTGGGGCGGCTGGGCAGCAGGAGGCTGCCACAGGGAGACGTGGAGAGAAGGCCTTACCGGATTTACGGGAGCCATTGGCGAGTAAGGGAGGGAAGTAGTTGAGGCACTGCGTGAGAGACTGAGGTGTGTTTACCAGGTCCGGTCCGGCCCATTCCTGATCCCCGGTTAAGGCCAGTGGTGTGTGTTCCCAGTACGGACCGGCATGTTCCTACTCCACGCACCAAGCCTACGGTGTGCGTCGCCAGCCCAGCCCGGCCCTGTTCCTGCTCCACGTACGAAGCCTACGGGTGTGCGTCGCCAGCCCAGCCCGGCCTGTTTCCCTGCTCCACGTACGAAGCCTACGGTGTGCGTCGCCAGCCCAGCCGGCCTGTTCTGTCCACGTACAAAGCCTACGGTGTGCGTGGCCAGCCCAGCCCGACCTGTTCCTGCTTTAGCACAAGCCTACGGTGTGCGTCGCCAGCCCAGTCCCGGCCTGTTCCTGCTTTACGCACAAACCTACGGTGTGCGTCGCCAGCCCAGCCCGGCCTGTTTCCTGCACCACGTACGAAGCCTACGGTGTGCTCGCCAGCCCAGCCCGGCCTGTTGTCCTGCTCCACGTACGAAAGCCTACGGTGTGCGTCGCCAGCCCAGCCCGGCCTGTTCCTGCTCCACGTACGAAGCCTACGGGTGTGCGTCGCCACGCCAGCCCGGGACTGTTCCTGCTCCACGTACTAAGCCTAAGGTGTGCGTCGCCAGCCCAGCCCGGCCTGTTCCTGCCACTCGCACCAAACCGGGGTGCGAGTCGCCAGCCTGGTCCAGCCCGTTCCTGCTACTACTCGCACCAAGCCCAAGGGTGCGAGTCGTCAGCCTGTTCAGCCCGTTCCTGCTACTACTCTCGCACCAAGCCAGGGTACGAGTCGTCGGCCTGGTCCAGCCCGTTCCTGCTACTCGCACCAAGCCAAGAGTGGCGAGTCGTCAGCCTGGTTCAGCAGCCCGTTCCTGACTACTCGGCACCAAGCCAGGGTGCGAGTCGTCAGCCTGGTTCAGCTCGTCCTGCTACTCGCACCAAGCCAAGGGTGCGAGCCGTCAGCCTTCCAGCCCTTCCTGCTACTCGCACCAAGCCAGGGATGCGAGTCGTCAGCCTGGTGAGGGTCGTTCCGAATCACGCATCAGTCTAGGGTGCGTATCGTCGGCCAGGTCCGGTCCGTTCCTGCCTCACCGCCAAGCCAGGTTGTGCGTCGTCAGTCCAGATCCTACCAGCTGGTCAGATCGGACTGGGGGCGCGTACGGGGGGGATTGAAGAGGGGTGGTGGTCAGCCCGGAGCCGGAGCCGCCTCCGAGGAGCACACCCACCCAGCCCTCCCCTGGTTTGGGGTTTTGGGGCGCGGTCGCAGTCCGCGCCTTTAGGGGGGGGTACTGTCACGCTCTGGCTCCGGGACTTTGTATGTTGAGCCAGGGTGTTGTTCGTTTTGTTGTGTTTGGTTGGTTGTCTTGGTTGTGTTTTCTTGGTTTGGTCCAATGACTCCCAATCGGAGGTAACGAGTGTCAGCTGTCGGCTCGTTATCTCTGATTGGGAGCCATATTTAAAACTGTGTGTTTTCACCTTGTGGTTGTGGATTTTTGTTCCATGTTTTCAGTCTGTGTACTGAGGACTTCACTATCCGTCATTGTTTATTGTTTTTTCTCGTTCGTGCACTTTAACTTTAATAAAGTCATGTTCGCTACAAACGCTGCGCTTTGGTCCCACTCCTTCCGTAGACGACCGTGACAGATTACAGAGATCCACAAAGAATTCAAAAACAAACCCAATTTTGATAAACTCCCATATCTATTGGGGTGAAATACCACAGTGTGCCATCACAGCAGCAGTATTTGTGACCTGTTGCCACAAGAAAAGGGCAACCAGTGAAGAACAAACACCATTGTAGATACAACCCATATTTATGTTTATTTATTTTCCCTTTTGTTTACTTTAACTATTTGCACATCATTACAACACTGTATATAACATAATATGACATTTGAAATTTCTTTATTCTTTGGGAACTTTTTGTGAGTGTAATGTTTTACTGTTAATTTATTTATATTTATTTCACTTTGTTTATTATTTATTTCCACTTGCTTTGGCATGTTCACACACGTTTCCATGCCAATAAGCCTTAAATGGAATTCAATTGAGAGGAGTGAAGAGAGAGAGAGGAGAGAGAGAGAGAGGACGAGGAGAGAGAGAGAAGAAGAGCGACATTCGAGCTAGCATACTGTGCGCTAAGCGAGAGAGAGATCGATAAGAGGAGAGAGATGGAGATAAATATTCCCGTTTTTTAATAATAGATAACAGATGGTCTCTCCTCTCTCTTCTCTTCTGACTATTATCTCTTTCCGTTAGCCTCGCCGTCCATTTAGCTTTACTCTCTCTCTCTCATTCTTCTTTCTCCTCTCTTTCTCCGGCTCTCCCTCTCCCTTGTTCTCTCCCGTACCCATCCTCTCTCACCAATTTTACCTGGACTCCGCAGCCTAATAGTGTGTCTAATCACATTCCATTTCACTTACCGAACTAATTAAAATCTAGATCAGTCAGGGGATCCCTTTAGCTTTTCTTATCTGCGAGTCTATTCCTCTCCTCTCATCCGCTTTCTCTCGCGCTCTCGCTCTCCTCTCTCTGTCTCTCTCTTCTCTCCTCTCGCTCCCACGCTCCCCTCCTCTCTCTCTCTCTGCTGTCTTCTCTCCGTTCTTTTTCCCAGCCCTCCCCTCTCTCTCTCTCTCTCTCTCTCTCCCTCTCTCTCCTCTCTCTTCCCTTTCCCCTCCTTCCATCCTTCTCCTTTCCCCCGCCCCGCCTCTCTCTTCTCTCTTTCTCTCTTCGTCTCCTCTCTGTCTCTGGTCTCTCTCTCCCCTCCTCTCTCCCCCCGTCTCTCTCGTCTCTCTCTCCCCCTCTCGTCACTCTCTCTCTCCTTCCCGTCCCTCCCTCTCCTCTCTCTCTCGTCATCTCTCTCTCTCTCTCTCTCTTTCTTTCTCCCTCTCTCTCTCTCTCTTTCTCCCCTCTCTCTCGCTTTATCTCTCTCTCCTCCTCTCTCCCTCGTCTCCTCCCCTCTCCACTCTCTCATAATCTCTTCTCTCCTCTCTCCTATCTCCTCTCTATCTCTCTCTCCTCTCTTTCGTCCTCCCCTCCTGCTCCATCGCTTCTTTCCCTCCGTTACCTCGCTCGCATCCTTCCTTCTTTCCTCGTCCGGTCCTCTCGTCTCGTCTCGGCTCTCTCTCTCTCTCGTACTCTCTATCTCTGCTCTACCCTCTTCTCAACGCTCTCTCCGTAATCCCGCATCTCTCTCCTCGGTTCCTCCTCCGGTCTCTCTCTCCTCTCTCTGCTCTCCTCCTCGCTCTTTCTCCCTCTCTCTCGCTATATCTCCTCTCTCCTCTCGCTCTCTCATCTCTGAAGAGTATTGTACTATGATGAACCCACTGTAGAGGACTTGTGTTCTCTCTCTCTGGTGGCTTCACACGGGAATGTAATGTAATGTATTTCACCACTGATAGAGAACGTCCCAAAATGTACACTATTCTCTCCATACGACTGGGGGGAACAGGGCCTATAGAGTGCCATGTGGAACACACACATTCTTGAGACCGACAGTGAAATGTGTGGAGAAGCATTGTCATTATCAGCTTTGAAGGCTTCTAAACCGTGGGAAAGTAGTTTTCAGTATGAACGTGTCTGTTAAAGGACTGGTCTGCAACACAGTTTGACAAGCATGTGGCTAATACCTTGTGTGTGTGTACACACCATATCTACCACCATACCTACCACACCGATCCTACCACATAATCTACCACCATAACCTAACACCATACCTACCACAATCTACCACCATATCTACCACCCCCCGCCCCAACCTACCCCACCATACCTACCACCATATATCTACCACCATATCTACCACATATACTACCTACCACCATACCGACCACCCATACCTTCCACATAGTCTTACCGATCATTTAGCTCGTACCTACCACCATACCTAACCACCATAGAACCTACCAACCAATAGAACCACACCATAGTAACCACCATCCTCAACCTACCATATCTGACGCACCATACCTACAAACCAGAACTACCAGCCATACTACCACCATACCTACCACCTACCTACCCAACACCCCATATCTACCACCATAACCTACCACCATACCTCAACACCACCACCATATCTACCACCCATACCTACCACCATAATATCCTACCACGACCAATATCTACCACCATAGCCTACCCACATCCTACCACCATAACCTCCACCATATCTACCATGCTACCACCATACGCTACCACCATATCTAACCACCATACCCTACCCCATAATACCTACACCATAACCTAACCACCATACCTACCACCATACCTACCACCATACCTACCACCATACCTACCACCATATCTACCACCATACCTACCACCATACCTACCACCATATCTACCACCATACCTACCACCATACCTACCACCATACCTACCACCATACCTACCAGGGCATGGAGTGAGTGGCTCAAGGCATTATTGTGATTCCTAGCCTCCACTAGTAGTCCACTGTATTCAACAAGAAACAACCCCATGCTAAGTAAGTCCATCACAAGACAATGACTTGCATTTGAAATGGTATTGAATTGAGTTGCATTTGAAATGGTATTGAATTGAGTTGCATTTGAAATGGTATTGAATTGAGTTGCATTTGAAATGGTACTGAATTGAGTTGCATTTGAAATGGTACTGAATTGAGTTGCATTTGAAATGGTACTGAATTGAGTTGCGTTGAAATGGTACTGAATTGAG
Organism: Coregonus sp. 'balchen'; assembly: GCA_902810595.1. Lineage (NCBI taxonomy): Eukaryota > Metazoa > Chordata > Actinopteri > Salmoniformes > Salmonidae > Coregonus > Coregonus sp. 'balchen'. Next base: position 53,998,755 of record LR778265.1, on the reverse strand, counting down.
TTGCATTGAAATGGTACTGAATTGAGTTACATTTGAAATGGTATTGAATTGAGTTGCGTTGAAATGGTATTGAATTGAGTTGCATTGAAATGGTATTGAATTGATTTGCGTTGAAATGTATTGAATTGATTTGCGTTGAAATGGTATTGAATTGATTTGCGTTGAAATGGTATTGAATTGAGTTGCATTGAAATGGTATTGAATTGAGTTGCATTGAAATGGTATTGAATTGAGTTGTGTTGAAATGGTATTGAATTGAGTTGCGTTGAAATGGTATTGAATTGAGTTTCTTTGAAATGGTATTGAATTGATTTGCATTTAAATGGTACTGAATTGAGTTACATTTGAAATGGTATTGAATTGAGTTGCGTTGAAATGGTATTGAATTGAGTTGCATTGAAATGGTATTGAATTGATTTGCGTTGAAATGGTATTGAATTGATTTGCGTTGAAATGGTATTGAATTGATTTGCGTTGAAATGGTATTGAATTGAGTTGCATTGAAATGGTATTGAATTGAGTTGCATTGAAATGGTATTGAATTGAGTTGTGTTGAAATGGTATTGAATTGAGCTGCGTTGAAATGGTATTGAATTGAGTTTCTTTGAAATGGTATTGAATTGATTTGCGTTGAAATGGTATTGAATTGAGTTTCTTTGAAATGGTATTGAATTGAGTTGCGTTGAAATGGTACTGAATTGAGTTGCATTGAAGTGGTATTGAATTGAGTTGCATTGAAATGGTACTGAATTGAGTTAAATTGAAATGGTACTGAATTGAGTTACATTTGAAATGGTATTGAATTGAGTTGCGTTGAAATGGTATTGAATTGAGTTGCATTGAAATGGTATTGAATTGATTTGCGTTGAAATGGTATTGAATTGATTTGCGTTGAAATGGTATTGAATTGATTTGCGTTGAAATGGTATTGAATTGAGTTGCGTTGAAATGGTATTGAATTGAGTTGCATTGAAATGGTATTGAATTGAGTTGTGTTGAAATGGTATTGAATTGAGTTGCGTTGAAATGGTATTGAATTGAGTTTCTTTGAAATGGTATTGAATTGATTTGCATTGAAATGGTACTGAATTGAGTTACATTTGAAATGGTATTGAATTGAGTTGCGTTGAAATGGTATTGAATTGAGTTGCATTGAAATGGTATTGAATTGATTTGCGTTGAAATGGTATTGAATTGATTTGCGTTGAAATGGTATTGAATTGATTTGCGTTGAAATGGTATTGAATTGAGTTGCATTGAAATGGTATTGAATTGAGTTGCATTGAAATGGTATTGAATTGAGTTGTGTTGAAATGGTATTGAATTGAGTTGCGTTGAAATGGTATTGAATTGAGTTTCTTTGAAATGGTATTGAATTGATTTGCGTTGAAATGGTATTGAATTGAGTTTCTTTGAAATGGTATTGAATTGAGTTGCGTTGAAATGGTACTGAATTGAGTTGCATTGAAGTGGTATTGAATTGAGTTGCATTGAAATGGTATTGAATTGAGTTGCATTGAAATGGTATTGAATTGAGTTGCGTTGAAATGGTATTGAATTGAGTTGCGTTTAAATGGTACTGAATTGAGTTGCATTGAAATGGAATTGAATTTATTTGCACTGAAATTGTCCACACTTGGTATATAATGGATGACACTGCTGTTGTTTTTTCTATGTTGTGTTTACATGTGTTAGTAAACAACAATAAATAATTGATGTGTAGGGCAGGCAGGAGGAAGGAAGAGGATGATGTCGGAACCAGACACGACAGCTGGACCAGGAGGAAGGAAGAGGATGATGTCGGAACCAGACACTACAGCTGGAGCCTACTGGAGAGGTTTTTGTTTTGGCAGCCAAGCCTATGGGACAGTACAGCTTCACACACGCACACACACACACACACACACACACACACACACACACACACACACACACACCACACACACACACACACACACAGAACACTAAAGCTATATGTTTGTTGTGGGTTCTAACACAGAAGAGGAGTTGCAGCTACAGTGCCTTGTAAAGTATTCATCCCCCTTGGCATTTTTCCTATTTTGTTGCATTACAACCTGTCATTTAAATTTATTTTTATTTGGATTCCATGTAATGGACATACACAAAATAGTCCAAATTGGTGAAGTGAAATGAAAAAAATAACTTGTTTCAAAAATGTATAAAATATAAATAACGGAAAAGTGGTGCGTGCATATGTATTCACCCCCTTTGCTATGAAGCCCCTAAATAAGATCTGGTGCAACCAATTACCTTCAGAAGTCACATAATTAAATAAAGTCCACCTGTGTGCAATCTAAGTGTCACATGTTCTCAGTATATATACACCTGTTCTGAAAGGCCCAAGAGTCTGCAACACCACTAAGCAAGGGGCACCACCAAGCAAGCGGCACCATGAAGACCAAGGAGCTCTCCAAACAGGTCAGGGACAAAGTTGTGGAGATGTACAGATCAGGGTTGGGTTATAAAAAGGTATCTGAAACTTTGAACATCCCACGGAGCACCATTAAATCCATTATTAAAAACATGGAAAGAATAGACTATGGCACCATGTCACGCTCGTCGGGAACAGAGGAGGACCAAGGCGCAGCGTGGAATGCGAACATTTAATTTAATTTGAATGAACACACGAACAAAACAACAAAACGAAAACGTGACGTCCCTGGTTACATACACGAACCAACACGGAACAAGAAACCACAATGAATGAATGCCTAACGGCTACCTAAGTATGACTCCCAATCAGAGACAACGAGCTACAGCCGTCTCTGATTGGTAGTCACCCTGGCCAACATAGATATGCAACAACTAGAACCAACACACATGACAACTCACACCCTGGCTCAACATACTAGAGTCTCCAGAGCCAGGGCGTGACAGTACCCCCCCCTAAAGGTGCGGACTCCGACCGCGCCAACCAAATACCACAGGGGAGGGACCGGGTGGGCACTCCGCCTTGGCGGCGGATCCGGCTCCGGGCATGATCCCCACTCGCTCTCTAACCCCCCAAAGTACCCCTGGTCCGGTCTGGCCCTGCTGACCGGAGCTGGACTGCACACTGGTGGAGCGGATTGAAATGGTACTGAATTGAGTTACATTTGAAATGGTATTGAATTGAGTTGCGTTGAAATGGTATTGAATTGAGTTGCATTGAAATGGTATTGAATTGATTTGCGTTGAAATGGTATTGAATTGATTTGCGTTGAAATGGTATTGAATTGATTTGCGTTGAAATGGTATTGAATTGAGTTGCATTGAAATGGTATTGAATTGAGTTGCATTGAAATGGTATTGAATTGAGTTGTGTTGAAATGGTATTGAATTGAGTTGCGTTGAAATGGTATTGAATTGAGTTTCTTTGAAATGGTATTGAATTGATTTGCATTGAAATGGTACTGAATTGAGTTACATTTGAAATGGTATTGAATTGAGTTGCGTTGAAATGGTATTGAATTGAGTTGCATTGAAATGGTATTGAATTGATTTGCGTTGAAATGGTATTGAATTGATTTGCGTTGAAATGGTATTGAATTGATTTGCGTTGAAATGGTATTGAATTGAGTTGCATTGAAATGGTATTGAATTGAGTTGCATTGAAATGGTATTGAATTGAGTTGCATTGAAATGGTATTGAATTGAGTTGTGTTGAAATGGTATTGAATTGAGTTGCGTTGAAATGGTATTGAATTGAGTTTCTTTGAAATGGTATTGAATTGATTTGCATTGAAATGGTACTGAATTGAGTTACATTTGAAATGGTATTGAATTGAGTTGCGTTGAAATGGTATTGAATTGAGTTGCATTGAAATGGTATTGAATTGATTTGCGTTGAAATGGTATTGAATTGATTTGCGTTGAAATGGTATTGAATTGATTTGCGTTGAAATGGTATTGAATTGAGTTGCATTGAAATGGTATTGAATTGAGTTGCATTGAAATGGTATTGAATTGAGTTGTGTTGAAATGGTATTGAATTGAGTTGCGTTGAAATGGTATTGAATTGAGTTTCTTTGAAATGGTATTGAATTGATTTGCATTGAAATGGTACTGAATTGAGTTACATTTGAAATGGTATTGAATTGAGTTGCGTTGAAATGGTATTGAATTGAGTTGCATTGAAATGGTATTGAATTGATTTGCGTTGAAATGGTATTGAATTGATTTGCGTTGAAATGGTATTGAATTGATTTGCGTTGAAATGGTATTGAATTGAGTTGCATTGAAATGGTATTGAATTGAGTTGCATTGAAATGGTATTGAATTGAGTTGTGTTGAAATGGTATTGAATTGAGTTGCGTTGAAATGGTATTGAATTGAGTTTCTTTGAAATGGTATTGAATTGATTTGCGTTGAAATGGTATTGAATTGAGTTTCTTTGAAATGGTATTGAATTGAGTTGCGTTGAAATGGTACTGAATTGAGTTGCATTGAAGTGGTATTGAATTGAGTTGCATTGAAATGGTATTGAATTGAGTTGCATTGAAATGGTATTGAATTGAGTTGCGTTGAAATGGTATTGAATTGAGTTGCGTTTAAATGGTACTGAATTGAGTTGCATTGAAATGGAATTGAATTTATTTGCACTGAAATTGTCCACACTTGGTATATAATGGATGACACTACTGTTGTTTTTTCTATGTTGTGTTTACATGTGTTAGTAAACAACAATAAATAATTGATGTGTAGGGCAGGCAGGAGGAAGGAAGAGGATGATGTCGGAACCAGACACGACAGCTGGACCAGGAGGAAGGAAGAGGATGATGTCGGAACCAGACACTACAGCTGGAGCCTACTGGAGAGGTTTTTGTTTTGGCAGCCAAGCCTATGGGACAGTACAGCTTCACACACGCACACACACACACACACACACACACACACACACACACACACACACACACACACACACACACACACACACACAGAACACTAAAGCTATATGTTTGTTGTGGGTTCTAACACAGAAGAGGAGTTGCAGCTACAGTGCCTTGTAAAGTATTCATCCCCCTTGGCATTTTTCCTATTTTGTTGCATTACAACCTGTCATTTAAATTTATTTTTATTTGGATTCCATGTAATGGACATACACAAAATAGTCCAAATTGGTGAAGTGAAATGAAAAAAAATAACTTGTTTCAAAAATGTATAAAATATAAATAACGGAAAAGTGGTGCGTGCATATGTATTCACCCCCTTTGCTATGAAGCCCCTAAATAAGATCTGGTGCAACCAATTACCTTCAGAAGTCACATAATTAAATAAAGTCCACCTGTGTGCAATCTAAGTGTCACATGTTCTCAGTATATATACACCTGTTCTGAAAGGCCCAAGAGTCTGCAACACCACTAAGCAAGGGGCACCACCAAGCAAGCGGCACCATGAAGACCAAGGAGCTCTCCAAACAGGTCAGGGACAAAGTTGTGGAGATGTACAGATCAGGGTTGGGTTATAAAAAGGTATCTGAAACTTTGAACATCCCACGGAGCACCATTAAATCCATTATTAAAACATGGAAAGAATAGACTATGGCACCATGTCACGCTCGTCGGGAACAGAGGAGGACCAAGGCGCAGCGTGGAATGCGAACATTTAATTTAATTTGAATGAACACACGAACAAAACAACAAAACGAAAACGTGACGTCCCTGGTTACATACACGAACCAACACGGAACAAGAAACCACAATGAATGAATGCCTAACGGCTACCTAAGTATGACTCCCAATCAGAGACAACGAGCTACAGCCGTCTCTGATTGGGAGCCACCCTGGCCAACATAGATATGCAACAACTAGAACCAACACACATGACAACTCACACCCTGGCTCAACATACTAGAGTCTCCAGAGCCAGGGCGTGACAGTACCCCCCCCTAAAGGTGCGGACTCCGACCGCGCCAACCAAATACCACAGGGGAGGGACCGGGTGGGCACTCCGCCTTGGCGGCGGATCCGGCTCCGGGCATGATCCCCACTCGCTCTCTAACCCCCCAAAGTACCCCTGGTCCGGTCTGGCCCTGCTGACCGGAGCTGGACTGCACACTGGTGGAGCGGATTGCTCTAGCTCCGGCGTGAAGCAGCTGACCCGTGCTGAACCAGGCACCAGTGGAACAGGCACGGGCTGTGCCGGACTGACGACGCACACCACTGGCTTGGTGTGGGGAGCAGAAACGGCCCGAGCCGGGCTGACGAAACGCACCCCTGACCTGGTGCGGGGAGCAGGAGCGGGCCGAACCGGGCTGACGAAACGCACCACTGACTTGGTGCGGGGAGCAGGAACGGGCCGAGCCGGGCTGACGAAGCGCACCACTGACTTGGTGCGGGGAGCAGGAACGGGCCGAGCCGGGCTGACGAAGCGCACCACTGACTTGGTGCGGGGAGCAGGAACGGGCCGAGCCGGGCTGACGAAGCGCACCACTGACTTGGTGCGGGGAGCAGGAACGGGCCGAGCCGGGCTGACGAAGCGCACCACTGACTTGGTGCGGGGAGCAGGAACGGGCCGAGCCGGGCTGACGACGCGCACCATTGGCCGGGTGCGGGGAGCAGGAACAGGCCGGACCGTACTGGGGACACACACCACTGGTCCTACGCAGGGATCTGGAATGGGCCGGACCGGACTGGTAACACACCCCAGTACCTCTCGCCGTGCCTCTACACCTTCCATCCCCTCTTCGACCAGTGGCCCCCGTAACCTGGCGGCCTCCTCTGCCAACCCGCTGGGCCGCTCTGCCGCGGTCTCCTGCTGGCCCGTCGTCCACGGCGTTAGCCCCCCCCTAAAAATTTTCTGGGCGTCTCTCCTACCCGTGGACCAGGTCTCCATGTCCCTCGCCAGCCTTTCGCCCTTCTGCTTCCATGTCAAGCCCTTCTCTTCCTCACCCGGCTTGACCCAGTCGAGGAGGCGAAGGAGATCTGCTAGAGATCTCCCTTGCGATGGCTCCTGGACACGCTGCTTGGTCCAGTCTTGGTGGTTTCTTCTGTCACGCTCGTCGGGAACAGAGGAGGACCAAGGCGCAGCGTGGAATGCGAACATTTAATTTAATTTGAATGAACACACGAACAAAACAACAAAACGAAAACGTGACGTCCCTGGTTACATACACGAACCAACACGGAACAAGAAACCACAATGAATGAATGCCTAACGGCTACCTAAGTATGACTCCCAATCAGAGACAACGAGCTACAGCCGTCTCTGATTGGGAGCCACCCTGGCCAACACAGATATGCAACAACTAGAACCAACACACATGACAACTCACACCCTGGCTCAACATACTAGAGTCCCCAGAGCCAGGGCGTGACACACCACAACAAACCTGCCAAGAGAGGGCCACCCACCAAAACTCACGGACCAGGCAAGGAGGGCATTAATCAGAGAGGCAACAAAGAGACCAAACATAACCCTGAAGGAGCTGCAAAGCTCCACAGCGGAGATTGGAGTATCTGTCCATAGGACCACTTTAAGCCATACACTCCACAGAGCTGGGCTTTACGGAAGAGTGGCCAGAAAAAAGCCATTGCTTAAAGAAAAAAATAAGCAAACACGTTTGGTGTTCGCCAAAAGGTATGTGGGAGACTCCCCAAACATATGGAAGAAGGTACTTTCGTCAGATGAGACAAAAATTTAGCTTTTTGGCCATCAAGGAAAACTCTATGTCTGGCGCAAACCCAACACCTCTCATCACCCCGAGAACACCATCCTCACAGTGAAGCATGTTGGTGGCAGCATCATGCTGTGGGGATGTTTTTCATCGGCAGTGACTGGGAAACTGGTCAGAATTGAAGGAATGATTGATGGCGCTAAATACAGAGAAATTCTTGAGAGAAACCTGTTTCAGTCTTCCAGAGATTTGAGACTGTGACAGAGGTTCACCTTCCAGCAGGACAATGACCCTAAGCATACTGCTAAAGCGTGAATAGTTATGCACGCTGAAGTTTTCTGTTTTTTTGTCTTTTTGGGGGTTTGTTTCACAATCAAAAAATATTTTGCATCTTCAAAGTGGTAGGCATGTTGTGTAAATCAAATGATACAAACCCCCAAAATAGGAAAAAATCCAAGGGGGGTGAATACTTTCGCAAGCTACTGTATGTGGGAATTATGCAGAATCTTCAGCGTCTGCAACCGTTCGCTTTTAATTTCCTGCAGAGAAGAATAATTTTATTTTAATTTCCTCCAGAGAATATTTATATTCTTTTAATTTCCTCAGGCTTCTGAATATGGATGAGGACATCTAGGCAGGGAACATTCTTCACCCACACACATTAACAAAGTGAGGACAGCACACAAACACATTCATTTTAATGAGATGGTAATGGAATGTTGTGTGGAATTCAGGTTCTGTTTAGAATCGTTTTTTAAATAATAGTGTTAACATGTTTTCCACACCACATTGACAACAACCAATAGGGCAATTAATTTCCAGTCCATACAGAACGTGTTTAACGGTTACTATTTTGTCCTCTGTTGAACCAGGTCACATTCAGCCCCACAGAATGACAGTAAAAACCTGCTTTTGGCATGCCTTAAACATGTGACATAAATTAAACATAGAATTCAGGTAGTTGAATACAGTAGGACATCTGTGTGCCTGCGTGCCTTTTGAGTGTGTACACAGCATTCAAGGAATTATGAGGTGAATTGATAGTGAGATTAAAATTGGGAGATGGCGGGAGAGAAATATGGAACTTTAGTAATATTTAGACAGACAGACAGACAGACAGATAGACATAGAGACAGACAGACAGGTAAACAAAATAGGAGGAAAAGAGACAGACTGACGGACTAGGGATATGACAAAAAAATTTTGGGAGGGATTCTAGAAAAAAAGAAAAAGGGGAAATTTTTAGGGGGAAATAAAAATAAAAAAATAATCATACTTTACAACACTTTTATCCAAAATTAAAATTAAATTTAAGAAATCCTGGAGCGGTGTATTCAAAAAAGAAGGGTTGTGCAAAAAGTAATTTATCCCGAGAAAAGATGGGTTGGACGAAAAAGATGTTGCGGGGGGGCGTTTATTGACAAAGGGGGGAGAGTGTTTGACAGAAAAAAGGGGGTGTGTACAAAAAGAGAAGGTTTTTGTGCAAAAAAGGAAGGGTAAAAAAAAATGGTTTGACAAAAAAGAAAGGGGGTGGGGGAAAGAAAAATGGTTATCAAAAATAAGGTTTTTGGGTTGGAACAGTTTTTGAAAAGAGAAAAAAGGGGGTTGTGCTAAAAAGAGACGGTTAGGAAGAGAAGAGAGGGTGTATGACAGGAAAAGACGTGTAGTGACGAAAAAGAAGGTTTGTAGTGAAAAGAAAAGGGGTGTATACAAGAAAAAGTTGTATGACAAAAAAAAAGGTTTCAAAAAAAAAGGGGGTGCGGGACAGAAAAGAGGTTTTGCGAGAAAGGAGGGGGGGTTGAAAGAAAAGAAAAGGTTTAGCAAAAAAGGAAATTGGACGGAAAAAAAAATTTTAGTGACAAGAAAAAAGAGTGTGGCAGAAAAGAGAGGTGTAGTGACGAGAAAGAAAGGGTGGGCAAAGAAAACGGGATACGAAAAGAGGGGTTTTTTAAAACGGTTTGGGGGTGTGCCCGGGGGCGGTGTGTGCCGGAAAGGGGTTGTGCAAAAAAGGGGAAGGGTGTGGCCAGGAGCTTTTTTTTGTGGAAAAAAGGTTTTGTGACGAGAAAAGGGGAAGTTTGGTGAAATATAAAAGAGAGGTTTGCAGGTTGGGGTGTGTGCGGAAAGTGGGGTAGTGAAAATAAAAGAGAGCGGTTCGGAAAAGCAGCGGGTTGTACAGAAAAAAGGGTTTGTACAAGAAAAAGGGGGGTGCAAAAAGAGAGTGTGGTGACAAAAAAAGAGCGTGTGTGCGGGAAAAGGGTTGGTGAAAAGGAAAAGGGGTTTTTTACGGAAAGAGAGGGTGTTTGCAGAGAAAGAAAAGGGTGTAGAAACGGATTTGGTGTTTGACGGAAGAGAGAGGTATGACAGAAAGAGAGATTGGTGACAAAAAGAAGGTTATGACAGAGGGGGGTGTGTACGGGAGGCAGTGTATGCAAAAAAGGAGCTGTATGGAAAAAAGGTTTTAGTGACAAAAAAAATAGGGTTGTATCCCGAGAAAGAGGGGGTGGGACAAAAAAAAAGGGGGAAGGTGTAACAAGAAAGAGAAGGTTGTGACAAGAAAGAAAGGGGGTTAATGCCCAAGACGGTGTTTTTGAAAGAAAAGGGGAAGTGGTGCAGAAAAAGAAGAGGTGGTAAAGTAAAGAAGAGGTGAAGGCAGAAAAAAAGGGGGTTTAGTGACAGAAAAAGAAGGGTGTTTTACAAGAAAAGAGGTGTCGTGACTGATAAGGACAGTTTGTCAGAAAAAAAGAGGTGTATGACAGAAATAGAGAGGTGAAAGTGAAAGAGAAGGCTTTGTGACGAAAAGGGTGTTGTGAAAAGGAAAGAAGGGGTGTAGGACAAAAAGAAGAGTTGTGTGACAGAAAAAGAAAGATGAAAAGAGGGGTGTTTCCAGGAAAAAAAGGGGTGTTGGACAAAAAAAGAGAGGGTAGTGCAAGAGGGGTGTTTTGAAAGAGAAGAGGGGTTATAAAGAGAAAAAAGGGGGGTTGAAAATAAAGAGAGGTAAGTGACGAGAAAGGAGAGGTTGTATACGAAAAAAGGGGGGTTTTTTACGAAAAAGGAAGAGGTGTCGTGACTGATAGAACGGTGTTGTACAGAAAAAGAGAGAGTGTAGTGACGAGAAGAGAGAGGTATGAAAAGAGGGGCATTGGAAAAGAGTGGGTGTATGAAAAAGAGGGGGTTATGACAGGAAAGAAGGGGTGTGTACAGAGAAAGAGAGAGGTTGTGCAAGAAAGAGAGAGGTGTAGTGACAAGAAAAGAGATGTGGTACAAGAAAGAGAGGTGTAGTGACAGAAAAAAAAAGGGGTTTGGGGGGGACGAAAAAGGGAAATGTATGATAAGAGCGGTGTTTACAAAAAGAAGAGGTGTAGTGACAGAACAAAAGGGGTAGTGACAAGAAAAGAGGTGTGTACAAAAAAAGAGGTGTATGCCGAGAAAGGAGAGTTTATGACGAAAAGAGCGTGTATGACAAAAAAGGAAGGGTTATACAGAAAGGGAAAAGGGGTTTATAAAGAGAGGGTGTTTGAAAGAAAAAAGGGAGGTGTTGCCCAACAAAAGGGGTTTTTAGTAAGATAAAAGAGAGGTGTATTGCAAAAAAAGATGGTTTTTACAGAAAAGAGAAGGTGTAGTGACAAGAAAGAAGAGTTATGACAAGAAAAAGAGGGGGGGTACAGAAAAAAAGGTTGACAAAAAAGGGGTTATGACGAGAAGAAGAGGTTATTAAAAACGTGTTGTGCAAAAAAAAAGAAAGGTTATTCGAAAAAGGAGCAGTTTTTTTCAGAAAGAGAGAGGTCTAGTGACAAAAAAAGGAAGGTGTTCTGGAAAGAGGCCTGTTGACAGAGAAAGGGGGGGGGTTGTATGACAGAAAAGAAAGGGTGTAGTCAAGAGGGGTGTTGTGAAAAAAAAAGAGAGGGGGTTTGGTGGAGAAAAAAGAGATGATTTGACGAAAAAGAAGTTTTTAACAAAAAAGAGAAGGTGTACAGAGAAAGAGGTGTATGCAAGAAAGAGCGTGTAGTCCCAGAAGGAGGTGATTACGAAAAAGGAGAGGTGTTGCAAAAAAAGAGAGGTGTATGACAAAAAGAAAGGTTTGACAGGAAAAGAAGTTATTTCAGAAAAAAGAGGTGTTTTGACAAAAAAGAGAGGGTGTAGTGCAGAGAAAAGGGGTGTAGTCAAGAAAGGAGGGTTGTACAAAAAGAGACGTTGTGTGACAGAAAATTAAAAGGGTGAGTACAAAAAAAGAGAGAGGTGTATGACAAGGCGGTGGTGACAGAAAAAGGAGGGTGTAGTGACAGAAAAGGGGAAATTGTATACAGAAAAATAAGGGTTGTGAGGGGTTAAATAAGGATGGGGCCGAAAGGGTAAAACACCGAAGTCCAATTTTTCCTTTACATAAATAAAACCCCCACTTAAAAAAACTACATAAAAGGGAAAAATTCCCCTTCACTCACAAAAAAAAGGGGGAACAGAGGGAACACTTATACACATACAAATTGGGGGAATGAGCACCAGGTGTGTGTGATTGCAAGCTACTGACAATGGATATGAAATGGGATCGGCAAGTAGTAAGCCGGTACACAACCCCCAAAACCTCCCCCGAACAAGGGGGGGAGGCGCCTGGGGGAATCGGAAGAAACCCCCCCCCCCCCCCCCCCCCCCCCCCGCGCCTTCCGCAGTCCCAAACCCCCCCTGGGGAGGGCCGGGGACCGACAGGGCGAGTGGGAGGGCACGGTGGAAAATCCCTCACCAGGGTGATGGGGATTCCCCCCCTTGGGACCCAGCTCTTTCCCTCCGACCGTCCCCCCCTCCAAAATCCCCCTCTGAAGGTCCCCCCCCCCCAACGCCTCAAACCTAGGAAAAGGACCGAGTAGCCCCGGGCCCCCTCGATTCCAAGGAGGGGGAGGAACCCCCCCCCAAACTCCTGGACGGCCCCTACCACCCCTGAGGAGAACATGAAACGGGTTTGCGGTAACAGGGGGGAAACAACCGTATGTAACCCTTTATCCTCCTCAGGATTTAAAAAAAAAGGTCCCCACAAAACCCCGGGCTCACTTCCGGCAGGGGAGGCAGGGGGGAATTCCGGTCGAAACCAGACCTATCCCCCGGTCGAAAAAACCCTCCTCCCTGCGGGGTTTGGCGCATTCTCCTTTTGACCAACCGGGGCGCTGGAGGCGAAAGGGGCCCCAAATCCTTCCCCCGCCGAAAACCCCAAATTCACCACCGCAGGGCCTCGGGCGGGGCCCGGTGCCTGGTGCCAACTGGTTGGGAACCCAAAAAACATTGAAGGGTTAGGGGTTGTGGAGGATGGGGGAGAGAGTTCTGACGTATTCTGCCCTGGCAGGAAACCCCCCTCCCCCCGGGGGATAAATCCGGAAAAAGGGGAAACCCCCTTCTTTTTCCCCTTTCCACCTGCCCACTTCGGGGGTTCGGGCCCCCTACCGAGACCCCCAACGGTCCTGAAAGCCTTTCCCAAGTCACGTGAACGGGGCCTCATCGGACACTATATCCCCTGGGAACCCCTTTCCCGGGAAACGGGGTAAAAAAGCCCCCTTTGTGGGGGCCCTGGGAACCGGCAGAGGGAAAGGGGGCGGGGACTTCGAAAAACAATCCACAAAACCAGGATTGGGTTACCTTTGGGGGGGAAGGGAAAAATTTAAAAAATCTACAAAAGGGGAGACCATGGGCTTTGGAACGGTAAAGTTTAGCTTTACCCGTGGGGGGTGCCTAGGGGCCTTACCTCTGGCGCCACGACGGGGAAACATACACCCTCCTCTTACCAGGGAGCCCTCAAACCTTCCGTCAGGGGTTCAGTACGACCGATCCTGGATACCCGAGGAGGTGTCGTGTTGCCCATAGTCAACTCCGATAAGCGCAGCACTACTGCAGCCCAGCTACCTGGGTGGGATGATCTGTGCATATCATGCGCTATATCCCGGGCCATCGCCTCTTTTCTCCCCGAAAAATGCATCGCCTTCACTTTTTTGTACCCGGAAAAGTAATAGTGTGAAATCAAAACCGGTGAAGAAGAGGGCCCACCGGGCCCGGGGAGGGTTCAGCCCCCCTCGCTGCCCCAATTTTTCCAGGTTCGGGGGGCGTCCCAAAAGGAAAAGGTGTTTCGCCCCTTCCCAATGCCTCCACCCGCAAAGCTCGGACAACACCAGCAGCTCCGTCACCAAACCCCTAGTTTGCTCCGCCAGCTGAGCTTTTTTAAAAGAAGACAGGGGGGGGACTTGGGTGGCGGCCCGAGGGGTTGGGGAAAAACAGGCCTATCCCCCATCCGGACCCCACCCCCACACGAACTATGTGGGTCGGGGTAGCCTACCCCGGGCTGAGTAACTAAGGGCCCAAAACACCCCAGCCAGTGGAGCCCGCGGGCCCCCCCCTTCAAAAAGGAGGGAAGGGGGCCACCTTCCAAAGCCCCGAAAAACCCCGATAGTGTTGGGAAAGCCAAGAACCTGCCCTCCTTCCCCGTGGTTGGAGTCTGCAAAAATTACCACGGCGAAAAGCGTCCCCTCCTCTCACACTTGTGGTTAATGCGGTATCCGAGGCGGGGATTTTACGGGAAAAAAATCACCCTTTTTCCTGGGATAAAGATCATTCTCCAGCCCATTCTGCTCGGGGTCAAAAGGTCGCCCGGGAGTGGGAACCCGGGGAGACCCCTAAACCAAGGGCTCCTCTGGGGCTAAAAACCAAGATTGTCCTGCCGGATGGCCATGGCCACCCCGTTGGGGAAAAAACATAGCATGGCATCCGGGAGCTGCTCCCCGGGTGTCCTCCCTTAGGGGGTTTTCCGGGGAAAAGGTCGATCAGGTTTTCCCCTGTTCCACCCGGGTCCCCCCGCCAGCGTCCCGGCCCACGGGGTTTTCCTGTGCGGGGGTTTTTCCCCTTCCCCCTTCCTCCAAGTGGGCCAGTTTTTTCTCCCCCTCTCCCCCCCGGCGGGTTTTTAAACCCCCCCACAGAGGGGGAAAAACCCAAACCCCCCTATCCCTCCAACCGGCCCCCCCCCTCCCTCTTTTCCCCCCCCCCCCCCCACCCCCTTTGGGCCCCCTCCAGGCTCTCCCACAAAGGCAGGGAAAAAAGAGGACGGGAAAAAAAAAAAAAAAGCTCATTTTGTCCCGGCCAGGGTTTACTTTTACCTATGATGAAAATTAAGGCCCCTCTCATCTTTTTAAAATGGGGAACTTGCACAATTGGGGGCTGCTAAAAATTTTTTTTTTTCCCCTTTTTTCCCCCATGTATATATATATATAGTTAAATTTTTTTTTTAAATTTTTTTAAAAAACAAAACGCAATGGGAAGTCCTGCAAAAACCCCAAATAAAGGCCCTTTTGGGCCCTTTTTTCAAAAAAGGTATTTTGAGATATTAAAAATTTTTAAAAAGTTTGAATAAATGAAATTTAAAATTTTTTTTTTTTTAATCTAGACATCTCCACTTTTTAAAAGCACCTAATAAGGAAAAATAATGTCACCAAGATGTTGTCTGTATCATGTACGGTTCACGAATCATAGGGTCTTACAGGAGGCATGTATGGGTCTAAAAAGGGTCTAAAATGGCCACTTTCTTCATGGTTTCCTCAAAAATGGTTTGTGATACAAATGTAAAAAGCATTTCTAACATTCTTCCTCCCAATGAAGTTTATATTTAAGAAATGCCAGAGCAATCTGAGATACCAAAAACGTTTTCCGCTCCCGCTGGCATGGAATCACCCTATAAATATTCACTCACCCGACTGATATTTCAGACAAGTGGAGGAGTTTTCTTACTCCGCCCTGCATCCATCTGCATATACATCTCTCACTCTTCCTCTCCATGTAATTATTGGTCTTTCTAAATCCCTCTTTCAATGTCTCTCTCTTCCTATCTCACTCTCTTTTGCTCTATCTCTGATTCGAGAGAGCCAGAGCCAGAGCCAGAAGAGCCAGAGAGAGAGAGAGAGAGAGAGAGAGAGAGAGAGAGCCAGAGGAGAGAGAGAGAGAGAGAGAGAGATAGAGAGAGAGAGAGAGAAAGAGAAGGAGAGAGATAGATAGACGGAGAGAGAGAGAAGAGAGAGAAGGAAAAGAGAGAGAGAGAGAGAGAGAGGAAGAGAGAGAGAGAGAAGAGAAACAGAGACAAGACAAACAGAGCATACAGAGAAAAGAAGAGCAGAAGAGATAAGAGAGAATAAAGAGAGAGAGAGAAGAGATAGAGAGAAAAGAACAATACAGAAGACAGAGAAAGATAGCAGAAAACCAGAGAGACAAAGAAGATAGAGGAGAGAGCAGAGAGATAAGAGAGAGAGAGAGAGAAAGAGAACAGAGAGAGACATAGATGACAGACAGAGAAAAATTGAGAGGAACAGAGTACAATGGACCCGTGAAAAAACAGTGTAAGACACCATGAGGGTGTGGGCCACAGAACTAGGGCATGAAGGACATGAAAAATATTGTGTGTGTGTTGTGTGTGTGTGTCTGTGTGTGTGTGTCTGTGTGTCTGAGTGTGTGTATCTGTGTGTGTGTGTGTCTGCGTATGAGAGATAGTGTGTTTATCGCTGTATGCATATTCATCTGTCTCCTTAATTTCATTATTTCATTGCATTTCAAACTCTTTATCCTAAATTCTGCTCATTCCTCAATTTCTATTTCCCCTATCACGCTATCTCCCTTGCTCCCAAATCGTCTTCTCTCTAAGTCCAACAAGTCCAACACACACACACACACACAAAGGAGAAGCCAACAAACTTATTTTTAATGTTGTTTATAAACATCTTTTGAATCTGGCGTAGTTCTATAACCACATACAAAATTAGGGTCGCATAGTGGGAGGGAGAGATGGAGGGAGGGAGAGATGGAGGGAGGGAGGGAGGGAGGGAGGGAGGGAGGGAGGGAGGGAGGGGAGGGAGGGGAAGTAAAAGGCAGAAGAGGAGGAAAGGTAGGAGACAGAAAAGTGCACCATTTATCTGAACTGACTCCACTTAACAAAGAAAAGACAGAACGGAAGAAAGAACAAATGAAAATAAAATAAGTGCTTCCTTCGCTTGTTTAGAGACAGACTGCCAACAGACTGCAGACAGACTGCAGACAGACTGAAGACAGACTGCCAACAGACTGAAGACAGACTGCAAGACAGACCGCAGACAGACAGCAGACAGACAGCAGACAGACTGAAGACAGACTGAAGACAGACAGCTGACAGATTGCCAATAGACAGCATACAGACTGCCGGCAGACTGGGGACAGACTGCCAACAGATTGCCAACAGACAGCAGAAAGACAGCAGACAGACTGCTGACAGATTGCCAATAGACTGCCGACAGACTGCTGACAGACAGCATACAGACTGCCGACAGACTGCCGACAGACTGCGACAGACAGGAGACTGACTGCCGACAGACTGCCGACAGAAAGGACCGAGCCAATTCCTCCGTGGTTATAAAAGTCACCCTCACATCAATGAACGGACACAGAGGTCATTTTACAGCATCACCTCAAGGTTTCACAGCAGTACAACTACTATCTACTGCAGCTGCCACCAACCCTGGTCCTGGAGACACACAGCAGGGAGTGCAGGGTTTGATTCCAGCCCTGCACCACCACACCTGATTCAACTAATCATAACTGAGTCAACACTAGGGTTGGGCGTTATCCCGATTTTCATATCGTCATCCCGGGATTTAAGGTATTACCGGCTTAGTACACAAGGGGGAGCCAAAAACGCAAACAAAAAACCCATTAGGGGTTTATGACCAGAACGCTAACAAAATTAGCTACAAGTAATAGCGAATTTCCATGGAGGCTGCTAGCTAAATATGCTAACGAGCGCAAACAGCAGTCCAGCTCATAAAGTTATACATATATAGGTAGGCGCTACCGAATGTAATTTTTTGGTGAGTTTGAACATTTACAAGCGAATGTGGACGAGAGAGATTGGTTAAATGAACAGTACTGGGGCAGCATGGGTACACGGCTGTGTCTGTGTGGAGTCTGGAGTCGCCAGGGTAACGGGCCTGCCTGCTCTGCTCGGAGAAGATGGGGGAGGAGCAGACAGCCGAGAACGGAAAGGAGAAAAAAACTTAAGGAAATCAAAAGATAGCAGTGGCAGCTGGACAAATAACTAATCCAAAGGGCTTTGACTTCTCCAACATGGCAGAAAGCCAACACAATATGATGCCCCGTCACCTTATTCATTCAGCCACTTACTTAGAAAACTAGCAAGTTAAACTTAGGGGTCGCATTAATGCAGAATTCTTCATTTTTCACACAGGAAAAAAAATATAAAACGCAAAATAAATATCTTGCTGCGTTTTGTAAGATCGCAGATCTATTGTAAATTCTGCTCAGCTTCAGACTAATGTTGTGCTTCAGTTTCACTTCTCCACTCGGGTGAGAATTCATGAACGGGCATTTACATTTTACATTTACATTTTAGTCATTTAGCAGACGCTCTTATCCAGAGCGACTTACAGTTAGCACATATATTATTTTATCAAACCCACAACCCTGGCGTTGCAAACGCCATGCTCTACCAACTGAGCTACATCCCCTGCCGGCCATTCCCTCCCCTACCCTGGACGACGCTGGGCCAATTGTGCGCCGCCCCATGGGTCTCCCGGTCGCGGCCGGCTACGACAGAGCCTGGATTCGAACCAGGATCTCTAGTGGCACAGCTAGCACGCCTTAGACCACTGCGCCACTCGCAGCAGACAGCTCTCTGACTGATGTGTAGGTAATTTTCTGTGTAGCAGATGTGAAGCTACTTTCTACCTAGTTTTAGACGTTCAAATGTCGCCTGGAGTGTTTAATAAAACAACAACAAAAATTCCCTTGAGTGCGCATTTAATCTGGTGGTTCCCACAGGTATGGATTGAGAAACACAGGATTAGTTGAATCGGGTCTGTTAGTGCCGGGCTGGAACAAAAGCCTGCATCCTCTGTATCTCACCAGGACCAGGGTTGGAGACCACTGTTCTACAGGGATATCAGTCACTTTGGGGACAGCTATGTGAGTGTAGGACTGGACAGGGCTGGGCAAGGCTGGGGAGGTGTTGTTACCACTCCAGTCCACAAGGAGCGCTGGGGGCCCGCTGTCACCTGTCCCTGTATCATCTCTCCATGAAGAAGAGTTCCAGATCCTGAAGAAGGTTCTAGAACCATGAAGAAGAGTTCCAGAACACTGAAGGTTTGTGAATAACGAAGAGAGTTCCAAAAAACATGAAGGTTCCAGAACAATGAAGAAGGGTTCCAGAACCATGAAGAAGATCACTAGGAGAGTTCCAGTGCTCTCTCTCTCCTTCTTCAGACATAGCAGCAGTTCAGTAGAATCAGAGCGTTCCATGTTTAGTCTCTCAGGTCCATTGTTTAGTTTAGAACACTCACAACCCTCTAGAATGAGGACTGCATCTGAAGCAGCAGTTTACCCATTCTCTCTTCTCACTGGAGTTCCATCATTCCTTCATTATTCCTCTCTTACTGATGTTGAAATAGCCCATGTACATATACAGTTGAAGTCGGAAGTTTATAATACACCTTAGCCAAATACATTTAAATTCAGTTTTTCACAATTCCTGACATTTAATCCTAGTACAAATTCCCCACTTCATTTTAAGAATGTGAAATGTCAGAATAATAGTAGAGAGAATGATTTATTTCAGCTTTTATTTATTTCATCACATTCCCAGTGGGGTCAGAAGTTTACATGCACTCAATTAGTATTTGGTAGCATTGCCTTTAAATTGTTTAACTTGGGTCAAACGTTTCGGGTAGCCTTCCACAAGCTTCCCACAATAAGTTGGGTGAATTTTGGCCCATTCCTCCTGACAGAGCTGTAACTGAGTCAGGTTTGTAGGCCTCCTTGCTCGCACACGCTTTTTCAGTTCAGCCCACACATTTTCTATAGGATTGAGGTCAGGGCTTTGTGATGGCCACTCCAATACCTTGACTTTGTTGTCCTTAAGCCATTTTGCCACAATTTTGGAAGTATGCTTGGGGTCATTGTCCATTTGGAAGACATATTTGCGACCAAGCTTTAACTTCCTGACTGATGTCTTGAGATGTTGCTTCAATATATCCACATAATTTTCCTTCCTCATGATGCCATCTATTTTGTGAAGTGCACCAGTCCCTCCTGCAGCAAAGCACCCCCACAGCATGATGCTGCCACCCCCATGCTTCACGGTTGGGATGGTGTTCTTCGGCTTGCAAGCCTCCCAAACATAACAATGGTCATTATGGCCAAACAGTTCTATTTTTGTTTCATCAGACCAGAGGACATTTCTCCAAAAAGTATGATCTTTGTCCCCATGTGCAGTTGCAAACCGAAGTCTGGCTTTTTTATGGCGGTTTTGGAGCAGTGGCTTCTTCCTTGCTGAGCGGCCTTTCAGGTTATGTCGATATAGATACTTTTGTACCTGTTTCCTCCAGCATCTTCACAAGGTCCTTTGCTGTTTTTCTGGGATTGATTGCACTTTTCGAACCAAAGTACGTTCATCTCTAAGCGACAGAACGCATCTCCTTCCTGAGCGGTATGGCGGCTGCGTGGTCCCATGGTGTTTATATTTGCGTACTATTGTTTGTACAGATGAACATGGTACCTTCATGCGTTTGGAAATTGCTCCCAAGGATGAACCAGACTGGAGGTCTACAAAAAAAAATTCTGAGGTCTTGGCTGATTTATTTTGATTTTCCCATGATGTCAAGCAAAGAGGCACTGAGTTTGAAGGTAGGCCTTGAAATACACCAAAGGTATACCTCCAATTGGCTCAAATGATGTCAATTAGCCTATCAGAAGCTTCTAAAGCCATGACATCATTTTCTGGAATTTTCCAAGCTGTTTAAAGGCACAGTCAACGTAGTGTATGTAAACTTCTGACCCACTGGAATTGTGATAGAGTGAATTATAAGTGAAATAATCTGTCTGTAAACAATTGTTGGAAAAATGACTTGTGTCATGCACAAAGTAGATGTCCTAACCGACTTGCCAAAACTATAGTTTGTTAACAAGAAATTTGTGGAGTGGCTGAAAAACGAGTTTTAATGACTCCAACCTAAGTGTATGTTAACTTCCGACTTCAACTGTATGTCCATATATGGTAGGCTCCACTACTATCCATTAGGCTATTGGAGAATTCAATTCAATTCAATAGACAGTACTATTAACTTTTCAACTCCCCTCTTAGCAATCATTGACCTCTGACTTCTGGGCTTTGAGCCTTTTGGGCTCTACATTTACATTTTAGTCATTTAGCAGACGCTCTTATCCAGAGCGACTTACAGTTAGTGAGTGCATACATTATTTTGTATTTTTCATACTGGCCCCCCATGGGAATCGAACCCACAACCCTGGCGTTGCAAACACCATGCTCTACCAACTGAGCTACATCCCTGCCGGCCATTCCCTCCCCTACCCTGGACGACACTGGGCAAATTGTGCGCCGCCCTCATGGGTCTCCCGGTCGCGGCCGGCTACGACAGAGCCTGGATTCGAACCAGGATCTCTAGTGGCACAGCTAGCACTGCGATGCAGCGCCTTAGACCACTGCACCACTCGGGAGGACGTAGCTTTCTCTCGCTCCCCACTGGGCACACACTGGTCGAATCAACATTGTTTCCACATCATTTTAATGAAATTACGTTGAACCAACGTGGAAAAGACGTTGAATTGACGCCTGTGCCCAGTCTCTCTATCGTTTTCTCTACAACTGGAATGGCTTTTACACCGGGTATGATAAGTATTCACCCCCCCCCCTTGGATTTTCAAATTTTGTTGCGTTACAAAGTGGAATCGAAATGGATTTAATTATGATTTTTTTTGTCATTGATCTATACAAAATACTCCATAATGTCAAGGCGAAAATGTAATTCTACTAATGTTTACAAATGAATAAAAATTCTATAACTAAAATATATCAGTTGCATTAGTATTCAGCCCCTTTGTTTAGACAAGCCTAAATTAGTTCAGGAGTAAAATGTGGCTTAAAGCTAGAATCCTTAATTGTTAGACATTTTTGGACTTAATGATATATATATATAAGAGTGTTGGACCAGTAAAGACAGTTTAATATTGGCAGCAGGTAACCTAGTGGTTAAGAGTGTTGGACCATCAAGACAGTTTAATATGGGCAGCAGGTAACCTAGTGGTTAAGAGTGTTGGACCATCAAGACAGTTTAATATGGGCAGCAGGTAACCTAGTGGTTAAGAGTGTTGGACCATCAAGACAGTTTAATATGGGCAGCAGGTAACCTAGCGGTTAAGAGTGTTGGACCATCAAGACAGTTTAATATGGGCAGCAGGTAACCTAGTGGTTAAGAGTGTTGGACCATCAAGACAGTTTAATATGGGCAGCAGGTAACCTAGTGGTTAAGAGTGTTGGACCATCAAGACAGTTTAATATGGGCAGCAGGTAACCTAGTGGTTAAGAGTGTTGGACCATCAAGACAGTTTAATATGGGCAGCAGGTAACCTAGTGGTTAAGAGTGTTGGACCATCAAGACAGTTTAATATGGACAGCAGGTAAACCTAGTGGTTAAGAGTGTTGGGCCATCAAGACAGTTTAATATGGGCAGCAGGTAACCTAGTGGGTTAAGAGTTGTTGGGCCAGTAACACCGTTTAATATGGGCAGCAGGTAACCTAGTGGTTAAGAGTGTTGGACCATCAAGACAGTTTAATATGGGCAGCAGGTAACCTAGTGGTTAAGAGTGTTGGACCATCAAGACAGTTTAATATGGGCAGCAGGTAAACCTAGTGGTTAAGAGTGTTGGACCATCAAGACAGTTTTAATATGGGCAGCAGGTAACCTAGTGGGTTAAGAGTGTTGGACATCAAGACAGTTTAATATGGGCAGCAGGTAACCTAGTGGGTTAAGAGTGTTGGACCATCAAGACAGTTTAATATGGGCAGCAGGTAACCTAGTGGTTAAGAGTGTTGGACCATCAAGACAGTTTAATATGGGCAGCAGGTAACCTAGTGGTTAAGAGTGTTGGACCATCAAGACAGTTTAACAGAACCCGGTTGACATTTTAGGGATGATGTTTTTAGGGATGTTTTTCCAGTGTGGCAACAACGTGTCAGGGTCATGTTATCATTATGTCTGAGCTGAGGTATCCTCTCAGGTGATATGGCTGTAGTAGTAGGTGTATTCTTAAATCATCAATTCAATCACATCAACCACACAATCAGAACCCTGGAGGTGAGAGACTGATACTCCCTTTTATGACATCATCAAAGAGCGACGAGTAATCTGTATTACCTGGCTCTCACGTTTCAGTTAAAATGAACGCATCAACAGAATACACTTAAACACACACACGCCTCGGTGCAGGAGCCAGAACTGGTCAGTCAGAGGAGTGTGTTCTGAACTGTACTGTAGGTTGTTGATTAAACACCAGTTACATGTAAACCCTCCACTCAGTCTCAGCGGAGGATCACAGCAGTGAGTGACAGCAGCACAGCCAATAGGAAGCAGAGAAAAGTCCCAGCAGGGCGGGATGCCGCGTTACTATTGGCTCTCTTGACCCCACTGGGCGGGCCAACTGAAGTCCTGGGGACACACTTGTTCCTCCTGCGAGGGGCGACGGAAGGGTTGTATTTATCCCCTCCAGGGGTGTAGTCCTCCTCCCCCTCCCTCATTACCTGCACCTCGTTCTGAACCCCCTGCCCCCCCTTCCCCTTGCGGCCCCGGCTACAGTTCCCGTGGCTCCCCTTGGGTGGCCTGGGCAGGGGTAAGGGTAAGGGCGATGGGGACGGGTCCCCGTTGTTCTGGTCCCCATGCGGGAGGTGTGGGTGCTGGTGGTGGTTATGGAGGTGCTTGTGGTTCCTGCGATGGAGTCGATGGTCCTCGTCTTTCGTCAGGGACTCCCCGAGCTCGGCCTCCCCGCCTACGACCCCTCCTCCCCGGGCTTCTCCCGCTGAACAGCTGGGTAGGTCCTCCTTCCTCAGCCCCTTCAGGTCCCGGCCCTGGAGCTCTGGAGGCGAAACGCACTCCAGCACCGACGTAGAGCCCCGGAACCTCCGCAGCCAGTCCCACAGTGGGAGAGCCTGGATCATGATAATAATACATTTAAAATATATATATATAATAGACAAATCAATTTAATGTAATAATGCACACTTTTCAAAACACCCAAGAACAGCTTACATTAAAATACAATAAAACTAAATTTAAATAGTGCAATTAAAATCAATCAAAATAGCACATGAAACAAGCACAAACGGGGGGAGATAGTCAGAATATGGTCAATCATTACAGTGTCTAGGCTAGCTAAAAACCAAGATGTGTGTTAGTTGTGTTATTTTTTTAAAATCCACCTTGCAGTCACACTCCCAGGTTGTGTTGTTGTTTGACACTCAGTC
>LR778265.1:53915822-53974728 GCA_902810595.1 Coregonus sp. 'balchen' | reverse complement strand
TCTTAAAATTAACACCTTTAAACATTTATAAAACTAGCCATTCGTTTAAACACACTGCCTCAAACACATTTAAAATACCTTCAATATATTCCAAATCAAATCAAATCACATTTCATTTGTCACACGCGTCTTATACAACTGGTTATATACTGGTTATATACTGAG
This sequence comes from Coregonus sp. 'balchen', assembly GCA_902810595.1. Classification (NCBI taxonomy): domain Eukaryota; kingdom Metazoa; phylum Chordata; class Actinopteri; order Salmoniformes; family Salmonidae; genus Coregonus; species Coregonus sp. 'balchen'. Next base: position 53,974,563 of record LR778265.1, on the reverse strand, counting down.
AGTAAAAAATAACATGGTTATATGCTGAGAGTAAAAAATAACATGGCTATATACAGGAAGTAGAAAATAACATGGCTATATACAGGAAGTAGAAAATAACATGGCTATATACTGGGAGTAGAAAATAACATGGATATATACTGGGAGTAGAAAATAACATGGATATATACAGGAAGTAGAAAATAACATGGCTATATACAGGAAGTAGAAAATAACATGGCTATATACTGGGAGAACCAGTAACGAGTTGATGTGAAGGGGTACGAGGTAATTGTAAATGTCATTATAATATTACCTCAAACTGACTGTCTGTCGTTCAATACAGCTCTACATCCAGCTAACTGTCATTCTAATTGTACTTTAAACAGACTGTCTGTCATTCAACACAGTCCGGTCTTCATTTTGTTTGTCATGGAAGTATATGTCATGAATTCTCTTTATTCCTTCCTGCAATCATAGAGCTGGACAAAATAAGAGATATACAGGTAACTCAACGATCAAACCTTTTCTCTGTGTGGAGAGAGAAGATGAAAGAGGCATGCCCAGACACGCCAACAAATGTGATATCAATTTGAATCGGAGAGGAAAACATCATGTGGAGAGAGAGAGGGAGAAATGGAGAGAGAGAGGAAAGGAGCGCGGAGGGGGGGGGGGGCGTTCTCTCTCTCTCTCTCTCTCTCTCTCTCTCTCTCTCTCTCTCTCTCTCTCTCTCTCTCTCTCTCTCTCTCTCTTGCTGTTATCCTCCAGAGGCAGAGAGGAGAGGGAAAAACAATTGTTGTCATGGAGGAGAGGTAAAATCTCTAGGCTTGGGCGATTCACCATTTTACCGTATACTGGATTATTTCGAAATACCGACGTTTTTATAAAAACAAATATTGGGGGGGGGGGGGGGGTTGTGGGGGTGTGTGCTATGCCACTGCTTATAACTATAAGAAACCTTAGATGTGTTAAATAAATGTAAATAGATGTGTCATAAATGAGATCCAGCTCAGGGCTCCAGCTATGTGTTTGGTTTGCTAACATGCTAGCTAGGTGGCTAAATGTCAAGATCAAGCTTCATGGTTACAGCAGAGATATTCAATCCCTTCATGGATCAAGATCCCTGTTGCCTAAATTGATTTGTGCATAATATATATATTATAAATATACATCTACTGTCACGATCGTTAGAGGAAGCGGACCAAGGCGCAGCGTGATATGCGTACATCTTTTATTTAGTACACACACGAACAAAACAATAAACCAAACGATACGTGAAGTCCTAGGTTAATCCAAAACAAACCTTACGGAACAAGATCCCACAAAGACTAGTGCAAAACAGGCTGCCTAAGTATGGTCCCCAATCAGAGACAACGAGCTACAGCTGTCTCTGATTGGGAACCACCCTGGCCAACATAGAAATAAACGATCTAGAACCAAACATAGAAAACTAAACATATAAACCTACACACCCTGGCTCAACATAAAGAGTCCCCAGAGCCAGGGCGTGACAGTACCCACCCCCCAAAGGCGCGGACTGCGACCGCGCCAACCAAACACAACAGGGGAGGCGCCGGTTGGGCATTCCGCCTCGGAGGCAGCTCTGGGCGTGACCACCACTCTCCTTCTACCCCCCCGTAGCGCCCCTGGTCTGGTCCCGCTGGCCGGAGCTGGACTGGACACCGGTGGAGCGGATTGCTCTGGCTCCGCAGTGGAGCAGCTGACCGGTGCCGGACCAGGCACCGGTGGAACAGGCACGGGCCGTGCCGGACTGACGACGTGCACCACTGGCTTGGTGCGGGGAGCAGGAACGGGCCGGACCGGGCTGACGACGCGCACCACTGGCTTGGTGCGGGGAGCAGGAACGGGCCGGACCGGGCTGACGACGCGCACCACTGGCTTGGTGCGGGGAGCAGGAACAGGCCGGACCGGGCTGGCGACGCGCACCACTGGCTTGGTGCGGGGGACAGGAACAGGCCGGACCGGGCTGGCGACGCGCACCACAGGCTTGGTGCGAGGGACAGGAACAGGCCGGACCGGGCTTGCGACGCGCACCACAGGCTTGGTGCGAGGGACAGGAACAGGCCGGACCGGGCTGGCGACGCGCACCACTGGCTTGGTGCGAGGAGCAGGAACAGGCCGGACAGGGCTGGCGACGCGCACCACAGGCTTGGTGCGGGGAGCAGGAACGGGCCGGACCGGGCTGACGACGCGCACCACTGGTTTGGTGCGAGGGACAGGAACAGGCCGGGCTGGACTGTGGAGACGGACTGGAGGTCTAGAGCGGAGAGCTGACACAACCCGTCCTGGCTGAATGCCTATTTCCACACAATCTGTGTGAGGCATCAGCACAGGATGTACAGGGCTGTGTACTCGTACTGGCGCTACAGCACGTGGCACTGGCGCAGGATATCCGGGACCGAGGAGGGGTACTGGAGGCCACGAGCGTTGAGCCGGCACACTCCGTCCTGGCTGCATGCCCACCTTAGCACGACACGTGCGTGGTGCTAGCACAGGACGTACAGGACTGTGCCGGAACATTCGCGGCACAGTACGTGGCTCCGCATAACACGGAGCCTGCCCTTTTAGGGCTGTCTCTCGGGCTTCCTCCTTGGCCGGTACCCTCTGCGTTGCCGCTGCTCCTCTCTGTAGCGCGCCTCCACAGTCTCCTCCCAAGGACGGCGATCCATTCCGGCCTGGATCTCTTCCCAAGTCCAGGATCCCTTCCCATCCAGGATCTCCTCCCAAGTCCAGGCTGTCTGTTCCTGGACACGCTGCTTGGTCCTCCTTTGGTGGGATCTTCTGTCACGATCATTAGAGGAAGCGGACCAAGGCGCAGCGTGATATGCGTACATCTTTTATTTAGTACACACACGAACAAAACAATAAACCAAACGATACGTGAAGTCCTAGGTTAATCCAAAACAAACCTTACGGAACAAGATCCCACAAAGACTAGTGCAAAACAGGCTGCCTAAGTATGGTCCCCAATCAGAGACAACGAGCCACAGCTGTCTCTGATTGGGTACCACCCTGGCCAACATAGAAATAAACGATCTAGAACCAAACATAGAAAACTAAACATATAAACCTACACACCCTGGCTCAACATAAAGAGTCCCCAGAGCCAGGGCGTGACATCTACACATATATATATATATACATATATATATACCCAGTGTATATTTATTATTATTTTAATTGTATTTTAATAGCCCCCCTTTGTATGCACATTGTGTAATACTGTATACCCCGGTATGGTACGGTATGACTGTATGAAAATCTGGATACTGCCCAACCCTAAAAATCTCTTTCTCTCTCGCTCCCTCTCGCTATGTTTTTCTTTCAGGCAGTGGTGAGGGCAGCCCTATGTGTCATCTCGGGGGCCTTGAGACAGACAGATGCCCTCAGGGCTGCATCTCAATAATCTAAAGAACCTCCCTCTCCACATCTCCTTTCCTAGGGTGGCACTGACATTAAAGAACTGGAAACTGAAGAGGATGAAGAGGAGACTAGGGGACGAAGACATGTTGGACTTTTAAGATGCACCCTGCATGGGGAGGGGGGCAAAGTTCAAAGTTCAACAGATGTAACAATAACAATGTTGACAAAGCCTGCCACACACAGACACACCAGAGCAAAAAAGTGGTGAGTGTTGTTCCATTGGAACAGAACTGAAGGAAGATAAAAGGGGGGAGTGTTGTTCCACTGGAACAGAAGGAAAATAAAAGTGGTGAGTGTTGTTCCACTGGAACTGAAGGAAAATAAAAGTGGTGAGTGTTGTTCCACTGGAACAGAACTGAAGGAAGATAACAGGGGGTGAGTGTTGTTCCACTGGAACAGAACTGAAGGAAGATAACAGGGGGTGAGTGTTGTTCCACTGGAACAGAACTGAAGGAAGATAACAGGGGGTGAGTGTTGTTCCACTGGAACAGAACTGAAGGAAGATAACAGGGGGTGAGTGTTGTTCCACTGGAACAGAACTGAAGGAAGATAAAAGTGGTGAGTGTTGTTCCACTGGAACAGAACTGAAGGAGGATAAGAGAAGTACAGGCATCACTAGAAATAGACTTTGATTTCACATTTTAAAAGGTCCTGAGAAGGTCGATGTATGTCTTTTCTCGGCACAAAAAAAATTAACCCGATTTTGCGGCCCTTTATCTACTTCCCCTGACTCAGATGAACTCAGAGACAACATGTTATGTCTCTGTGTCCAGTATGAAGCTATGAAGGACACTAGAGGTAGTTTCACGAGCCAGTGCTAACTAGTGTTAACACACACACACACACACACACACACACACAAACACAAAATGTCAAGAAAATCACTCTAAAATACTATTTCCTCTCTAAAGGTCAAAACAACACAGAAAACATTTCCAAATACCAAGTACCATCGTCAAAATCAAATCAAATATTATTTGTCACATCCGCCGAATACAACTGGTGTAGACCTTACAGTGAAATGTTTCCCAACGATGCAGAGCAAACAAAAAAAGACTCAATAGTAACAGAAGAGTATGAACTTTCTGTCCAAAAAAAGTAAAACAGGATAAAAGTGACTAAATAGTCGGCGCCATCTTGTCTTCAAACACACACACAAACAAGCTCAGCCATCAATCTAGCCTGTCCATGATGACATAACCCAGTACCCAGCAATTCTCTCTCTCTCTCTCCCTCTCTCCCTCCCTCCCTCCCAGGGATGAGCTCACAGATGAAGAACGAGAGAGTGATCTGCTTAGAAGAGATAGATGAGAGGAATAAAGACTGCTCTCTTTGTTTTGCTCTCATCTCTCCGAGGTCTCTCGTTCCCCTGTCTGCCTGCCTGCATGCCTGCCTGCCTGCCTGTCTGTCTGTCTGTCTGCCTGCCTGCCTGTCTGTCTGTCTGTCTGTCTGTCTGCCTGCCACAATCTATATTACACCCACCCAGGAAACCACCCAGGACACCACCCAGCACAGCCCACCACCCAGCACACCACCCAGTACACCACACTGTGCTCTTTCTCTTTTCTCTCCACATGGGACTATGGCGTTCCTATGGCGTTACTAGGGCTGTTGTGGTGACCGTGTTACTATGGCGTTACTAGGGCTGTTGTGGTGACCGTGTTACTATGGTGTTACTATGGTGTTACTAGGGCTGTTGTGGTGACCGTGTTACTATGGTGTTACTATGGTGTTACTAGGGCTGTTGTGGTGACCGTGTTACTATGGTGTTACTATGGTGTTACTAGGGCTGTTGTGGTGACCGTGTTACTATGGTGTTACTATGGTGTTACTAGGGCTGTTGTGTTGACCGTGTTACTATGGTGTTACTAGGGCTGTTGTGGTGACCGTGTTACTATGGTGTTACTATGGTGTTACTAGGGCTGTTGTGGTGACCGTGTTACTATGGTGTTACTATGGTGTTACTAGGGCTGTTGTGGTGACCGTATTATTATGGTGTTACTAGGGCTGTTGTGGTGACCGTGTTACTATGGTGTTACTATGGTGTTACTAGGGCTGTTGTGGTGACCGTGTTACTATGGTGTTACTATGGTGTTACTAGGGCTGTTGTGTTGACCGTGTTACTATGGTGTTACTATGGTGTTACTAGGGCTGTTGTGGTGACCGTATTATTATGGTGTTACTAGGGCTGTTGTGGTGACCGTGTTACTATGGTGTTACTATGGTGTTACTAGGGCTGTTGTGGTGACCGTGTTACTATGGTGTTACTATGGTGTTACTAGGGCTGTTGTGGTGACCGTATTATTATGGTGTTACTAGGGCTGTTGTGGTGACCGTATTATTAGGGTGTTACTAGGGCTGTTGTGGTGACCGTATTATTAGGGTGTTACTAGGGCTGTTGTGGTGACCGTATTATTATGGTGTTACTAGGGCTGTTGTGGTGACCGTATTATTATGGTGTTACTAGGGCTGTTGTGGTGACCGTATTATTAGGGTGTTACTAGGGCTGTTGTGGTGACCGTATTATTATGGTGTTACTAGGGCTGTTGTGGTGACCATATTATTAGGGTGTTACTAGGGCTGTTGTGGTGACCGTATTATTATGGTGTTACTAGGGCTGTTGTGGTGACCGTATTATTAGGGTGTTACTAGGGCTGTTGTGGTGACCGTATTATTATGGTGTTACTAGGGCTGTTGTGGTGACAGTATTATTATGGTGTTACTAGGGCTGTTGTGGTGACCGTATTATTATGGTGTTACTAGGGCTGTTGTGGTGACCGTATTATTATGGCGTTACTAGGGCTGTTTGTGGTGACCGTATTATTATGGTGTTACTAGGGCTGTTGTGGTGACCGTATTATTAGGGTGTTACTAGGGCTGTTGTGGTGACCGTATTATTATGGTGTTACTAGGGCTGTTGTGGTGACCGTATTATTATGGTGTTACTAGGGCTGTTGTGGTGACCGTATTATTATGGTGTTACTAGGGCTGTTGTGGTGACCGTATTATTATGGTGTTACTAGGGCTGTTGTGGTGACCGTATTATTATGGTGTTACTAGGGCTGTTGTGGTGACCGTATTATTAGGGTGTTACTAGGGCTGTTGTGGTGACCGTATTATTATGGTGTTACTAGGGCTGTTGTGGTGACCGTGTTCCTATGGTGTTACTAGGGCTGTTGTGGTGACCGTATTATTATGGTGTTACTAGGGCTGTTGTGGTGACCGTATTATTAGGGTGTTACTAGGGCTGTTGTGGTGACCGTATTATTAGGGTGTTACTAGGGCTGTTGTGGTGACCGTATTATTAGGGTGTTACTAGGGCTGTTGTGGTGACCGTATTATTATGGTGTTACTAGGGCTGTTGTGGTGACCGTATTATTATGGCGTTACTAGGGCTGTTGTGGTGACCGTATTATTATGGCGTTACTAGGGCTGTTGTGGTGACCGTATTATTATGGTGTTACTAGGGCTGTTGTGGTGACCGTATTATTAGGGTGTTACTAGGGCTGTTGTGGTGACCGTATTATTATGGTGTTACTAGGGCTGTTGTGGTGACCGTATTATTATGGTGTTACTAGGGCTGTTGTGGTGACCGTATTATTATGGTGTTACTAGGGCTGTTGTGGTGACCGTATTATTATGGTGTTACTAGGGCTGTCGTGGTGACCATATTATTATGGTGTTACTAGGGCTGTTGTGGTGACCGTATTATTAGGGTGTTACTAGGGCTGTTGTGGTGACCGTATTATTATGGTGTTACTAGGGCTGTTGTGGTGACCATATTATTATGGTGTTACTAGGGCTGTTGTGGTGACCGTATTATTAGGGTAATACTAATAAAATAATTATTATTATTAATATTCTATGTGACGGTTGAGTGACGGTAATCTCCTTTTATGCACTCTGGACATGCTTCGGTAGTACCCAACTCACTAACTACCATCAGGTCCTAATGGCCTGGTACTCAGGGCTCTATTGTCCCTCTAACCATCAGGTCCTAATGGCCTGGTACTCAGGGCTCTATTGTCCCTCTAACCATCAGGTCCTAATGGCCTGGTACTCAGGGCTCTATTGTCCCTCTAACCATCAGGTCCTAATGGCCTGGTACTCAGGGCTCTATTGTCCCTCTAACCGTCAGGTCCTAATGGCCTGGTACTCAGGGCTCTATTGTCCCTCTAACCATCAGGTCCTAATGGCCTGGTACTCAGGGCTCTATTGTCCCTCTAACCATCAGGTCCTAATGGCCTGGTACTCAGGGCTCTATTGTCCCTCTAACCATCAGGTCCTAATGGCCTGGTACTCAGGGCTCTATTGTCCCTCTAACCGTCAGGTCCTAATGGCCTGGTACTCAGGACTCCATTGTCCCTTTAACCATCAGGTCCTAATGGCCTGGTACTCAGGGCTCCATTGTCCCTTTAACCACTCTGACATCAATTCAAATACAATCAAAAAAAATCTTAAAACACTTATCATCAAAACAGAATCTTGCTTTTAAAACTCACCTACATTTACATTTTACATTTTAGTCATTTAGCAGACGCTCTTATCCAGAGCGACTTACTCACTGTGATGATCAATTTGAAACTGAGTGGAAAAACATGGACGTTGGGGATGTTGTTTCAAAGCCTAACACAACGAAATGGACAGCGCTTTCTAAGGTGATGATTAATTCCAAACACCTATATCCATATTAGAGCTGATGCATTAGCATAGGCCTATATATGAGTCCAAGCCTGAAAAAAACCCGGAATTAAAATAATGATAGTGCCGTTATACAATACAGTCGTGGTCAAAAGTTTTGAGAATGACACAAGTATTGGTCTTCACAAAGTTCGCTGCTTCAGTGTTATGAGATATTTTTGTCAGATGTTACTATGGTATACTGAAGTATAATTACAAGCATTCCATAAGTGTCAAAGGCTTTTATTGACAATTACTCAAAGTTTATGCAAAGAGTCAATATTTGCAGTGTTGACCCTTCTTTTTCAAGACCTCTGTAATCCGCCATGGCATGCTGTCAATTAACTTCTGGGCCACATCCTGACTGATGGCAGCCCATTCTTGCATAATCAATGCTTGGAGTTTGTCAGAATTTGTGGGTTTTTGTTTATCCACCAGCCTCTTGAGGATCGACCACAAGTTCTCAATGGGATTAAGGTCTGGGGAGTTTCCTGGCCATGGACCCAAAATGTCGATGTTTTGTTCCCCGAGCCACTTAGTTATCACTTTTGCCTTATGGCAAGGTGCTCCATCATGCTGGAAAAGGCATTGTTCATCACCAAACTGTTCTTGGATGGTTGGGAGAAGTTGCTCTCGAAGGATGTGTTGGTACCATTCTTTATTCATGGCTGTGTTCTTAGGTAAAATTGTGGGTGAGCCCACTCCCTTGGCTGAGAAGCAACCCCACACATGAATGGTCTCAGGATGCTTTACTGTTGGCATGACACAGGACTGATGGTAGCGCTCACCTTGTCTTCTCCGGACAAGGTGTTTTCCGGATGCCCCAAACAATCGGAAAGGGGATTCATCAGAGAAAATGACTTTACCCCAGTCCTCAGCAGTCCAATCCCTGTACCTTTTGCAGAATATCAGTCTGTCCCTGATGTTTCTCCTGGAGAGAAGTGGCTTCTTTGCTGCCCTTCTTGACACCAGGCAATCCTGCAAAAGTATTCGCCTCACTGTGCGTGCAGATGCACTCACACCTGCCTGCTGCCATTCCTGAGCAAGCTCTGCACTGGTGGTGTCCCGATCCCGCAGCTGAATCAACTTTAGGAGACGGTCCTGGCGCTTGTTGGACTTTCTTGGGCGCCCTGATGCCTTCTTCACAACAATTGAACCTCTCTCCTTGAAGTTCTTGATGATCCGATAAATGGTTGATTTAGGTGCAATCTTACTAGCAGCAATATCCTTGCCTGTGAAGCCCTTTTTCTGCAAAGCAATGATGACGGCACGTGTTTCCTTGCAGGTAACCATTGTTAACAGAGGAAGAACAATGATTTCAAGCACCAACCTCCTTTTAAAGCTTCCAGTCTGTTATTCTAACTCAATCAGCATGACAGAGTGATCTCCAGCCTTGTGCTCGTCAACACTCTCACCTGTGTTAACGAGAGAATCACTGACATCATTACTATTGATGTTCCCGAACAGATTTCACTTGGTTTCCCAAATTAAGCACTGGAAAGCTGCAGGAACAGGGTTGGAGAGCCCATGGCATACAGAGTACTGGGTAGCTGGAGGAACAGGGTTGGAGAGCCCATGGCATACAGAGTACTGGGTAGCTGGGGGAACAGGGTTGGAGAGCCCGTGGCATACAGAGTACTGGGTAGCTGGAGGAACAGGGTTGGAGAGCCCATGGCATACAGAGTACTGGGTAGCTGGAGGAACAGGGTTGGAGAGCCCATGGCATACAGAGTACTGGGTAGCTGCAGGAACAGGGTTGGAGAGCCCGTGGCATACAGAGTACTGGGTAGCTGGAGGAACAGGGTTGGAGAGCCCATGGCATACAGAGTACTGGGTAGCTGGAGGAACAGGGTTGGAGAGCCCATGGCATACAGAGTACTGGGTAGCTGGAGGAACAGGGCTGGAGAGCCCATGGCATACAGAGTACTGGGTAGCTGGAGGAACAGGGTTGGAGAGCCCGTGGCATACAGAGTACTGGGTAGCTGGAGGGAACAGGGTTGGAGAGCCCATGGCATACAGAGTACTTGGTAGCTGGAGGAACAGGGTTGGAGAGCCCATGGCATACAGAGTACTGGGTAGCTGGAGGGAACAGGGTTGGAGAGCCCATGGCATACAGAGTACTGGGTAGCTGGAGGAACAGGGTTGGAGAGCCCATGGCATACAGAGTACTGGGTAGCTGGAGGAACAGGGCTGGAGAGCCCATGGCATACAGAGTACTGGGTAGCTGGAGGAACAGGGTTGGAGAGCCCATGGCATACAGAGTACTGGGTAGCTGGAGGAACAGGGCTGGAGAGCCCATGGCATACAGAGTACTGGGTAGCTGGAGGAACAGGGTTGGAGAGCCCGTGGCATACAGAGTACTGGGTAGCTGGAGGAACAGGGTTGGAGAGCCCATGGCATACAGAGTACTGGGTAGCTAGAGGAACAGGGTTGGAGAGCCCATGGCATACAGAGTACTGGGTAGCTGGAGGGAACAGGGTTGGAGAGCCCATGGCATACAGAGTACTGGGTAGCTGGAGGAACAGGGTTGGAGAGCCCATGGCATACAGAGCCCATGGCATATTAAATTAATGTATTAAATGTTTAAATGTAGACGTTCCAAAGGTGTGCATCAGGTGCTTGTCTGCTGATTGGATGCCTGGAGGACTGGAGATGCTAAACGGGTTTATTAACGGTCGGTTACCGTGAGACCGGCAGTCTGTTGCATGACGATAACCGGCTTACCGTGAGACCGGCAGTCTGTTGCATGACGATAACCGGCTGACAACATTTAAATGACCGCCACATAGAACTCATCAGACGCACAAAGAAAATGAGGTGACACACACACGCACACACACACGCACACACACACACACACACACACACGCACACATTAATTACCCCCTCTCTCTCCCACTTCCTCTCTCTCTCTCTCTCTCTCTCTCTCTCCCACTTCCTCTCTCTCGCTCTCTCCCACTTCCTCTCTCTCTCTCCCACTTCCTCTTCCTCTCTCTCCCACTTCATCTCTCTCCCACTTCCTCTTCCTCTCTCTCCCACTTCCTCTCTCTCCCACTTCCTCTTCCTCTCTCTCCCACTTCCTCTTCCTCTCTCTCCCACTTCCTCTTCCTCTCTCTGCAGTGCACCATCCTCCTCTTTTCTCTCGGACTCAGAACACGGTTTCTGGCCATCAGCCAGCACAACACAGCTGTGTGATGAATAAGGGAGTCAGTGCTGACCTTGAAAGCTTGAGCCCCTCCTGCTGTGGTGTGTGACCTACCTTACATAAGGAGGTCACACACACACACACACACACTTATCTAACACCGGTCCAGCGTTTAATTGCCTTCACAGGGACCTGACAGGGCTAAAGTCATGCTGGACTGGGCAGCAACACACACACAAATTGAGCCCCTGTGGGAGCAAAAGCCCCTCTGTCCTCTGATCCATCCATCAACACTCCTTGTGTGAGTGAGTGAGTGAGGGAGGGAGGGAGGGAGGGAGGGAGGGAGGGAGGGAGGGAGGGAGGGAGGGAGGGAGGAAAGCTTACCGTAGTTCCCCACGTGTTCGTTTGTACATTGTTTCATGAGTTGAAATAAAAGATCACCGAAATGTTCCATACGCAAAAAAGCTTATTTCTCTCAGATTTGGTGCACAAATTTGTTTACATCCCTGTTAGTGAGCATACCCACCTGACAGGTGTGGCATATCAAGAAGCTGATTAAACAGCATGATCATTACACAGGTGCACCTTGTGCTGGGGACAATAAAAGGTCACTCTAAACTGTGCAAGTTTTGAGGGAGCGTGCAATTGGCATGCTGACTGCAGGAATGTCCACCACAGCTGTTGCCAGAGATTTGAATGTTCATTTCTCTACCATAAGCCGCCTCTAACGTCGTTTTAGAGAATTTGGTAGTAAGTCCAACCGGCCTCACAACCGCAGACCACGTGTAACCATGCCAGCCCAGGACCTCCCCAGACCACGTGTAACCACGCCAGCCCAGGACCTCCCCAGACCACGTGTAACCACGCCAGCCCAGGACCTCCCCAGACCACGTGTAACCACGCCAGCCCAGGACCTCCCCAGACCACGTGTAACCACGCCAGCCCAGGACCTCCCCAGACCACGTGTAACCACGCCAGCCCAGGACCTCCCCAGACCATGTGTAACCACGCCAGCCCAGGACCTCCACAGACCATGTGTAACCACGCCAGCCCAGGACCTCCCCAGACCACGTGTAACCACGCCAGCCCAGGACCTCCCCAGACCACGTGTAACCACGCCAGCCCAGGACCTCCCCAGACCACGTGTAACCACGCCAGCCCAGGACCTCCCCAGACCACGTGTAACCACGCCAGCCCAGGACCTCCCCAGACCACGTGTAACCACGCCAGCCCAGGACCTCCCCAGACCACGTGTAACCACGCCAGCCCAGGACCTCCCCAGACCACGTGTAACCACGCCAGCCCAGGACCTACACATCCGGCTTCTTCACCTGCGGGATTGTCTGAGACCAGCCACCCGGACAGCTGATGAAACTGTGGGTTTGCACAACCGAAGAATTTCTGCACAAACTGTCAGAGACCGTCTCAGGGAAGCTCATCTGCGTGCTCGTCGTCCTCACCAGGGTCTTTACCTGACTGCAGTTCGGCATCGTAACCGACTTCAGTGGGCAAATGCTCACCTTCGATGGCCACTGGCACACTGGAGGAGTGTGCTCTTCACGGATGAATCCCGGTTTCAACTGTACCGGGCAGATGGCAGACCGCGTGTATGGCGTTGTGTGGGCGAACGGTTTGCTGATGTTAACGTTGTGAACAGAGTGCCCCATGGTAGCGGTGGGGTTATGGTATGGGCAGGCATAAGCTACGGACAACGAACACAATTGCATTGTATGCTAATTTGAATGCACAGAGATACCGTGACGAGAGCACAGGAGGTTGGTGGTACCTTAATTAGGGAGGACGGGCTCGTAGTAATGACTGGAGGGGAATGAGTGGAATGGTACCAAATACATCAAACACATGGTTTGATGCCATTCCATTTGCTCCGTTCCAGCCATTATGAGCCGTTCTCCCCTCAGAAGCCTCCACTGGGCGAGTTACTGAGGCCATTCATCCGCCGCCATCACCTCATGTTTCAGCATGATAATGCACGGCCCCATGTCGCAAGGATCTGTACACAATTCCTGGAAGCTGAAAATGTCCCAGTTCTTCCATGGCCTGCATACTCACCAGACATGTCACCCATTGAGCATGTTTGGGATGCTCTGGATTGACGTGTACGACAGCGTGTTCCAGTTCCCGCCAAAATATCCAGCAACTTCGCACAGCCATTGAAGAGGAGTGGGACATCATCTACAGGCCACAATCAACAGCCTGAACAACTCTATGCAAAGGAGATGTGTCGCGCTGCATGAGGCCTGACTGGTTTTCTAATCCATGCCCTTGCCTTTTATTTAAGGTATCTTTGACCAACAAATGCATATCTATATTCTCAGTCATGTGAAATCCATCCTACAGCACCCAATGTCACAGGACGGCCAAAAAGATCATCAAGGACATCAACCACCCGAGCCACTGCCTGTTCACCCCACTATCATCCAGAAGGCGAGGTCAGTACAGGTGCATCAAAGCTGGGACCGAGAGACTGAAAAACAGCGGCAGGTAGCTTAGTGGTTAAGAGCGTTGTGCCAGTAACCGAAAGGTCGCTGGTTCTAATCTCTGAGCCGACTAGGTGAAAAATCTGTCGATGTGCCCTTGAGCAAGGCACTTAACCCTAATTGCTCCTGTAAGTCGCTCTGGATAAGAGCATCTGCTAAATGACTAAAAATGTTTTTAAAAATCTCAAGGCCATCAGACTTAAATAGCCATCACTAGCCGGCTACCACCCGGTTACTCCCGTTACTCAACCCTGCACCTTAGAGGCTGCTGCCCCATATACATAGACATGGAATCACTGGTCACTTTAATAATGTTTACATACTGCTTTACTCATCTCATATATATATATATATATATATATACACTGTATTCTAGTCTACTGTATTTTAGTCAATGCCTCTCCGACATTGCTCATCCTAATTATTTTACTGTTAGATTTGTGTGTATTGCTGTGAATTGTTAGATACTACTGCACTGCTGGAGCTAGGAACACAAGCATTTCGCTACACCCGCAATAACATCTGCTAAATATGTGTATGTTACCAATACAAATTGGATATGATTTGATTAGGGCCTAATTTATTTATTTAAATTGACTGATTTCCTTATATGAACTGTAAGTCAGTAAAATCTTTGAAATTGTTTAATGTTGCGTTTATATTTTTGTTCAGTGTAAATAGCACAGTGGGAGAAAGAGACCTGGTGAGTCCATAGCGCTCTATATCTATCGGTAAGCAGTGGCGGCTCCTGAAAAAATTCTCAGGAGGGGCAATTTTTCTGATGATTTAGGTGACCTACACACATTTTAAAAAAGATATGTCCAGCAACAACATGAAGACAGGGGCAGCATATAAGTCAATACCAGAAGCATTTATTGACTGATCTGGGGAGATGGATTCCAGTTTCTGTGACAGATTATAAATAATCTCTGATGCCTTTGTTATATTAGCTTTTGGTTGAATGTACTGTCGTAGTAAATATATAATGTTATAGCTTGGTCTGACTAAAATCTTGTGCATGACCCATTTTGTGTTGGGCGTTTGTTTTCAATCAATGCTGTTCCTATCCTATAACAATGGACAAAAGAGTCCTATCTTGTCAGCCTTGTCAGCAGGTGGCCAAGGACAACACCCACGCCATAGGTCTCTCAGTTCTTCCAACTCACGAGTTCTTGCTCTGAGGACACACACACACACACACACACACATCATCACTGATAACACACACACACACACACATCATCACTGTTAAACACACACACACACACACATCATCACTGTTAAACACACACACACACACACACAAAAATCCCCTCTCTTTAGGCTGAACATTTGAAGACAGAGAACCCGACTCAGAGCCAATGCAACAGTGGAGGGGACCTCGCCCAACTCATCAGGACCAATCAGAAGATCAGAACTACTAGATTCAACCTACATCATTTATTGTATAAAATGTCAGCACACAATGTTTTCGGGGCTCTCTTCAGATAGCTCCCTAAGAGTTTGACGAACGAGTCCGTGCACGCGATTCCAGATATCTTTACCTCTGAATAAACTGCCTTTATTATACCATATCCACCCTGTCCAAAGTCTCTACTTGGTCTCAGTTCTCCAGTAAACTTGTGATTATCAACAGTACACAACGGTAACAAACAATTGGGGGAACTCACGGGGCAGATAGTAAGGTCGCAGTGACACAGAAAGCAGTTCAATGTCGGGGCTCGGGGGTACAGAGTCGCTCTCTTACCAGGATCGATTTTCCCTGTGACTGTCAGATCGAGGTCCGCTCCGACCAGGGTGAAGCCGGCCGGCTCCACTTCTCTGTCCGGGACTCTGTCATCCAGCCAAGTCTCCCAGCTGTATTGGATTCCGCTGCCAGCAACGTTTTCATTATTTAGTCCGTTCGTAGCGGGTATGTACACGATCAACAAGATCAGTCCAAAACCCACCACTGGAAATCCATGGTTGGCAGAATGTTTGTAAACTAAGTGTACAAATTAAAAACATAAAATAACGCCACTAAGTGTACAAATTAAAAACATAAAATAACGCCACACTGCAGGTCGCAACAGAGACGCTGCTAGCCGCTATTTGCTTAGTTACGTTCATGGTTACGTCACGTATGACGAAAGCGCGTAAGTGCAAGCCCACAGACACCCATAGAGAATGTATTGAAAGCTTTGAAATTTGAAAAAAATAGATTTTACATGACAGGCTATGAGAGACTTCTGGGCGATTTTCAACCTGACTGAAATCGCCCAAAAACGGGCGGGGCCATTTGAAGCACGACTTTAGCCTGATTTGACATTTAGTGGCAGTCAGATCAGATTACAACACTGATAACTACTGTTGCCGTGATATAATTGATTAGAAAAAAAATCCCTTCCTTTTCCCGTTTGGCAGTGCGTCGCCCATATCGCCCTATTGAACAGGCCGTCCCTGTCGGTAAGTCTATGTTGTGTGGTGCACATGAGGTGATGAAGTTGCACTTGTTTTCAATTCAGCACTAAATGTTTGCCATCAGATATCTTATAATGGCTTTCTGCCAGAAGTCAGCAAGCTCTGGATGAGTTTTCTGTACAGCTGCCATTTTTTCCCTGTGCTTCCTACTAGCATTTCTTTCCTCCTCTGTTCTTCTCCCATCTGCATGTATCACAACTTTGTTCCTTTGCACAAATTATATCGTTCACTTTCGCTTGTAAATGTCCACACTCACCGAAAATGACATCCGGTAGCTACTACCTTGCTTGTGTCACTTTATGACCTGGATTTGACCGTCGTTGCACTGAGCATTTAGCTAACAGTGTCTATGTGATTTCGCTACCCTAGAGGGTGCTGTTGAGACAACTATAGACCTTCATTGCAAAACTGTGTGTTTGAATCAGTTATTTGACGTGAATCTATTTAGTATAGTTTTAAAAAAAGTAATTTTTGGATGTTTCACAATTAAAAAATAAAATACAATTATTGGTCATCCACTGATGTATATTGTATATTTGCAACAAAACTAACTTTAATACACGTCTAAAATCTATTAATAAAAAATCTGAGAACAGTAATATTTTACACACACGAAGGCAATCATTTCTGATGAAGAAAACACAAATGTGAAAAATTGGTGGCTATAGCGTTTTGGAACGAAACTCTTCAACTGTTCATTTATCTAAACAGAAAGTATTTTTGCAACATCCTCTTTCTTTCGCTCTCTCTCCATCCCCCTTTTTCCCCCCCTGTATCCCCTCTCTCCACCCCTCTCTCTTCTCTAGTATCCTCTCTCCATCCCCCTCTTTTTTCCTGTATTGTCTCCCTCCCTCCCTCCATCCCTCCCTCCCTCCCTCCCTGTTCAGCCTTTCACTTCAATAGAAGGCTTGACATGAGGGCACTGTCCTCCTTTAAGAATCATTAGTGCTGACTGAGTGTGTGTGTGTGTCGGCTTTATACATTGTGCTGACTAAGATGGTGCCTCTGTATTGTGACCTTGGTGATTTTGGAATGTGTGGCAAGGAATAATGAGGTGACATCCTCTTAGAGAGAGGGATCACCAGGAGCAATAGAGAGAGAGGGGAGAGAGGGGAGAGAGGGGAGAGAGGGGAGAGAGCGAGAGACATCACTAGAGAAAGGAGAGAGAGGTATCACTGGGAAAAGGAGAGAGAGGTATCACTAGAGAAAGGAGGAGAGAGCGAGAGAGAAGAAGAATTCTGCAAAAATATCCTCAGTGTACAACGTAAAACACCAAATAATGCAGAGAGCCGATAGATTCTAAAAGGAAGTGATTCCCAAACCTTCCATAACAAAGCCATCACCTACAGAGAGATGAACCTGGAGAAGAGTACCCTAAGTAAGCTTGTCCTGGGGCTCTGTTCACAAACACAAACAGACCCCACAGAGCCCCAGGACAACAACACATTTAGACCCAACCAAATCATGGGAAAACAGAAAGAGAATTACTTGACACGTTGGAAAGAATTAACAAAAAAAAACAGAGCAAACTAGAATGCTATTTGGCCCTAAACAGAGAGTACACAGTGGCAGAATACCTGACCACTGTGACTGACCCAAACATAAGGAAAGCTTTGACTATGTACAGACTCAGTGAGCATAGCCTTGCTATTGAGAAAGGCCGCCGTAGGCAGACCTGGCTCTCAAGAGAAGACAGGCTATGTGCACACTGCCCACAAAATGAGGTGGAAACTGAGCTGCACTTCCTAACCTCTTGCCAAATGTATGACCATATTAGAGACACATATTTCCCTCAGATTACAGAGATCCACAAAGAATTTGAAAACAAATCCAATCTTGATAAACTCCCTTATCTATTGGGTGAAATACCACAGTGTGCAATCACAGCAGCAATATTTGTGACCTGTTGCCACAAGAAAAGGGCAACCAGTGAAGAACAAACACCATTGTAAATACAACCCATATTTATGTTTATTTATTTTCCCATTTGTACTTTAACTATTTGCACATTGTTACAACACTGTATATAGACATAATATGACATTTGAAATGTCTTTATTCTTTTGAAACTTCTGAGTGTAATGTTTACTGTTAATATTTATTGTTTAATTCACTTTTGTTTACTATCTACTTCACTTGCTTTGGCAATGTTAACACACGTTTCCCATGCCAATAAAGTCCTTAAAATGAATTGAATTGAGAGAGAGAGAGAGAAAGAGAAAGCGAGAGAGAGGGAGAGGGAGAAAGAGAGAGAAGTATCACTGGAGAGTAGGAGAGAGAGGTGTGGTGCAGAAACAATACCTTTACATTTACATCATTTAGCAGACGCTCTTATCCAGAGCGACTTACAAATTGGTGCATTCAACTTATGATAGCCAGTGGGACAACCACCTTTTATTTTATTTTTTTCATGGGGGGGTAGAAGGATTACTTTATAGTATTCCAGGTATTCCTTAAAGAGGTACACCTATCCCATAGGCCGAGGTTCTATTATATTCTTCCACATTGAACAAGGTTTTCTCTTCAGATATTCAATGATTTTCTATAAAAGACAGATAGAAAAACAGAGGGAGAAAGAAAAACAAAAGTAGAGAAGGACAGAAGTACAGTCAACCCTTTAGTATATAAAAATCACCATCAATCAAACTTTATTTATATAGCACACGTGTTACAGACAATGCATTTTAAACGCTCAACCAATCAAATTATATAAGATGACAAAGGTAAACTCAAAAAAAACTCTGAGCCATTCGACATCATGTCGAGTCCCAGACACACCTAGGGTCAAGGGTCATTTGATTACCGCAGCTTTACTGTTGCAGTGCTACGTACTACTCCCCCCTCCTTCAATCCAAACAGACACAGACTCTGTGCAGAGATCAATGTTAACTATGTGTTCATGGCAGATGGCAGAATGAAAGCAGTCCTATTTGAGAATGGATGTTACACCACCATCCCCCACCTGGACAATGAAATGAATGTTATGTTGTATTACTAATACTAATATGTGAAAACGAATTAAAAAAAAATAAAACAGACATTACATGCCAATAGGGCCAGATAGACAGGATCAGACAGGTTTTCCTATCAGCACTCTCAGCCCTCTCTATGTAAGTAATATAGACAGGATCAGACTGGGCAGACAGGTTTTCCCATCAACACGCTCAGCCATCTCTGTCTAAGATAGACAGGATCAGACTGGACAGACAGGTTTTCCTATCAGCACTCTCAGCCCTCTATCTAAGTAAGATAACCTGTCTGCCCAGTCTGATCCTGTCTATCTTACTTAGAGAGGGCTGAGCGTGTTGATAGGAAAACCTGTCTGATCCTGTCTGACTGGGCAGACAGGTTTTCCTATCAACGCCCTCAGCCCACTGTGAAGTCAATGTGCCTTCAAAAAGTATTCATACCCCTTGACGTATTCCACATTTTGTTGTGTTACAGCCTGAATTCAATTTTTTTTTTTTTGCCTGTGCTTAGCTCTATTCTGTTTCTTTTTATCAGAAAAAAATCTCCCTAGTCCTTGCCGATGACAAGCATACCCATAACAAGATGCAGCCACCACCACGCTTGAAAATATTTGATTTGTCCCAAACATAACGCTTTGTATTCAGGACATAAATAAAACAGAAAATTGGCAAATATTTTGCAGTGTTACTTTAGTGCCTTATTGAAAACAGGATGCATGTTTTGGAATATTTTCATTCTGTACAGGCTTCCTTCTTTTCACTTTTTCATTTAGGTTAGTATTGTGGAGTAACTACAATGTTGTTGATCCATCCTCAGTTTCCTCCTATCACAGCCATTCAACTCTGTAACTGTTTTAAAGTCAACATTGACCTCATGGTGAAAATCCCTGAGCGGTTTCCTTCCTCTCTGGCAACTGAGTTAGGAAGGACGCCTGTATCTTTGTAGTGACTGGGTGTATTTATACACCATCCACGGTGTAATTAATAACTTCACCGAGTTCAAAGGGATATTCTATGTCGTTTTTTGGTTTTTACCCATCTACCAATATGTGCCCTTCTTTGCAAACCATTGAAAAACCTCTCTGGTCTTTGTGGTTGAATCTGTGTTTGAAATTCACTGCTCGACTGAGGGACCTTACATATAATTGTACTGTATGTGTGGGTTACAGAGATGAGTTAGTCATTCAACATTCATGATAAACACTATTATTGCAAACAGTCTAATATAGAGATAAATAAATAGTTTATCAGTCGTATGTACGGGATACGCATGGTATACATCGTCCAATGAAATGCTTACTTGCAGGTTCCTTCTGGACAATGCAACAAAAATAAGAAATAATAAAAGATAAGAACACGAACATAAAGTAAATATCTCAGTAGAATAAACATTTTAGCACCAGTATAATAGATAAAGGTATATATAAATATAGAGATATAAATATATATGAGAGAGAGAGAGAGAGAGAGAGAGAGAGAGAGAGAGAGAGAGAGAGAGAGAGAGAGAGAGAGAGAGAGAGAGAGAGAGAGAGAGAGAGAGAGAGAGAGAGAGAGACAGAGACATAGAGAGAAGAGAGAAGAGAAGAGAGAGACAGAGAGAGAGAGACAGAGACAGAGACAGAGACAGAGAGAGAGAGAGAGAGAAAGAGAGAGAGAGAGAAATAGAATGTCTCTTCATAAAGTATCACCACAGTAGCATGACAACAGTTGGTATGGTGGGATGTTATAGCAACAGTATCCAACCACATGGTTACCTAGACAACGCTGATGGCAGCAGTAGGGTAGTACCCATCAGCCCCTGTTACTCTGTGGGTGTGTGTAGCATCTGACTTACAAAAAGTATCTTAATAGTGAGTGAAGAAGAAAGAAAGAAAGAAAGAAAGAAAGAACGAAAGAAAGAAAGAAAAAAGAAAAAACAAAGAAAGAAACGAAAGAAGAAAGAAAGAAAGAAAGAAGAAAGAAAGCAAGAAAGAAAGAGCTTCCCTCCTCTCTCTTCCGCCTTATCTTTCTTTTCTTTCTTGCTGTCTTTCTTTCTTTTTGTTTCTTTTCTTATTTCTTTCTGGTTCTTTCTCGCCCTGATCTGATATGGATAGACATATTCGAGTTGGGGAGTGAGAGAGAGGAAGCGGGAAATAGCAGGTATGAAGTGGATTGCCTGTGAACCACAGAACCAGTCAGCAACCACGGTTTGACATTGAGACAGGAAAGCTGCACTATAGCACACACACACACACACACACACACACACACACACACACACACACACACACACACACACACTGAAACACACACAGCTGTCCTGTGGAAGCCAGCCAGGACTGTTTGGACCTGTAAAATCAGATTATGGGAAGAATTTAGAGTGAGTGAAATGGGGGCACCTGCACCAATCCCTCCCCTGTCTAAATCCACACTCTGCTCTGGCCCCTGGGTGCACTGTGGAGACCTAGCCCTTAGTAGGGATCAGCTAAGCTAACTGAAGCATTCAAACTAATGCACAGAGCTAGGCTAACTTTCTCAGTGTGTGTTTGGATGCCATATGAAAGATTACACAAGCGCAACCATTGAAAAACTCAACTGTCTTGTAATTTAAAGTAACTGTCCAGTGTTTCCAGATTTCTATGAAATATGACCTCTAATTACTTACAATATGAGTGAAATAGTTTTCCTTCCAAAAAATTGTAATTAAGTATGTTAAAAAACTGCTTTTCTGTGTTGGAATGGTGTGGTCTTACCCCAACAACAGAATGGTACCGGTCCATTCAAAATATAAACGCGAGAAGACCGCTGATTGGCCAGCTCAGCCTCCTCGGGGAGATGACATCACGTTCTATGAGGAAATAGCAAGCATTTTTTGAAAACAGTCTGTTTTTTTTTCCTCCAATTTATACTTTGGCCACGTATACGAGAACAGGATGAGTCAACATCATTATTTTTTAAATATGAGTTCACAGAATATGAACTTTTAAAATGTGAGATTTTCACTGGACAGTTACTTTAACTATGTCTGCCTCATATGTGCTTTCACTCTGATTATGTTGTGTGGGTTTTGTAAACAAGCACACATCTATTCTATAGGCTGTTTTTCTATCGGCTGTATTTCTATAGGCTGTTTTTCTATCGGCTGTATTTCTATCGGCTGTATTTCTATCGGCTGTATTTCTATCGGCTGTATTTCTATAGGCTGTATTTCTATGGGCTGTTTTTCTATAGGCTGTATTTCTATGCTTAAACCTACAGCAAGGTATCCATCATTATAGAAACAGATTGGAAGGTCATCACCCCTCTCTATACAATAGAATGAATATTCATCACTTTCCTTCCTCTGTCCCTCCATCCTTACATTTATCTATCTATAGAAGATAACGCAGACATCAATGCCGACGCACAGAACTCCTAAAGCCCAACACAAGCCACGACCGAAAGACAAGCAAAATCCGCCCGAAAGAATCCGCAGCCCCCTCTCACGAAGCAGCCCTCCTCACAAGCCACTCCAGACAAGACCTAAGGACCTCAAAACCAAAGAAGAAAGAAAACAGAAAGCAGCAAGTAGAATCCACTCATCTCCACCTCCACGACAATCCCTCACCTCCATCCTCCCTCACATCCTCCAATCCCAATCCCTCCCCTACCTCCATACCTAAAATCCCTTCCCTCCCTCCCTCCTACCTCCCTCCCTTTCCCAACCATCCATCCTGTTCCTGTGTATCCATGCCGGGGCCTGGTCAATACAGTTGTGGTGTGCTGAATGTCTTGTTGTGGTCTCCATCTATACTCCCGTGGTGTGCTGAATGTCTCGCTGCGGTCTCCACGGAACAACCAGGCTGAATAATGGATTAGCTATCCCAGCAGAGGATCCCTGCCCTGGCTGTCAGACCACCAGCTCTTTTAATTAAGGCTATAGTATTTCAGACACTACTGACCGCTGAAGAGAATGGACGAGACTGGACGAGACTGGAGGACAGGCCTAAAGCACTCAGTTAATTCCAATAAGCCGGTTGGTGTCTGTGCACTCTCTTTCTCCCTCTATCAATTTAAAAAGCTTTCAAAATGTTTCATTGGCATGACATCTCTCTCTCTCTCTCTACCTCTCTCTCGAATTCAATTCAATTTAAGGGCTTTATTGGTATGGGAAACATATGTTAACATTGCCAAAGCAAGTGAAATAGATAATAAACAAAAGTGAATTAAACAATATATATCAACAGTAAACATTACACTCAGAAGTTCCAAAAGAATAAAGACATTTCAAATGTCATATTATGTATATATACAGTGTTGTAACAATGTGCAAATAGTTAAAGTACAAATGGGAAAATAAATAAACATAAATATGGGTTGTATTTACAATGGTGTTTGTTCTTCACTGGTTGCCCTTTTCTTGTGGCAACAAGTCACAAATCTTGCAGCTGTGATGGCACACTGTGGTATTTCACCCAATAGATAAGGGAGTTTATCAAAATTGGGTTTGTTTTCAAATTCTTTGTGGATCTCTGTAATCTGAGGGAAATATGTGTCTCTAATATGGTCATACATTTGGCAGGAGGTCAGGAAGTGCAGCTCAGTTTCCACCTCATTTTGTGGGCAGTGTGCACATAGCCTGTCTTCTCTTGAGAGCCAGGTCTGCCTACGGCGGCCTTTCTCAATAGCAAGGCTATGCTCACTGAGTCTGTACATAGTCAAAGCTTTCCTTAAGTTTGGGTCAGTCACAGTGGTCAGGTATTCTGCCACTGTGTACTCTCTGTTTAGGGCCAAATAGCATTCTAGTTTGCTCAGTGTTTTTGTTAATTCTTTCCAATGTGTCAAGTAATTATCTTTTTGTTTTCTCATGATTTGGTTGGGTCTAATTGTGTTGCTGTCCTGGGGCTCTGTGGGGTCTGTTTGTGTTTGTGAACATAGGCCCAGGACAAGCTTACTTAGGGGACTCTTCTCCAAGTTCATCTCTCTGTAGGTGATGGCTTTGTTATGGAAGGTTTGGGAATCGCTTCCTTTTAAGTGGTTATAGAATTTAACGGCTCTTTTCTGGATTTTGATAATTAGCAGGTATTGGACTAATTCTGCTCTCTCTCTCTACCTCTCTCTCTGCTCTGAAATTGCCCCTTGAAACTAATCTAAGGTCAGTTTTTCTTATCTCTCCTAATGGTAGCCTAAAGGAATTAATTAGTATTTGAGGAGAGTAAGATGTAAGCTGATGATAGATCTGTGCTTTGCCCTGTGCATGCTCTAACTAGCTACTGGCCCATCCATCCATTTACCCTGCCTGCATCTCTGTCTGGCTCTCTGCCTGCCTGCCTCTCTGTCTGCCTGCATCTCTGCCTGTCTCCCTGGCTCTCTACCTGCCTCCCTGCCTCTCTGCCTGCCTCCCTGCCTCTCTGCCTGCCTGGCTCTCTGCCTGCCTGGCTCTCTGCCTGCCTGGCTCTCTGCCTGCCTCCCTGCCTCTCTGCCTCCCTGGCTCTCTGCCTGCCTGCCTGCCTGCCTCCCTGCCTCCCTGCCTCTCTGCCTGCCTCCCTGCCTCTCTGCCTGCCTGGCTCTCTGCCTCCCTGGCTCTCTGCCTGCCTGCCTCTCTGTCTGCCTGCATCTCTGCCTGCCTCCCTGGCTCTCTGCCTGCCTCCCTGGCTCTCTGCCTGCCTCCCTGGCTCTCTGTCTGTCTCCCTGGCTCTCTGCCTGCCTCCCTGCCTCTCTGCCTGCCTCCCTGCCTCTCTGCCTGCCTGCCTGCATCTCTGCCTCTCTGCCTGCCTGGCTCTCTGCCTGCCTGGCTCTCTGCCTGCCTGGCTCTCTGCCTGCCTGGCTCTCTGTCTGCCTGGCTCTCTGTCTGCCTGGCTCTCTGTCTGCCTGGCTCTCTGTCTGCCTGGCTCTCTGTCTGCCTGTCTCTCTGTCTGCCTGGCTCTCTGTCTGCCTGGCTGTATGGATGCTGTATCTGCCTGACTTCCACAGCATCAGCTGCTGATTTCAGGGCACATAGCCACTGCAGCATCACTCCTCCTCCCCCCACCCCCTCGCGCTCTCTCTCTCTCTCTCTCTCATCCCCCGCTCCTCTCCTCCTCTGCCACATGCTTTTAAATGCATGGTGCTGTCCACCTGCTGGCCTGGGAGGCCAGACTACCATCTCTCTCCCTCCTCATCTATTCCGTTACAGGCCATGGTAAACCGTATAAAGATTTGTGCATGCAGGATGCAGCATCATCCGATGGATGTAGCCCATTAGCCTGTCGGTTTGAGAACGTGGGATGACAACTTCACCTCCCATATCAGATAGAAAGAGGGAAGGGGAGGAGATGAGAGGAGGGAAGGGAGGAGGAGAGATGGAGACTAGACCAGCAAAGCGTCTCTCCTCCTCAAGCTGATAATCAATACAGGACTTGGGCTTGAAGCAGAATCTGGGCTTACAGTAGACGTTGAATAAAGCCAGATTCTGGTGCCACCCAAACAACCCACAGCCAGGGGTAGAAACACAACCCACAGCCAGGGGTAGAAACACAACCCACAGCCAGGGGTAGAAACACAACCCACAGCCAGGGGTAGAAACACAACCCACAGCCAGGGGTAGAAACACAACCCACAGCCAGGGGTAGAAACACAACCCACAGCCAGGGGTAGAAACACAACCCACAGCCAGGGGTAGAAACACTGTAGCTTTAGGCAATTCATCAAAACAGACCCACAATTAGCGAATAGAAACAATAAGATTCTGATTTACGTTATCATAAGCATTTAGCCAATTTGCCTTATCATAGGCATTTAGCATTTTGCCTACTGAATATAAAACCACGTTGTTTAGAGATATACAGTGGCTTGTGAAAATATTCACCCCCCTTTGGCATTTTTCCTATTTTGTTGCCTTACAACCTGGAATTAAAATGGATTTTTGGGGGGGTTTGTATCATTTGATTTACACAACATGCCTACCACTTTGAAGATGCAAAATATTTTATCTTGTCAAACAAACAAGAAATAAGACGAAAAAAATGAAAACTTGAGCGTGCATATCTATCCCCCCCCCCCACTTTGTAGAGCCACCTTTGCAGCAATTACAGCTGCAAGTCTCTTGGGGTATGTCTCTATAAGCTTGGCACATCTAGCCACTGGGATTTTTGCCCATTCTTCAAGGCAAAACTGCTCCAGCTCCTTCAAGTTGGATGGGTTCCGCTGGTGTACAGCAATCTTTAAGTCATACCACAGATTCTCAATTGGATTGAGGTCTGGGCTTTGACTAGGCCATTCCAAGACATTTCAATGTTTCCCCTTAAACCACTCTAGTGTTGCTTTAGCAGTATGCTTAAGGTCATTGTACTCCTGGAAGGTGAACCTCCGTCCCAGTCTCAAATCTCTGGAAGACTAAAACAGGTTTCCCTCAAGAATTTCCCTGTATTTAGCGCCATCCATCACTCCTTCAATTCTGACCAGTTTCCCAGTCCCTGCCGATGAAAAACATCCCCACTGCATGATGCTGCCACCACCATGCTTCACTGTGGGGATGGTGTTCTCGGGGAGATGAGAGGTGTTGGGTTTGCGCTAGACATAACGTTTTCCTTGATTGCCAAAAAGCCCAATTTTAGTCTCATCTGACCAGAGTACCTTCTTCCATATGTTTGGGGAGTCTCAAACATGCCTTTTGGCGAACACCAAACGTGTTTGCTTATTTCTGGCCACTCTTCCGTAAAGCCCAGCTCTGTGGAGTGTATGGCTTAAAGTGGTCCTATATGACAGGTACTCCAATCTCTGCTGTGGAGCTTTGCAGCTCCTTCAGGGTTATCTTTGGTCTCTTTGTTGCCTCTCTGATTAATACCCTCCTTGCCTGGTCCGTGAGTTTTGGTGGGCGACCTTCTCTTGGCAGGTTTGTTGTGTTGCCATATTCTTTCCATTTTTTAATAATGGATTTAATGGTGCTCCGTGGGATGTTCAAAGTGTCTGATATTTTTTTATAACCCAACCCTGATCTGTACTTCTCCACAACTTTGTCCCTGACCTGTTTGGAGAGCTCCTTGGTCTTCATGGTGCCGCTTGGTTGGTGGTGTTGCAGATCATGTGACACTTAGATTGCACACAGGGCGGCAGGTAGCTTAGTGGTTAAGAGCGTTGTGCCAGTAACCGAAAGGTAGCTGGTTCTAATCCCCGAGCCGACTAGGTGAAAAACCTGTCGATGTGCCCTTGAGCAAGGCACTTAACCCTAATTGCTCCTGTAAGTCGCTCTGGATAAGAGCGTCTGCTAAATGAACACTTTATTTATTATTTATTTTTATTTAACTAATTATGTGACTTCTGAAGGTAATTGGTTGCACCACATCTTATTTAGGGGCTTCACGCACCACTTTTCTGTTATTAATTTTTTTAGAATTTTTTGAAACAAGGTATTTTTTTCATTTCACTTCACCAATTTGGACTATTTTGTGTATGTCCATTACATGAAATCCAAATAAAAAATCCATTTAAAATTACAGGTTGTAATGCAAAAAAATTTGAAAAACGCCACGGGGGATGAATAATTTTGCGAGGCACTGTAGGCCTATATAGGACCGTTTCAAAACAGATCACATGTATGATGGGCTAAAAACAACCCAGGTAGGATTATTTGGTAACCCAGCGCTGGTTAAATAGTGGACAGAACACATGTTGGGTTATTTGGTAACCCAGCGCTGGTTAAATAGTGGACAGAACACATGTTGGGTTATTTGGTAACCCAGCGCTGGTTAAATAGTGGACAGAGCACATGTTGGGTTATTTGGTAACCCAGCGCTGGTTAAATAGTGGACAGAACACATGTTGGGTTATTTGGTAACCCAGCGCTGGTTAAATAGTGGACAGAACACATGTTGGGTTATTTGGTAACCCAGCGCTGGTTAAATAGTGGACAGAACACATGTTGGGTTATTTGGTAACCCAGCGCTGGTTAAATAGTGGACAGAACACATGTTGGGTTATTTGGTAACCCAGCGCTGGTTAAATAGTGGACAGAACACATGTTGGGTTATTTGGTAACCCAGCGCTGGTTAAATAGTGGACAGAACACATGTTGGGTTATTTGGTAACCCAGCGCTGGTTAAATAGTGGACAGAACACATGTTGGGTTATTTGGTAACCCAGCGCTGGTTAAATAGTGGACAGAACACATGTTGGGTTATTTGGTAACCCAGCGCTGGTTAAATAGTGGACAGAACACATGTTGGGTTATTTGGTAACCCAGCGCTGGTTAAATAGTGGACAGAACACGTGTCGGGTTATTTGGTAACCCAGCGCTGGTTAAATAGTGGACAGAACACGTGTCGGGTTATTTGGTAACCCAGCGCTGGTTAAATAGTGGACAGAACACGTGTCGGGTTATTTGGTAACCCAGCGCTGGTTAAATAGTGGACAGAACACATGTTGGGTTATTTGGTAACCCAGCGCTGGTTAAATAGTGGACAGAACACATGTTGGGTTATTTGGTAACCCAGCGCTGGTTAAATAGTGGACAGAACACATGTTGGGTTATTTGGTAACCCAGCGCTGGTTAAATAGTGGACAGAACACATGTTGGGTTATTTGGTAACCCAGCGCTGGTTAAATAGTGGACAGAACACAGGTTGTGTTATTTGGTAACCCAGCGCTGGTTAAATAGTGGACAGAGCACATGTTGGGTTATTTGGTAACCCAGCGCTGGTTAAATAGTGGACAGAACACATGTTGGGTTATTTGGTAACCCAGCGCTGGTTAAATAGTGGACAGAACACATGTTGGGTTATTTGGTAACCCAGCGCTGGTTAAATAGTGGACAGAACACATGTTGGGTTATTTGGTAACCCAGCGCTGGTTAAATAGTGGACAGAACACATGTTGGGTTATTTGGTAACCCAGCGCTGGTTAAATAGTGGACAGAACACATGTCGGGTTATTTGGTAACCCAGCGCTGGTTAAATAGTGGACAGAACACATGTCGGGTTATTTGGTAACCCAGCGCTGGTTAAATATTGGACAGAACACATGTCGGGTTATTTGGTAACCCAGCACTGGTTAAATAGTGGACAGAACACATGTTGGGTTATTTGGTAACCCAGCCCTGGTTAAATAGTGGACAGAACACATGTTGGGTTATTTGGTAACCCAGCGCTGGTTAAATAGTGGACAGAACACATGTTGGGTTATTTGGTAACCCAGCGCTGGTTAAATAGTGGACAGAACACATGTTGGGTTATTTGGTAACCCAGCGCTGGTTAAATAGTGGACAGAACACATGTTGGGTTATTTGGTAACCCAGCGCTGGTTAAATAGTGGACAGAACACATGTTGGGTTATTTGGTAACCCAGCGCTGGTTAAATAGTGGACAGAACACATGTTGGGTTATTTGGTAACCCAGCGCTGGTTAAATAGTGGACAGAACACATGTTGGGTTATTTGGTAACCCAGCGCTGGTTAAATAGTGGACAGAACACATGTCGGGTTATTTGGTAACCCAGCGCTGGTTAAATAGTGGACAGAACACGTGTTGGGTTATTTGGTAACCCAGCACTGGTTAAATAGTGGACAGAACACATGTTGTGTTATTTTGACCCAGCCAGTTGGGTTGTTTGGATTACCCAAACATGGGTTAATTTAACCATCAGTTTTTTGTTTTTTTTTACCATCAGTTGGGTTGACCCAGCAGCTGGGTCTTTTTTAATGTAATCCATAGATTATTTGCAGGAGGCGTGGCCTATTAGGGGTGTGGCTTTTATATAGTTATTTTTGGCCACCCATGAAAGTAAATGTAATTCCTCTTAATCATGTTAAGTTTGTATACTGCACATGTAAAATTTCCTTTAATATTTATGCACATTACATATTCTTATATAAAATTCAGAACATTATTACTTACATATATCAACATTGAGATACAATACTGGGATATGTGTTATTTATCCCAACATTGTATCTCAACGTCCCTACATTGGGATGTGCATAGGCTCTTGAGGATCTCATACACTGGTGTAAGCCTCATTGACGCTACAAAATATCTCAATAACCCAGCAGTTTTTAAAGAAAACTACCAACTAAGTGACCCAATGCCTGCAACTCAGCAGTTGGGTCAACCAAACAACCCAGCATTTTTTAAGTGTAACCCTAAGAAACGTAGCCTATAGGCTTGGGGGATTGATTATAGTATAATGAGAGGAAAACGTCCCCCTCACACTCCAGAAACCCCTTGCCAAGGTTATAGCGCATTAGTGCATCTGTGATGTGCATTAAAACGCCTTTGTTTCCAAACAGAAGTCACCATTAGTTAATTCCCAGCCGGGTTTAAATCTCCCCTCTCCAGAGCATCGCTAGGTGATATTCAGACAGAACAATAATGTAACGGTAGGGCTGGCATTTCCGATAGCTTAGCACAGGTTAGCCCATTCACGAAGAAGCAGGTGCACTTAGCCTATTGGATTTGAATGACACCTATATTAAAAGAAACATGCATAAGTAGACACCATATTGGGCTTATAATAGGCTAAATCTCCTGTTCTGTTCAAAACAAACTATAGCTTATGGGCTTATTCTTTCTGAGCCACTCATAGGCTAGCTTTGGGCTACATATGGCGAAAACAATGTATAGAGCACAATGCTACTCGGCCCTTTGTTCAATCCCGTAGCCGGCAACAGATGCAGCAGCCTGCACAGAGAACGGTTACCCCAACCCAATATAAAACGTAACGGTTTTTCCCTCTGCTGTTGGCGAGATGTGAGTGCCGTGCAGTGTGCAGAAACAATGTACCGATTCGGATAAGTGAGTGTCTGTGTGTAACAGGACACACTTGTTCATGATGTATCAATGTTGTATTACGTTTCATTTGGCTTGTCAATGGGGTCAAGTTAATATTGTCATTCAGGCTCAGCTGAAATTGGACACACACACACACACACACACACACACACACACACCATCTCGACCAAAGGTATTCTGGCCACATATTTCCGAGTGTCGCCAGTACCACATCCATAAATTAATAGCCTTCACAGAGAGAGACGGGCCATCCTGTCACTAATGGCTGAATCCTACAACCCTCTGCTCCGTAGCGAGGGGGGTCACACATCACATGCCTTGGTTTAGCTTCAAGCCTTTACAAATCACAGCCGTTTTTTCCCCCTCTCCATCTACAGCTTTTAATGATAATCTAGTTCCCCCCTTATTAACTCCACTGCACGATTGAACAACGACCTTCATCCTTCCACTGATCAAACATCATCCCGCAAAGCCACCACATGGATAAATAAAACAGGAGCTTCTACTGCTACTACACAGAGCGGTTTAGGCTCCAGCAGAAGCACAGCTGTGATTCTAGCAATCTGCTAATGCTATCCCAATAGGACTAATGGATGAGCTATAGCGGCGATACTAGCCTAGGCTATAACCGTTTCTACTTACCAGGTTGAGAACCGTTTCGACGATGTCCCGGTTGCTAACCTCTCCAACCTGAATAAGGCCCACCAGCACCGCAAATTTCATTTGGATATTCCTGATTGGCACGGCGGGGTTGCTCACCCCGGCGTGGAGCACCATGGAACCGGATCCAGAGACCATCCTGTCCCCGATGGGTGCCGAGCCAGCGCCCGTGACGACCGGGGGATGAGCGGCTCGGTGTGGATCTGTTAGTGGAGGTGCAGTAGCCGGCTTCTCGATCGACATTGCCCCTTTAGAGACGGGAGATGACGGAGAGAGGAGCGGCCGCTGGGGTCTCTCTAGCTTTCTCTCTTTCTCACACACCTGCTCTAGTCCCCAATTGTCTGTTCCGCTGCTAAAAAAAACATGAAATATGGAGAGACGGGGGGGAATTATAAGGAATATTAAATTACAAAATAAACGATAAATGATCCTCTCCTCTTCTTCGATGGTGCGAAAGAATGCATAAATAAAAGGCGTTCTCGACGCTGGGCAGAATGGTACCCTCTCTGTTGTATCGCCTCCTCTCTCTCTCTCTCTCTCTGCGACGCTGCAGTGAGTGTGGTCGTCGTCAGGACGCGATGTTGACGCCCCCAGTCTGCGTAATTTTTCGCGTTCGCCACGCCTGCGCACTGGAGAGCTCAGCAGGTTGCGCTGGAGCGCATGTAATGATTTAGAAGAAACCTACAGTGCATTTGGAAAGTATTCAAACCCATTCCATTTTTCCACATTTTGTTACGTTACAGCCTTATTCCCAAATGTTTTAAATTATTTGTTTTCCTCTTCAATCTACACACAATAGCCCACAATGACAAAGCGAAAACAGGTTTTTATCCATTTTTGCAACAAAAAAAGTATTATTATTATTCAGACCCTTTGCTATGAGACTCGAAATTGAGCTCAGGTGCATCCTGTTTCCATTGATCATCCTTGAGATGTTTCTACAATTTGATTGGAGTCCACCTGTGGTAAATTCAATTGATTGGACATGATTTGGAAAGGCACACACCTGTCTATATAAGGTCCCACAGTTGACAGTGCATGTCAGAGCAAAAACCAAGCCATGAGGTCAAAGGAATAGTCTGTAGAGCTGTAGAGACAGGATTGTGGCGAGGCACAGATCTGGGGAAGGGTACCAAAAAATGTCTGTGAGAAACAAGATTGAACTCTTTGGCCTGAATGCCAAGCATCACGTCTGGAGGAAACCTGGCACCATCCCTACGGGGAAGCATGGTGGTGGCAGCGTCATGCTGTGGGGATGTTTTTCAGCGGCAGGGACTTGGAGACTAGTCAGGATCGAGGGAAAGATGAACGGCGCAAAGGACAGATCCTTGATGAAAATCTGCTCAGGATATCAGACTGGGGCAAAGGTTCACCTTCCAACAGGCCAACGACGCTAAGCACACAGCCAAGACAACACAGGAGTGGCTTAAAATTATTTTTTTTTATTTTTTTTAGCAAAAACGTAAATTGTGTTTTCAAGCTTTTTTTTTTGTCTAAATGGGGTTTTCAAGCATCTGAATCTGCCATTCAGATTGACTTTAATTTAAAGGTCGATTCAGCTAAATGACGTTGCCACTAGCAACACAGCAGAGATTGGTCTTGTTCCCCTGCTCAGACGTTGCATGCATCAACCAATGGTTGTGTACCACCTCACTGACTGAGCAGTCGCGCACCAGATTGCTATAACAATATAATAATGCCATTTAGCAGATGCTTTTATCCAAAGCGACTTACAGTCATGCGTGCATACATTTTTATTAACGTATGGGTGGTCCCGGGGATCGAACCCACTACCCTGGCGTTTACGAGCGCCGTGCTCTACCAATTGAGCTACAGAGGACCATGTTGGTCGTGTTCCTCTGCTCAGACGTAAGCCAGATCTTACAAGGCCTAGATCCATGTTATACATATCAGTTTAAATACTCACCAGCCATGTCACTAGTTGTGTAAAGTACTTAAGTCAGGGTTCTTCAATTCTGGTCCTGGAGGGCCAAGACACCTCTGTTTTTCATCCTCTCCTTCTAATCAGGGGCCAATTCAGACCTGTGACACCAGGTGAGTGCAATTAACTACCAGGTAGAAATAAAAAAACAGAAGTGTTTCGGCCCTCCAGGACCGGAATTGAAGAACCCTGACTTAAGTAGTACATAAGTATTTTGACTTAAGTCATATCTGTACTTTACTATTTATATTTTTGTCAACTTTTACTTTTACTTCACTACATTCCTAAAGAAAAGTATGTACTTTTTACTCCATACATTTTCCCTGACACCCAAAAGTACTCGTTACATTTTGAATGCTTAGCAGGACAGAAAAATGGTCTAATTCACTTATCAAGAGAACATCCCTGGTCATCCCTACTGCCTCTGATCTGGCGGACTCACTAAACACAAATGCTTTGAATGTAAATTATGTCTGAGTGTTGGAGCATGCCCCTAGCTCTCTATAAGTTTAAAAAACATGAAAATGATGCCATATGTTTTGCTTAATATAAGGAATTTGAAATTATTTATACTTTTACTGTTGATACTTAAGTATATTTAAAACCAAATACTTTTAGACTTTTATTAAAGTATTTTACTGGGTGACTTTCACTTTTACTTGAGTCATTTTCTATTAAGGTATCAATACTTTTAAGCAAGAATGACAATTGGGTACTTTTTCCACCACTGCGCGTCACCCATTGAGCATGTTTGGGATGCTCTGGATCGATGTGTACGACAGCGTGTTCCAGTTCCTGCCAATATCCAGCAATTTTCATACAGCCATTGAAGAGGAGTGGGACAACATTCCACAGGCCACAATCAACAGCCTGATCAACTCTATGCAAAGGAGATGTGTCACGCTGCATGAGGCAAATGGTCACACCAGATACTGACTGGTCTAAACGCCCCTACCTTTTTTTTTTTGTTAAGGTATCTGTGACCAACAGATGCATATCTGTATTCCCAGTCATGTGAAATCCATAGATTAGGACCTAATGCATTTATTTCAAATGACTGGTTTCCTTATATGAACTGTAACTCAGTAAAACCTTTGAAATTGTTGCATGTTGCGTTTTATATTTTTGTTCAGTATAATATAAAAAACACAAAACTATAACACAGGAAAACTAGAACGAGGCATAGACATTAGGACAGACCTTAGAGTGGTCTGTTATATTATATTTTGGGAGCAGCACTTGTGTAGTTGAAATAGAGTTCAGCGGGTGTAGACAGTGGTTGTGTGGCCCCAGACAGAACCAGACTGTTTATTTATTCAGGAGCCACCCAAACTGTCTGACTGTCACACTCCTTCTCTTCTTCTTCGCTCATCTTCTCCTCTCCTCTCATCTTGCCCTCTCTCCTATCCCTTCACTTTCATCTCCCTCCATACTGAACCCCTCCCTTTCCCCCCCCCCTCTCCCATCCTCCCCTCCTTCCATCACTACATCTCATCTTATCTCAAAAGGCCCAAGCAGCAACCCTCTACATATTATATGCACTGTGTGTCTGGAAATTGTGTGTGTGTGTGTGTTTGTGTGGAACCTTTTAGCTAAGCACACAGCACATTTGAGCTAATAATTTTAAACACCCACAGTGATTAATTTAACATTTTCTTAGTGTGTACTGTATATGCCACCTACATAGGGTTCAACTAACACTTTTCAAAGTGATCACAAACAAAATCCTAGAGTGTTGGTTCCAGAGGTTCAAAATTGATGTGGCAAAATTCATTCACTATATATATATATACACAAAAGTATGAGGACACCCCTTCAAATCAGTGGATTCGGCTATTTCAGCCACACCCGTTGCTGACAGGTGTATAAAACCGAGCACACAGCCATGCAATCTCCATAGACAGACATTGGCAGTAGAATGGCCTTACTGAAAAGCGCGGCACCGTCATTTAATGCCACCTTTCCAACAAGTCAGTTTGTTAAATTTCTGCCCTGCTAGAGCTGCCCCGGTCAACTGAAAGTGCTGTTATTGTGAAGTGGAAACGTCTAGGAACAACAACGGCTCAGCCACGAAGTGGTAGGCCACACAAGCTCACAGAACGGGACAGCAGAGTGCTGAAGAGCGTAAAAATCGTCTGTCCTCGGTTGCAACACTCACTGTCCTCAGTTGTCAACTCACTGTCAACAATCGTCTGTCCTCAGTTCCAAACTGCCTCTGGAAGCAACGTCAGCACAAAAACTGTTTGTCGTGAGCTTCATGAAATGGGTTTCCATGGCCGAGCAGCCGCACACAAGCCGAAGATCACCATGCGCAATGCCAAGCGTCGGTTGGAGTGGTGTAAAGCTCGCCACCATTTAACTCTGGAGCACGCTTCATCATCTGGCAGTCCGACAGACGAATCTCGGTTTGGCGGATGCCAGGAGAACGCTACCTGCCCGAATGCATAGTGCCAACTGTAAAGTTTGGTGGAGGAGGAATAATGGTCTGGGGCTGTTTTCATTGTAGTGTATGTCTTTTCTGGGGACTGGAGTTTTTTTCTGATCTCATGACCTGGTCAGGTAAAACTCTGGATCCTATTCATAGGCTATGACAAAATATTATGATTATAGATAGCACAGATGAAAAGGGAAGTTATGACTATAGGGCTGGGGTTTTTCTTGTCAGGTCATGTGAATTGGAAACACTCCTGGCCTAAGGTGAATCAAACCCTTTCAAACTACCACAAACCTTGTTATTATTCATTCTGAATCTGAAATCAAAAGAGCCAGAGACAAAATACTCTGTAGTTTAGTAGGCCTATTATAGCAGGGTTGAGCGTCATGCAAGCAATGGTTACAATGCCTTTAAATATTAAATTTCACTCTATACACACACACACAATGTTAAGCAGTGGGCTTTAAATAATTAAAAAAGACAGACAGGTTTCAATGTAGAAAAGTGTTTTAATTTTATATCATAAAACCTAGTATGTGTTCATCTCATTACAGTGCTCTTCTGGAATTATTAATTCTGTAAGCTTTATGCAAGGCAAGGTTACATTTAACACTATAGACTGTATCAAGACAGGGTTACATTTAACACTATAGACTGTAACAAGACAGGGTTACATTTAACACTATAGACTGTATCAAGACAGGGTTACATTTAACACTATAGACTGTATCAAGACAGGGTTACATTTAACACTATAGACTGTAGACTGTAACAAGACAGGGTTACATTTAACACTATAGACTGTAACAAGACAGGGTTACATTTAACACTATAGACTGTAACAAGACAGGGTTACATTTAACACTATAGACAGTAGACTAACAAGGTTGGTTGTATGTGTAAGTAATAAAACCAGTAACCTTGTCTTGTTGTCCATCTGGCCCACCAGAGGTTGGTCGATGCTCACTATAGGAACTGATGGTCTGTAAAATCCATTCATTGAAAATAATATACAACCTGAAGTAGATTTTATTGAATGTAACTCATTCTATTGCACTTATTCTAACCAAACCTGCATTATCTTGCTAGTCGAAAAAGACTGACACCATGATGGCTGTCTGTCTCTGTATTTGTGAAAGTTTTGGTGGTGCTAGAATCCAACAATTCTCTCTTTCTGCATTAGCCATCCATCTGTCAAGGTTGGACAAACGTGTTCATATTGTCTGTGTCGACTGCTCTGTGGTGGGATTTGTAGGTTTTATACTTTTAAGACAGTGAAATTTGCACCACAAACATTAGTGAATAAAAACGCTAGCATTGGAAATAAAATATGCCAATGAACATTACTTGACTAAGAAACTGGCTGACTAACCCTTTCAGGAACTTCAGTATCCCTTGGCCTTGCGTAGCAGCTGCAGATCGTTTCATATTCTTGTTCCTGTGCCAAACATTTACTCAGCGAGTCTAAATTATTAACTTTAGCTGCTGGCTCTTGCTGCACGATTGCATCAATGTTAGCGAGCTAGCTAGCTAGGCTACTAAAGCTAACATTAGTAGTTTTGTTAGCTAGCTATAGGTTGGATCATTATAGCTGGTTTTAGAGGATGACAAAACTGCTTTTATTAACACATACCTTGTTTTCCATGAAAATGTGTGTTCGTTCTCTCATGAGGCAGGCAACCAGGCAGGCAGGAGAGGAAG
This sequence comes from Coregonus sp. 'balchen', assembly GCA_902810595.1. Lineage (NCBI taxonomy): Eukaryota > Metazoa > Chordata > Actinopteri > Salmoniformes > Salmonidae > Coregonus > Coregonus sp. 'balchen'. The sequence goes on along the minus strand of LR778265.1, from coordinate 53,936,931 downwards.
GTTTCCACTATATAACACAGCCACCAAGTCAGATCCCACACACTGGAGAGGAGCGTGAGCGAAGAAAGAAACAAGAGAGCGGACTCAAACAATATTAGTGCTACAGGAGATCATTGGGACGTCCCTACTCCTAAAGTAACTTTTAACCGTTTTAAACGTCAGAGTTGGGACGTCCCAAGGATGCCGGATAGCAAGCACCGTCAAACAACAAGGCGCTGCTGCAACGAAACATTTACGTCATTTAGCAGACGCTCTTATCCAGAGCGACTTACATGAGCAATTAGGGTTAAGTGCCTTGCTCAAGGGCACATCGACAGATTTTTCGCCTAGTCGGCTCGGGATTAGAACCAGCAACCTTCCGGTTACTGGCACAACGCTCTTAACCACTAAGCTACCTGCCGCCCCAGTTGTTGAGAGGCGTGGTTGATGAGACTATAGGCTGTCGCTAGGAGACCACTGTGACGGAAAGGTGAATCCATCTGTCGCAGCGAGCGTGGGGGTTACCGCGCAAAAATCCCAGGGCCAAATAAAATAGTATTTGTCACATGCACCGAATACAACCGGTGTAGACTTTACCATAACATGCTTACTTACGAGCAAAAAAGTGAGAAAATGTGTAAAAATAAATAAATGAAAAGTGTAACAATAAATAACAAGCCAGGCTAAACTGAAGGGTTTCGCTTCACCTGCAAAAACGGTACTGAGTCAATGTGCAGAGGCAGGAGAGGTATGTACGCGTACAGTTGAAGTCGGAAGTTTACATACACCTTAGCCAAATACATTTAAACTCAGTTTTTCACAATTCCTGACATTTAAACATAGTACAAAATTCCCTCTTTTAGGTCAGTTAGGATCACCACTTTATTTTAAGAATGTGAAATGTCAGAATAATAGTAGAGAGAATTATTTATTTCAGCTTTCCTTTCTTTCATCACATTTCCAGTGGGTCAGAAGTTTACATACACTCAATTAGTATTTGGTAGCATTGCCTTTAAATTGTTTTAACTTTTAACTTTAACTTAATTGTCAAACGTTTCGGGTAGCCTTCCACAAGCTTCCCACAATAAGTTGGGTGAATTTTGGCCCATTCCTCCTGACAGAGCTGGTGTAACTGAGTCAGGTTTGTTCTGCCCACACATTTTCTATAGGATTGAGGATAAGGCTTTGTGATGGCTGCAATACCTTGACTTTGTTGTCCATTTTGCCACAACTTTGGAAGTATGCTTGGGGTCATTGTTCATTTGCAAGACCCATTTGCGACCAAGCTTTAACTTCCTGACTGATGTCTTGAGATGTTGCTTCAATATATCCACATAATTTTCCTTCCTCATGATGCCATCTATTTTGTGCACCAGTCCCTCCTGCAGTAAAGCACCCCCACAGCATGATGCTGCCACCCCCGTGCTTCACGGTTGGGATGGTGTTCTTCGGCTTGCAAGTGCCCCATTTTTCCTCCAAACATAACGATGGTCATTATGGCCAAATAGTTCTATTTTTGTTTAATCAGACCAGAGGACATTTCTCCAAAAAGTACAATCTTTGTCCCCATGTGCAGTTGCAAACCGTAGTCTGGCTTTTTTATGGCGGTTTTGGAGCAGTGGCTTCTTCCTTGCTGAGCGGCCTTTCAGGTTATGTCGATATAGGACTAGTTTTACTGTGGATATAGATACTTTTGTACCTGTATCCTCCAGCATCTTCACAAGGTCCTTTGCTGTTGTTCTGGGATTGATTTGCACTTTTTCGCACCAAAGTACGCTAATCTCTCGGAGACAGAACGCGTCTCCTTCCTGAGCGGTATGACGGCTGCGTGGTCCCATGGTGTTTATACTTGCGTACTATTGTTTGTACAGATGAACATGGTACCTTCAGGCATTTGGAAATTGCTCCCAAGGATGAACCAGACTTGTGGAGGTCTACAAATTTTTTCTGAGGTCTTGGCTGATTTCTTTTAATTTTCCCATGATGTCAAGCAAAGAGGCACTGAGTTTGAAGGTAGGCCTTGAAATACATCCGCAGGTACACCTCCAATTGACTCAAATGATGTCAATTAGCCTATCAGAAGCTTCTAAAGCCATGACATCATTTTCTGGAATTTTCCAAGTTGTTTAAAGGCACAGTCAACTTAGTGTATGTAAACTTCTGACCCACTGGAATTGTGATACAGTGAATTATAAGTGAAATAATCTGTCTGTAAACAATTGTTGGAAAAATTACTTGTGTCATGCACAAAGTAGATGTCCTAACCGACTTGCCAAAACTATAGTTTGTTAACAAGACATTTGTGGAGTGGTTGAAAAACGAGTTTTATTGACTCCAACCTAAGTGTATGTAAACTTCCGACTTCAACTGTAGGTAGGGGTAAAAGTAACTAGGCAATCAGGATAGATAATAAACAGAGTAGCAGAAGCGTTACATTTGTGGACAGTGTGAAAGTATGTGTGGTGAATTCACTAGACAAAACAGGCAAACAAGGCTGAAATTGGGAGTGGTACTATGTCAACTTGTCCAATTAGAAACGCCAGAGGGGTATCCTATGAAGCAAGCTAGATCTACTCAGGGTTTTCTAAAGCTAACCGGCTTCAGTTAGCTTCACATCAGGATTCATCCTTACTATGACGGTGGATATTGCTTGTTCCCGCCTGCCGCTAACTCACGCAGGCTTGTAACCACACGTGCTAGTCGAACGTCAGACTCTCCACTAGCTCTGTTTCCATTAACTGTTTTCCAGGGATTTTCTGTCGACATTTAGAAAGTTCACATAGAAAAAAAGATGCGACAATAGCCTGCTATCAATCATTCAATGTTTTTATAAAGCCCTTTTTTTTACATCAGCAGATGTCACAAAGTGCTATACAGAAATCCAGCCTAAAACCCCAAACAGCAAGCAATGCAGAATGTAGAAGCACGGTGGCTAGGAAAAACTCCCTAGAAAGGCAGGACTCTAGGAAGAAACGTAGAGAGGAACCAGGCTAGGATGCATTTCCATTTAACTATCTTGTGTGGATAAAAACGTCTGGACGTAATGACGTCACACACAAAAAAACAACTAGTGTCGAATACAAGTGTAGTGATTGAAGCGTTTCCAATACCCATTTAGGCAAATTGCACTTTAATAAATTGGCGACAGCCTGTATGCCTTCCCGCCTGTGTGTTTCATGTCCCAGGTAGCCTGTGAAACCAGCATGGATGGAATGCATTAATTGACTAATATTTTCCATATTCTAATAATTATCATGTGCCAACATATCGCCAAGGTCCGTGCCATGGTGAAACGTGCGCTCCTGTAGATCTGAAATACTTGGATGGTGAAACTTGCCAGCCAACCAGAAAAAACAAGGTGAAGCAATTCAGGCATCCTTGAAAGTCAGTACAATCCTTGTCTTGCAAAGAGACATAATTTGTCTAGTAAAAAAAAAAAGATTTTGCAAGCAGTAGGCATTTAGAATTAAATGTGAAGTGGAGCTTTATTGTTACGTAATGACATCACGTGCCCCTCATACCTTCAAAATTATTCAGCAGTCATCATTTAATTTAAAAAAACACAGTTTCCATCATTATTTGTCTCAATGAAGAAAGTAGACCAAAATAATAATCCACCCCTATCGAACGGATACAATTTTTTCTCGATCTTTAGAAAATGTATCCTATAACCACCATTTCCATTACACGTCGCAATTATTTTTTTGTTGCAACATTGCCTTTTGTTGAATAATCCTGAGTCAATGGAAACCTGCCTATTGGTTTCATGGAGCTGCATTAAGATAAATCTCAACCTCGTTTACAAGTTGGAACACTGGAATGTGACGCTTCATTCTATAGCTAGAGGACTCCTGATATCTAGTATATCCTAGTATATATATTTTTTGTCTTTATCTGTTGCAGTCTAGTACTGTCTTGTTGCCTTTTCTTCTTCTTCTTCTTCTTCTTCTGTGGATTTTATATGGCGGTTAGCATACCAACTTTAAGGTGCAATACCGCCACCAACTGGACTGGAGTGTGGACCAGAGACAGTGAAGGTCTAAATCCTACCCGATAATCTCGTCTCTCTAAGGAAACGAAATACATGATTAAATACTACATCCCCTGAAGATTTCCCCAGCAGTTCACTTAATCCTGGCTCTTCGACCCCATTACTCCTCAAATCCAATAACAATCGCTCCCTTTCTCTCACATATTTCTGCCACTGAAATATTTGACATTTACATTTTAGCAGACGCTCTTATCCAGAGTGACTTACTTAGTGAATACATATATATATATTTTTTTTTTTCATACTGGCCCCCCCGTGGGAATCGAACCCACAACCCTGGCGTTGCAAACGCCATGCTCTACCAACTGAGCTACATCCCTAGAACATGTTCCACTGTCTCCATTTCCTCCTGACAATGATCACACCTCCCAGTCGGATGTGTCCCCACCACTTTTCAATGTACTATTTAGCCTTGTGTGTCCCAGACTGTCCTCCCTTCTCTCTCTCGGCCTGAGGACCTCCCTGCCCCCCGCCTTTTCCTGGATCTTATACAGGTGTCTTCCCTTACTCTCCCTGTTCCACAACTCTTGCCACTTATTTTTTTAACCACTGTTCTTATTAATCCCTTGGCTTCTGCTTTACTGATTTGACACAATTCCATCTCAACATTAGGATGTTTAAGAGCCTGCATGGCGATAATATCCACTTCCTCATTCCCCTCTACTCCCCACATGAGCTGGTGCCCAGAGGAACCTCACAAATACCCCCCATCTGTTTCACTGCACAACCTCATACAATACATCCTGTCTGCTCTGAGACACACATGAATTTAAGCTCATCAGTGCTGCACAGGAGTCAGAGCAGATGACTACTCAGTCTGGCCACACCTCCTCCACCCACTCTCTAGCCAATAGTACGGCCAAACAACTCCCGTTGTGTAAACAGATAAATGATCCGTTGCTCTTTTCGTCACTTCCACCTTAAACTCTGGAACACTAAAAGCTGCTCCTGTCCTCCCCGTTAAAATGCAAATTAATTACTTAAAAATCATACAATGTGATTTTCTGGATTTTTGTTTTAGATTCCGTCTCTCACAGTTGAAGTGTACCTATGATAAAAATTACAGACCTCTACATGCTTTGTAAGTAGGAAAAGGTGCAAAATCGGCAGTGTATCAAATACTTGTTCTCCCCACTGTATATATATCATTTTCAACGCCATTCGATCTGCCCCCCACTCCATTCCTGACAAGCAACGCATCACAATCAATATTTTATTTCCTTTGACAACTACTCTGTTAATATGCTCCGCCCCCTATGTCATTTGAGTGTCAAACCAGACCCCCGGGAACCTAAACCCTCCCACCCTCTCCAGATTCCTTCCATACAACTTCAAGTATATTTCCTCCCAAACCTTCCTTCTAGAAAAAAAAAAACACAGTCTGTATTTTCTCAACTGAAAACTTGAAGCCCCACCTGAGGGACCACTGCTCTACTTTACTAATCGCTTCTTGAACTCTTCTGGCTGTCTGGGTAATATTTCTCCCTCTCTTCCACAGCGATCCATCATCCGCAAACAATGACCTCCCAATATCAGGTCTCACCTGGGAGAATACATCGTCAATCATAATGGAGAACAACAAAGGACTGATGACACTTCCCTGGGGGGGGTACCATTATCCCCCCTCATGGCTTTCTGACATAGAGCCCCCCACCTTCACTTGTTTTGATCATCCAAAAAGAAAATACTTTATCCAGTTAAAAACCCTTCCTCCAACCCCCATGTTATCCAGCTTGATAAGTAGGCCTTCCTTCCACATCATATCATAAGCCTTCTCTACATCAAAGAAAATGGCTACCACCACCTCCTTATATGCCTGTGTCTTCCGTATGACTGACTCAAGGCACAGTACAGGATCCATCGTTCCCCTGCCTTTCCTGAACCCACTTTGATATGGTGACATTAGTCCTCTGCTCTCCAGAAAGTAAGTCAGCCTTTCTATTATCATCCTTTCCATAAGTTTACATACGTGAGATGTCAACGCTATCGGTCTTTAGCTTGAATGACTAGTAGGGTCTTTCCCTGGTTTCCGTATTGGCACCACTACCACCTGCTTCCAACTACCAGGCAGTTTCCCTTCCTGCCACACCTTATTGTAAAGGCCCAAGACTTTCCCCATTGCAGTGTCACTGAGATGATGTAACACATCTCATCCGTCCCAGGAGATGTTACCCCGGCTTTAGCTAATGCTCTCTTCATCTCAGCGCAACGTAAAAAGGCCTATTCGATGCATCCCTCACCGTCTCTCTCTGGTCACAACCCCCGGATGTTCTCCTCTGACCCGCTCCCTCCCACCCTGCCCCTCTTCTGTCCGATTATTTGAGCTGTGCATATTCACAAATGCCTGGGCTAACATCTCTGCCTTCTCCATATCTCTCACTGCAACAATCTCCCCACTTTTCAGCACAGGGAGATCCCAATCTCTTCTGACCCCACTCATCCTCTTAATCATCCCCCGTACATCTCCCACAGGAGTGGTCCTGCCTATGTTTCCACAGAACCGGCACCAACACTCCCTCTTAGCTGTCCTAATGATCCTCCTTACTACTGCTTGTGCTTGTTTATACTGAATCAGGTGCTGGTAATTATGGGACCTTTTCAACATTATTTTCTACACTTCACTGCTTCTCTACACTCTTCACTCCACCTGGGGACAGTGTTACTCTTTATCCCCCCCCCCGTACCCATAGGAATCACCTGCCTTGCTCCTTCTCCCCCCTGTCCCCATAGAAATCACCTGCCTTGCTCCTTCTCCCCCCTGTCCCCATAGGAATCACCTGCCTTGCTCCTTCTCCCCCCTGTCCCCATAGGAATCACCTGCCTTCCTCCTTCTCCCCCCTGTCCCCATAGGAATCCCCTGCCTTGCTCCTTCTCCCCCCTGTCCCCATAGGAATCCCCTGCCTTGCTCCTTCTCCCCCCTGTCCCCATAGGAATCCCCTGCCTTGCTCCTTCTCCCCCTGTCCCCATAGGAATCCCCTGCCTTGCTCCTTCTCCCCCCTGTCCCCATAGGAATCCCCTGCCTTGCTCCTTCTCCCCCCTGTCCCCATAGGAATCCCCTGCCTTGCTCCTTCTCCCCCCTGTCCCCATAGGAATCACCTGCCTTGCTCCTTCTCCCCCCTGTCCCCATAGGAATCACCTGCCTTCCTCCTTCTCCCCCCTGTCCCCATAGGAATCACCTGCCTTCCAGCCCCTGCTATTGCTCCTCTTATTCCATCATTGACTGTTTCTATATCTGAATTCAGATCTACCTGAGACGGCTCCTGTTCACTCAACTCCTGAAACTGACCCCCTCTCCGCTTTCCCAAATATCCATCTCCTCAATCCATTTCCTGCTGATTCTTCCTCCCTCATAAATCCTACAGTACCACATGATAGGATAGTGATCACTACCCCACTGTAGATTCCTCCAAAACCTCCCAACTACATCTGCCAGCCATTGAACTTGAGATCAAAGTAAGATCCAGAGCAGATTCATTTCCAGTTACTGGGGTCAATCCTGGTTCCCCGGCCGTCATTAAGGCCCACAAGCCCTTTCTCACCCAGTAGTTCCTCCAACCCTTGTCCGTTTACATCAGTCCGTAACCCTCCCCAGAGCGTACCTTGAGCATTAAAACCCTCACACCACATTACCCGTCTCCTATCTTGACCTTCTACATTCCCAAGGGCCAGCAACTCCAGTCTCTTACACGGGTTGTAAAAGTTCACTATTACCATATTCCCCCCCTCCCTCCCAACCACACCTCGACCACTACATACTCCTGTTCCACTCCCTCTCTCACACACCTGTATATGGGATCCCCCTGCTTTATAAAGGTAGCACACCCTCCTCCTCCCCCTGCCACCCTATCTCTACGGACTGCAACATAACCTTGCAATACAAAATCTAGAGTCGTTTTTAGCCATGTCTCCTGGAGCCATATCACATCAGTTTTCCTGGCAGAAACCAGATCCTCAAAGTTTAGTAGCACTGCCATGCTATTCCCATCTGGTGTCATCTGGAGTCGCTTTGCCTCAATAAGGGAGCTTCCCTTAAAGTGATCCTTTATTTCTTGCATTTTAACAATTTCTGGAACTCCTGTAATACCTCCCTTCACCCGCTTCCGTCCAGTTTGATCCGGCTACTATCAACCACACGTTTACATACCTGCTTGAGTTTGAGCGCCTTCTCATACTGTTTAGCATTGAAACACACCACCACCAAAACTTCCGTCACAAAATAACTTTAGCAGACACAACCTCTCCTACTTTACTCTCCGAATCCCTAGCCAAAGTGATCGGACACCCAGCCGTGAGATCCACCTTGATCCTTAAATTTCACCAACACCTTGAACTCCACTTCTCTCAGTACAACGCTGCGACCCGAACCCTCCCTCGTCGCTACTCTCCCCTGACAAGACCTGCAAAGGCTCCTCAGGCTTCCTCTTCTTCTTAACCTTTACTCTTATTACACTGCCACCTTTTCCCACTCCACCACTCCACTCCATCCCGTCCTCCTCAACTCCTAACCCCCCTACCTTTCCATCCATCTCTGACCCCCCTACCTTTCCATCCATCTCTGCTCCAGTCACAGCCCAGTGTTGCTCAACCCCCTCCAACGGAATTCCTCACCGTTTCGTTTATCTTTGTTAAAAATCTATTAACTTCTGTCTGTTTGCTAGCACTTAAGCGCTGGTCGTGTCAGTGGCGGTTTTGTCGCAAAACTAAGGCCATTGCCAAAACAAAGACAGTTCTGCCGAGTTGTTCTGCCGAGTTGTTCTGCCGAGTTGTTCAAGGAAGGAAAGAGAGGGAGGCTCCACACCACTCTCTAACTTGAGTATCTTACCTCGTTATTTACAGATTATCTAATTTTGCTCTTTTGTAGCTTTGGCAGCTATGTGTGTGTTTTCTATACCTGTTGGCTCCTCTCCCTGTAGGGTTTACAGACGCTCCCTTGGCTGCAACCCTTCTAATTTAGTGTACCCTGCGCGCACAACCCATGTGGAATTCCTGGTCTCTGGCAGCGTATGGAACTTCCGAGTTCATCTAAGCCTATGCTGCCCTTCAGTCCCTTGACTTTTTGGCCCTGACGGAGACATGGATCACCCCAGAGAACACTGCTACTCCAGCTGCTCTCTCTTCATCTGAATATGTTTTCTCTCATAGTCCGAGAGCATCTGGTCGTCGTGGTGATGCCACAGGGCTGCTAATTTCTCCTAAGTGAAGATTTTATATTTTCTCCCTCTCTCACCTGTCCATCTCCTCATTTGAATTCCATGCTGTCACTGTCACTTGTCAAATCAAGTTGAACATTATTTTCATCTATCGCCCACCAGGTGCCTTTGGAGAGTTCCTTAATGAGCTTGACACCTTGATAAGCTCATTTCCTGGCTCATCGCTCATCGTACTTGGTGACTTCAACCTCCTGACGCCTGCCGTGACCAGCCTTTCAAAGCACTTCATGGCTACCGACATGAGTGCTACGGGGCGGTAGTCATTTATGCAGGTTACCTTCGCTTTCTTGGGAACAGTGACTATGGTGGTCTGCTTGAAACATGTAGGTTTTACAGACTCGGTCAGGGAGAGGTTGAAAATGTCAGTGAAGACACTTGCCAGTTGGTCCATGCATGCTTTGAGGACACGTCCTGGTAATCCGTCTGGCCCCGTGGCCTTGTGAATTTTGACCTGTTTAAAGGTCTTGCTCACATCGGCTACGGAGAGCGTGATCACACAGTCGTCCGGAACAGCTGGTGCTCTCATGCATGCTTCAGTGTTGCTTGCCTCGAAGCGAGCAGGTCAACAGGGTAGTAGGTTGGTGGTCTGCTGATATCCCTCTGGTGGTGTGGGGGCTGTGTTTGGCAAAGTGGGTTGGGTTATATCCTGCTTGGTTGGCCCTGTCCAGGGGTATCGTCGGACGGGGCCACAGTGTCTCCCGACCCCCCTGTCTCAGCCTCCAGTATCTATGCTGCAATAGTCTATGTGCCGGGGGGCTAGGGTCAGTCTGTTATATCTGTTGTTATTCTCCTGTCTTATCCAGTGTCCTGTGTGAATTTAGGTATGCTCCCTCTAATTCTCTCTCTCTCCCTCCCCTCCCGGAGGACCTGAGCCCTAGGATCATGCCTCAGGACTACCTGGCCTGATGACTCCTTGCTGTCCCCAGTCCACCTGGACGTGCTGCTGCTCAAGTTTCCACTCTTCTGCCTGCGGCTATGGAACCCTGACCTGTTCGCCGGACGTGCTACCTTGTCCCAGACCTGCTGTTTTTAACTCTCTCTCTCTACCGCACCTGCTATTTCAACCTCTAAATGCCCGGCTATGAAAATCCAAGTGACATTTACTCCTGATGTACTGACCTGTTGCAACCTCTACAACCACTGTGATTATTATTTGACCCTGCTGGTCATCTATGAACGTTTGAACATCTTGTAGAAAAATCTGGCCTTAATGGCCATGTACTGTTATAATCTCCACCCGGCACAGCCAGAAGGGGACTGGCCACCCCTCAGAGTGTCACGACTTCCGCAGAGGCTGCCTCCCCTCCTTGTTCGGGCAGGTTTCGGCGTTCGTCGTCACCGGCTTACTAGCTACTGCCGCTCCCATTCTCATCACTCCACTTGTCATGTCTTGTCAATCACACACACCTGGTGCTCATCCCCTAATTAGTCTGTGTATAAGTGTTCCCTCTGCCCCCTTGTCTTTGTGAGTGATTGTTCTATGTGGGAGGAGAGTAGCTCGGTTGAGATACTCTCTCATTTATTTTGCCAGGGTTGATTTTCCCCCGTGTCATTACATTTATTGTATTTTCTGAGACTGTGTTTGGTCAGGGAGGATTGTTTCCCCTGTACCTGTTTCGATTGCCGTTGTAGGCGCATTGTATGTCTGGAAGGAATAAATCTGCATCGGTTATTTTACTCCTGCGCCTGACTCTGTCCATCATTCACCACAGAATCACTCACCCGCTGATATGGAGTCAGCAGGAGAAGACCGCATGCCTGGAGTCGTGGCAAGGGTCCAGGAGCATTCCACGATGCTGGCCAGCTTGGGGGAAGCGATGGATCAGGTTCTTCAGGTCGTCCAATGCCTGGAGAGGAGAGGACCCGATTTGTCAAGACCAGCTGGCCAATCGGATCCAGCCACCTACACCCCAGCACCCGGAGGGATCCAGATATACCAGCCACCGGCGTTTGATGGGACGGCAGCGCGCTGTAAAGGATTCCTTCTCCAACTGGAGCTGTATTCTCCAGCATCAGGCCGGCGCCATTGGAGTGGGAGAAGGTATCCGTCCTCGTTTCCTGCCACTGTGGAAAAGCCCTGGAGTGGGCCAGCGCGGTGTGGAACAGAAGGACGAGCCTCTTTCGGGCGGTTTTCGATCAGAGGCGGGTGAGCGGCTGGTCCAGCTTAGGCAGGGGACGAGTACCGCACAGGACTACGCGCTGGAGTTCCGGACGCTGGCAGCGGGGTCCAGGTGGTACGAGCGGGCCCTGATCGACCATTTCCGGTGCCCCTGCTATCGTTCTCCCAACTGGTGGACATGGCCATCCGGCTGGACAATTTGCTGGCAGCCAGAGGACGTCCTGGTAGGGTTCTGCCCGTTCCCACCCCGGACGACTCGGATCCCGAGCAGATGGAGCTGGGTGGAGCCGCCGGTCGAGGGAGCGGAGGAGGACAGCGACAGTGCCACTCTAGTGGCACGAAGGGACAATACACCTCACGTCGCAGTCAACGTTATTTTGGGTCTGGAGACGGTAGGCAGGGCACTCACGCATAACCCCAGGTATTGAACACCCACACTGGTTCAGAACCCTTTGCGGCGCACTATACCCTATCTATCTCCTTTCCCGATCACATGGTAGTTCCCCAGTGTAAGGCGCTAGTCGATTCAGGCGCAGCTGGGAACTTTATGGACAGGGCATTTGCACGCCGTCAAGGCATTTCATTGGTTCCCCTATCCATTCCACTCCCCATCAGAGCCCTTGATAGTCGACCATTAGGGTCCGGGTTAGTTAAGGAGGTTACTGTACCAGTCACCATGATCACCCAGGAGACTCATTTTGAGCAGATCGCCTTTTTGATTATTGAATCTCCTGCTTACCCTGTAGTATTAGGTATCCCGTGGTTAGCTCTTCACAACCCCAATTTCTCATGGCCGCAGAGGGTTCTTACGGGGTGGTCGCGAGAGTGTCCGGGTAGGTGTCTAGGTGTTTCCGTTGGTGCAACCATGGTGGAAAGTTCAGACGGTACCCCCACTGTGCGCATTCCCCCCGAATACCATGATCTGGCGCTCGTGTTTTCCAAGACGCAGGCGACTAAATTACCACCTCATCGGGAGGGGGATTGCGCGATAAACCTTCGGGTAGACGCTGTATCTCCCAGGAGTCATGTGTATCCCCTGTCGAAGGCTGAAACGGAGGCTATGGAGAAATACGTCACCGAGTCCCTGGGTCCCTCCACTTCACCTGCTTCCTCGAGTTTCTTCTTTGTGAAGAAGAATGATGGCGGTTTACGCCCGTGCATTGATTATCGAACACTGAACAAGGTGATGATACGATTTAGTTATCCTCTTCCCCTCATTCCTTCAGTGATTGAGTTAATGCATGAGGCCCGCTTCTTCACCAAATTAGATCTCAGGAGTGCCTACAACCTGGTGCGTATTCGGGAAGGGGAAGAGTGGAAAACAGCATTCAGCACAACCTCGGGGCATTATGAATACCTTGTAATGCCCTACGGTTTGATGAATCCTCCATCCGTCTTCCAGTCCTTTGGTGATCGGGAGCTGCTGGCTGTTGTCCGAGCTTTGACCGTGTGGAGGAATTGGCTCGAAGGGGCGAAACACCCTTTCCTCGTCTGGACAGACCACCGTAACCTGGAAAACATCCGGGCAGCGAGGAGGCTGAATCCTCGCCAGGCCAGGTGGGCCCTCTTCTTCACCCGGTTTGATTTCACACTATCATACATTCCGGGTACGAAGAACGTCAAGGTAGACGCACTGTCCCGGCTGTATGACACAGAGGAGAGGCCCAGAGACAACACCCCCATACTCTCAGCCTCCTGCATTGTGGCGCCGGTAGTATGGGCGATGGGCGCGGATATAGAGCAGGCGTTACGCACAGAGCCATCTCCACCTCAGTGTCCAGCTGGGCTGCAGTACGTGCCTGCTCTTATCCGTGATCGTCTGATCTACTGGGCGCACACGTCACCCTCCTCTGGTCACCCAGGCATCGGTCGTACAGTGCGCTGCCTGACCGATAAATACTGGTGGCCTACCTTGGCTAAGGACGTGAGGGTGTATGTCTCCTCCTGCTCGGTGTGCGCCCAGAGTAAGGCACTTAGGCACCTCCCAGTGGGTAAGTTACAGCCTTTACCAGTTCCACAATGGCCATGGTCTCAACTATATTGATATTCTTACTGATCTTCCCCTCTCTCAAGGTAACACCACCATCCTGGTCGTTGTGGACCGCTTTTCGAAGTCCTGCCGCATCCTTCCTCTGCCCGGTCTCCCCACGGCCCTACAAACTGCGGAGGCCCTGTTTACTCACGTCTTTCGGCACTACGGCGTACCAGAGGACATAGTGTCTGACCGGGGTCCCCAGTTCACATCCAAGGTCTGGAAGGCGTTCATGGAACTTCTGGGGGTCTCGGTCAGCCAGCTGGTACAAATACAAACAGACCCCACAGAGCCCCAGGACAGCAACACAATTAGACCCAACCAAACCATGAGGAAAACAGAAAGATAATTACTGGATACATTGGAAAGCTATTTGATCCTAAATAGACAGTACAAAGTGGCAGAATACCTGATCACTGACTGACCCAAAAATTAAGGAAAGCTTTGACTATGTACAGACTGTGAGCATTGCTATCGAGAGAGGCTGCAATCGGCAGAACTGGCTCTGAAGAGAAGACAGGCTATCTGCCCACTGCCCACAAAATGAGGTGGAAACTGAGCTACACTTCCTAACCTCCTGCACTTCCTAACCTCTCTCTCTTTCACTCCCTCTCCCCTCCCGCCATCTCTCTCTTCCTCTAGACTCTGGGAAGATGGTCATTTAGCTGGCCAGTGAGACTGAGTGTGAGTGGGTGTGTTATTGGAGAGACCTTGGTTAGGTATCCGTCCCGAATAATACCCCATAATGCACTTAGTTTAACCAAATCAAATCAAATTGTATTCGCCACGTGCGCCGAATACAACAGGTGTAGACATTACCGTGAAATGCTTACTTACAGCCCTTAACCAACAGTGCATTTATTTTGTAATAAAAAAGTAAAATAAAACAACAACAACAAAAAAGTGTTGAGAAAAAAAGAGCAGAAGTAAAATAAAATAACAGTAGGGAGGCTATATATACAGGGGGGGTACCGGTGCAGAGTCAATGTGCAGGGGCACCGGCTAGTTGAGTTAGTTGAGGTAATATGTACATGTGGGTAGAATTAAAGTGACTAGGGTCTGGAGGGTAATGGCTGGAGGTCTGGGTTTATGGGGATGGGGAACTGTGGGGGTGGTAGGGGGGTAGTGGTGGAGGTCTGGGTATATGGGTTAGGGTGGGGGTGGTAGGGGGGGTAGTGGTGGAGGTCTGGGGATGGGTTTAGGGTGGGGGGTGGTAGGGGGGTAGTGGTGGAGGTCTGGGTATATGGGTTAGGGTGGGGGTGGTAGGGGGGGTAGTGGTGGAGGTCTGGGGATGGGTTAGGGTGGGGGTGGTAGGGGGGTAGTGGTGGAGGTCTGGGGATGGGTTAGGGTGGGGGTGGTAGGGGGGTAGTGGTGGAGGTCTGGGGATGGGTTAGGGTGGGGGTGGTAGGGGGGTAGTGGTGGAGGTCTGGGTATATGGGTTAGGGTGGGGGTGGTAGGGGGGGGTAGTGGTGGAGGTCTGGGTATATGGGTTAGGGTGGGGGTGGTAGGGGGGTAGTGGTGGAGGTCTGGGTATATGGGGATGGTTAGGGTGGGGGTGGTAGGGGGGGTAGTGGTGGAGGTCTGGGGGATGGGTTAGGGTGGGGGTGGTAGGGGGTAGTGGTGGAGGTCTGGGTATATGGGATGGGTTAGGGTGGGGGTGGTAGGGGGGTAGTGGTGGAGGTCTGGGGATGGGTTAGGGTGGGGGGTGGGTAGGGGGGGTAGTGGTGGAGGTCTGGCTATATGGGTTAGGGTGGGGGTGGTAGGGGGGTAGTGGTGGAGGTCTGGAGATGGGTTAGGGTGGGGGTGGTAGGGGGGGAATGGTGGATTTCTGGGGATGGGTTAGGGTGGGGGTGGTAGGGGGGTAGTGGTGGAGGTCTGGGTATATGGGTTAGGGTGGGGGTGGTAGGGGGGGTAGTGGTGGAGGTCTGGGTATATGGGTTAGGGTGGGGGTGGTAGGGGGGGTAGTGGTGGAGGTCTGGGTATATGGGTTAGGGTGGGGGTGGTAGAGGGGTAGTGGTGGAGGTCTGGGTATATGGGGGATGGTTAGGGTGGGGGTGGTAGGGGGGTAGTGGTGGAGGTCTGGGGATGGGTTAGGGTGGGGGTGGTAGAGGGGTAGTGGTGGAGGTCTGGGTATATGGGGATGGGTTAGGGGTGGGGGGTGGTAGGGGGGTAGTGGTGGAGGTCTGGGGATGGGTTAGGGTGGGGGTGGTAGGGGGTAGTGGTGGAGGTCTGGGTATATGGGGATGGGTTAGGGTGGGGGTGGTAGGGGGGTAGTGGTGGAGGTCTGGGTATATGGGTTAGGGTGGGGGTGGTAGGGGGGTAAGTGGTGGAGGTCTGGGGATGGGTTAGGGTGGGGGTGGTAGGGGGGGTAGTGGTGGAGGTCTGGTATATGGGTTAGGGTGGGGGTGGTAGGGGGGTAGTGGTGGAGGTCTGGGTATATGGGGATGGGTTAGGGTGGGGGGTGGTAGGGGGTAGTGGTGGAGGTCTGGGTATATGGGGATGGGTTAGGGTGGGGGTGGTGGGGGGGGCAGTGGTGGAGGTCTGGGTATATGGGTTAGGGTGGGGGTGGTAGGGGGTAGTGGTGGAGGTCTGGGTATATGGTTTAGGGTGGGGGTGGTAGGGGGGGTAGTGGTGGAGGTCTGGGGATGGGTTAGGGTGGGGTGGTAGGGGGGTAGTGGTGGAGGTCTGGGATGGGTTAGGGTGGGGTGGTAGGGGGGGTAGTGGTGGAGGTCTGGGTATATGGGATGGGTTAGGGTGGGGGTGGTAGGGGGTAGTGGTGGAGGTCTGGGTATATGGGATGGGTTAGGGTGGGGGTGGTAGGGGGGGTAGTGGTGGAGGTCTGGGTATATGGGATGGGTTAGGGTGGGGGTGGTAGGGGGGGTAGTGGTGGAGGTCTGGGTATATGGGTTAGGGTGGGGGTGGTAGGGGGGTAGTGGTGGAGGTCCTGGGTATATGGGTTATGGGTGGGGGTGGTAGGGGGGTAGTGGTGGAGGTCTGGGTATATGGGTTAGGGTGGGGGTGGGTAGGGGGGTAGTGGTGGAGGTCTGGGTATATGGGGATGGGTTATGGGTGGGGGTGGGGGTGGTAGGGGGTAGTGGTGGAGGTCTGGGGATTGGGTTAGTGTGGTGTAGGGGGATTAGTGTGGGAGGTCTGGCTATATGGGGTTAGGTGGGGTGGTCAGGGGGTAGTGGTGGAGTTCTAGGGGATGGGTTAGGGTGGGGGGTGTAGGGGGTGGTGGGTGGGAGGTCTGGGGATGGGTTAGGGTGGGGGTGGTAGGGGGGGTAGTTGGTGGAGGTCTGGGTATATGGGGATGGGTTCGGGTGGGGTGGTAGGGGGGTAGTGGTGGAGGTCTGGGATTGGTTAGGGTGGGGGTGGGTAGGGGGGTAGTGGTGGGAGGTCTGGGGATGGGTTAGGGGTGGGGGTGGTAGGGGGGTAGTTGGTGGAGGTCTGGGTATATGGGTTTTAGGTGGGGGTGGTAGGGGGGGTAGTGGTGGAGGTCTGGGTATATGGGTTAGGGTGGGGGTGGGTAGGGGGGGTAGTGGTGGAGGTCTGGGTTATGGGGATGGGTTAAGGGTGGGGGTGGGGGTGGTAGGGGGGTAGTGGTGGAGGTCTGGGGATGGGTTAGGGTGGGGGGTGGTAGGGGGGTAGTGGTGGAGTCTGGCTATACTGGGTTAGGGGTGGGGGTGTAGGGGGGTAGTGTGGAGGTCTGGGGATGGGTTGGGTGGGGGTGGGTAGGGGGGTAGTGGTGGAGGTCTGGGGATGGGTTAGGGGTGGGGGTGGTAGGGGGGGGTATGGTGGAGGTCTGGTATATGGTGATGGGTTAGGGTGGGGGTGGTAGGGGGGTAGTGGTGGAGGTCTGGGGATGGGTTAGGGTTGGGGGTGGTAGGGTGGTAGTGGTGGAGGTCTGGGGATGGGTTAGGGGTGGGGGTGGTAGGGGGGTATTGGTGGAGTCTGGGTATATGGGTTAGGATGGGGGTGGTAGGGGGGGTAGTGGTGGAGGGTCTGGGTATATGGGTTAGGGTGGGGGTGGTAGGGGGGGTAGTGGTGGAGGTCTGGGTATATGGGTTAGGGTGGGGGTGGTAGGGGGGTAGTGGTGGAGGTCTGGCTATATGGGTTAGGGTGGGGGTGTAGGGGGGGTATGTGGAGGTTTGGGTATATGGGTTAAGGTGGGGGTGGTAGGGGGGGTAGTGGTGGATGTCTGGGGATGGGTTAGGGTGGGGTGGTAGGGGGTGTAGTGGTTGGAGGTCTGGCTATATGGGTTAGGGTGGGGGGTGGTAGGGGGTAGTGGTGGAGGTCTGGGTATATGGGTTAGGGTGGGGGTGGTAGGGGGGTAGTGGTGGAGGTCTGGGTATATGGGTTAGGGTGGGGGTGGTAGGGGGGGTAGTGGTGGAGGTCTGGGTATATGGGGATGGGTTAGGGTGGGGTGGTAGGGGGGTAGTGGGTGGAGGTCTGGGGATGGGTTAGGGTGGGGGTGGTAGGGGGGTAGTGGTGGAGGTCTGGGTATATGGGTTAGGGTGGGGGTGGTAGGGGGGGTAGTGGTGGAGGTCTGGGTATATGGGTTAGGGTGGGGGTGGTAGGGGGGTGTAGTGGTGGAGGTCTGGCTATATGGGGTTAGGGTGGGGGGTGGTAGGGGGGTAGTGGTGGAGGTTTGGGTATATGGGTTAGGGTGGGGGTGGTAGGGGGGTAGTGGTGGAGGTCTGGGGATGGGTTTAGGGTGGGGGTGGTAGGGGGGTAGTGGTGGAGGTCTGGCTTTATGGGGTTAGGGTGGGGGGTGGTAGGGGGGGTAGTGGTGGAGGTCTGGGTATATGGGGATGGGGTTAGGGTGGGGGTGGTAGGGGGGTAGTGGTGGAGGTCTGGGGATGGGTTAGGGTGGGGGTGGTAGGGGGGGTAGTGGTGGAGGTCTGGGGATGGGTTAGGGTGGGGGTGGTAGGTGGGTAGTGGTGGAGGTCTGGGATGGGTTAGGGTGGGGGGTGGTAGGGTGGGTAGTGTGTGAGGTCTGGGTGATGGGTTTAGGGTGGGGGTGGTAGGGGGGGTAGTGGTGGAGGAACTGTGGGGGTTGGTAGGGGGGTAGTGGTGGAGGTCTGGGATGGGTTAGGGTGGGGGTGGTAGGGGGGGTAGTGGTGGAGGAAACTGTGGGGGTGTAGGCTAGGAATGGGGGGATGTTGATCAAGGGCATAGACTAGGGGGCGAAGGATTCAATCCGTTGAATCTGGGTTATGTGGAACAGGTTGCAGTCGACAGGAGTAACAGCTGGGACCGTATGTACTCACTGTACAGGAAGTTGCTTTGGTGAAGCTCTATGTGCCCTTCCTTTCTGTGTCTATCTAAACTGTCTGAAAAATACACAAATTATATTTTAAAAAAGTGTATTCTGAATGGAATACAAGTTTACTGATATACTACATTCTAACCATCTTGTCCAAGACTGAGGCCATGTCTCAAATGACACCCTATTCCCTACACAGTGCACTACCCTATGGGCCCTGTGCAAAAGTAGTGCACTAAATAGGGAATAGTGTGTATTTTGGTGCATAGACTGAAGGTTGTTCAAGGGTCTCACTGCAATAAGATCTCATAGTTTCACTTTGAAATTCGACACATTATGGATGAACGTCTATTTTCTGATGCATTAATTCCGTGTGGTTACAGGGTTATTTCCGCATGGACACAAGGTTTAAACAGAAACAACTCAAAAGGTTAAGTATAAGTATTAATTCAGTGTGGTTAAGGTTAGGGCTTTGGTTTTGGTGGAAGGCTTAAAACAAAATAATTAAAAACAACACGATGTTTCCATTGTGTCATCAGTTATTCTCCCAGCATGCTTTGGTCTGAGCAGTGCACTACACCTCTGAGCATCATGAGTTTAGGCTGGGCAATAGTTTAACATTTTTGGGGTGAGCGCCGAGGAAGGCATATCGTCGTTCTTAGGACCTTTTCAAATGTCCGAAATCGAAGTACATTTCCAGTGATCAGCCTGCTCACAGAGAGGTTCGGGGTAAATTGGTTACCTCCTGTTTCACACAGAGATGTGAGTGACTCGCCATTATGTGTGTGTGTGTGTGAGAGAGAGAGAGAGAGAGAGAGAGAGAGAGACAGATTTCTGCAAAAATACCCTCTGTGTACAACGTAAAACACCAAATAATGCATGCAGAGCAGAATTAGGCCGATACCAGCTAATTATCAAAATCCATAAAAGAGCCGTTAAATTCTACAACCACCTAAAAGGAAGTGATTCCCAAACTTTCCATTACAAAGCCTTCCCCTACAGAGAGATGAACCTGGAGAAGAGTCCCCTAAGCAAGCTGGTCCTGGGGCTCTGTTCACAAACACAAACAGACCCCACAGAGCCCCAGGACAGCAACACAATTAGACCCAACCAAATCATGAGAAAACAAAAAGATAATTACTTGACACGTTGGAAAGAATTAACAAAAAAAACAGAGCAAACTAGAATGCTATTTGGTCCTAAACAGAGAGTACACAGTGGCAGAATACCTGACCACTGTGACTGACCCAAACTTAAGGAAAGCTTTGACTATGTACAGACTCAGTGAGCATAGCCTTGCTATTGAGAAAGGCCGCTGTAGGCAGACCAGGCTCTCAAGAGAAGACAGGCTATGTGCACACTGCCCACAAAATGAGGTGGAAACTGAGCTGCACTTCCTAACCTCCTGCCAAATGTATGACCATATTAGAGACACATATTTCCTTCAGATTACAGCGATCCACAAAGAATTCGAAACAAATCCAATTTTGATAAACTCCCTTATCTACTGGGTGAAAAACCACAGTGTGCAATCACAGCAGCAAGATTTGTGACATGTTGCCACAAGAAAAGGGCAACCAGTGAAGAACAAACACCATTGTAAATACAACCCATATTAATGTTTATTTATTTTCCCTTTTGTACTTTAACTATTTGCACATTGTTACAACACTGTATATAGACATAATATGACATTTGAAATGTCTTTATTCCTTTGGAACTTCTGTGAAAGTGAGTGTTCATTTTGTATTATTTATTTCACTTTTGTTTATTCATTTCACTTGCTTTTTAACATATGTTTCCCATACCAATAAAGTCCCTTAAATTGAATTGAATTGAATTGAATGAAAATGAGGTGGAAACTGAGCTGCACTTCCTAACCTCCTGCCAAATGTATGACCATATTAGAGACACATATTTCCCTCAGATTACACAGACCCACAAATCACACACACACACACACACACACACCACACACACACACACACACAACACACACACACACACACACACACACACACACACACACACATCCACCACTCTCTCTCTCTATCCATCTCTCACTCTCTCTGCTGTAGTTATCGTTAAGAGCTTCTTCACTCTCACATAGCATGGTGTCTGGGATGGCTCGAAACCAAAAGCACGCACGAGAGCACACACACACACACACACACACACACACACACACACACACACACACACACACACACACGCACACATACACCCACATACACACAGCTCATTAGTAATTCATCTAAATTCTTGACATATGTTACACTGTGGGCAGGTTGACCTAATCAGTCTAAGTTGTGTGTGTGCTACGTGCCTGCATGTGTCTTAACGTAGGACATCTGTGGGACAAGACAATATTAGCCTGCTGAACTAAAGGCTAGGGTCTGGCTTACTTAGCTACACTCCTCTCAACCACCCCACACACAAGTCTTGCGCAGCT